>JASVER010000031.1:8114367-8220136 GCA_030449065.1 Oceanodroma leucorhoa | reverse complement strand
GGCAGGGAGATCCACAGTGGGGCAGGGAGCTCCGCAGTGGGGCAGGGAGCTCCATGAGGAATGCCAAATCAGGTCCCTTGTAATCAATGACCGTTTCCTTCCTTTGTCAGGATCTTGACTGGCAATCTGATCTTTGCATGAGTTTCCTCTACCCCAAGCCAGTGTCAATAGAAAAGCAAATGGATAAAATGTAAATGGAGACAGCGGATAACATTCCTTGACCTTCCCGCTCATAAAGCTGCATTACTTCCTCCTCTACCTTGAAGATTAGTCATTATATAGTATTTACATTAGTTTATACGGCTACATCCTCAAAGCCTTTATTCAGCTAAGTAAGGCTCTGCCAAAGCCCAGGTGTGGGTTTGCAGAGGCAGTGAGAGCTGTGGCCTCCCGTTAACACGGCCAGCTCTGGCTCATGCTCTCGCTCATGCGCTCATGAGAGAGACTGGAAGACTGCAATGAAATAAATGCCCGGCTCTTAGACAATGGTTGCTCGGCTGGATGAATTCAGCCCCGTGAAAGAATGCTTCATGTAGTTTAGGCAAAGCAGGTGGGGGGGAACAGAAAGGCAGCTGAACGCAATTTCAGCATCAGAATATTTTTGTGTGTATTGTCAAGTCTTTTTTTGTATGCATATGAAAAAGGAAGACAATAGCTGAAGGAGCAATCACTGGAATTAGGACTCCGGCTCTCCAAGTGCTTACACCAGTTGAAAAAAGCAACGTTTCCAAAAACAATGGGCTGATGTTGGTGTAACACTGGAGGGAAAAACAAACCTTTCAAATGAATGTAATGCAGCCCTTCCCTTTGTTCTGCACTTGTCTATAGCAGAAATACCAGGAAATTTCTTTATTCTGGAGAAATGAATTAAACACTGTAACAGTTTCCCCTTTTAAATAAGCATTCTATTAGGGAGCTGATTATTATTATTTTTTTTTTAACTCTGCTTACTGGTTTATCTCTGGGAAGATAAATAGTTTAATTTGCTTTATGATAGTACTTAGATTAATTAGCTTGTGTTTGCATGGCACACTAAATATACAGAGCACTATAAATGCTCATACCTTTTGTAGAAGTCATTGCATGCAGCTCGGAGAACCTCTGGAGTATTTGTTATGAAAGGTTAAGATGCTCTGGACTCCATTCTTTCCTTTGCTGAGGCTCAAACAGACGTTTCAAACACTCTGCACTGACCACTTAAGTATTATCCAAGAATAACATGGGAAAAATGTAATGTTGCCTCAGACAGGCTCCATCCCATGTTGGATGTTGCCTCAGACAGGCTCACCCATCCCACATCTCTCCCCTAGCCTTCCAGAAAGGTCTCTGAGAAGAAGCTGAAGACATTATCGAATTGTTCCTTTCATTTGCTTGCTGATTTCTACATTGTGATTAAAATATTTATTGATGATAGCACCTGGCTGTTAAGCTCTCAAATAAAAATGACTTTGCGATATTCCTGAAAGCAAGGTTTTAAATCTTGCAGTATCTGATTATAGGGAGCTATGAGCACAGCTTCTTCTGTCCTTCCATAGCTGTTCTCATGTTTTCCCTTGCTGCCTGTATTTTGCATTTTTCAGCCTCTTCATTTGCTTCTTAGCAACACATTTTCAAGGCAACAGTGCCTACACTTTTGTCATTAAGCCTCAACATTCATCGTATAAAGACACAACCACAAAGTTTTCGATTTAGCGGATCTCTGTGTCTAGGTAAGGGAAGCAGCCAAGGAGGAAATAACAGCACACCGAGGTGCCAGAAGGGAGCGAGGCCAGTGGCCAAGGAGCAGAAACAGTGTCCCTGGCCTGTCTGATTCCTACCAGGCATCTTTCATGGTGACCTTTTCCTCTGCCTTCCTTAAAGTCAGTCCACCGGGGCTGTGGGGAAGGGCTCACCTGGCCAGATGAGGGTCCACCTCTGAGCCAGGGGCCCTGGGGCTCCTCCTGCAGCACACAAGGAGAAGTAGTCCCACCCGGCATACAGCTGGGCTCTGCCCGGGGCACAGACATCTGCAATGGGACAGAAAAATATCTCCCTTATTTAATAAAGTCCTTCTCCTCTTCAAATGCTCAGATGACCTAGAACTGTTTTTTGCACCCTTTTTCTTTCTTACGTACACCGACTAGCTCCACAGCCGGCAATACAGACCTCTCCTGGCAAGATGGAGACATGGACTGAAATGTGTCCAGGCAGGGACTGGACTCGCATCTCTGCCATCGTTGAGGTTTGCACTAGCCACAGAGCTGGGCAGGCAAAATCGGGGAAAGTACTAGAGGAAGGCGCTGAGATGACTTGGTCTGTGGTTCATTAATGCTGGTGTCACCAGCACATGGGGTCTGCAAAACCACCCTGAACAGCAGATGCCTTTTCTAGCTCTAGGAGGGAAAAAAGTGCTATGATTTGTGTATCAAAGAATGTCAGTTTTTATAGTTACATGTTTCAATGACAGCCATTAAAGGAGAAAGTCACTCCTCCAAGGACCATGCTAAGAATCTAGGAGGATCCCGTGTTAGGATCCAGGCTGCCACATCATATGAACATTGAGACCAGACTCTACTTCACCCACCTGGAGACTTTTCCTTGTATAACCCAGACCCTGTTGGAAATTTAAGGCAGGCACTTAAATATTGCACTTGCCTGTAACTGCCAGCACAGGCTCTTTGCATTTCATTGCACACACCTGGAGATTGCAGGGTGGCTTAGCCCTTTGACTCGGGTTGATCTCCAGTTCAAGGAGCCCTAGAAATGTGGTTTGTCATTCTAAGGATGTGTCCAACCCCTCCCAAGTTTAAAATGTCTCCCTCTGGGGATTCAGCAGGCGTTCTCCGCTGTTCAGTACAGAGAATTTCATGTTCCTTATCGGCTATTTCAGGCTGTGGCAGGATGCTGTGTCCCTGTAGGGATGAGAATTTGCTCACTCTCTGGTCCTGCAGATATTCCTTCCTTCCACACTCTGGTCTCCACTATGGCCTGTCTGCTCTGAATCCACTCTCCCACGAACAGGGACATGCTCTGTGTGCACCTCAGTCTTGTGGGGTTCATACGCCTCCAAAGATTTCCCTTGGGCTTAATGAATGGTACACATTGACCTTACTTAGTATTTACACAGCATTATAGACAGGTGACAGGGGATATTGCTTTATGGCTAGAAAGATACGGAGAAAGCTGACAAAGGTGATCAAAGGTACAGAAAGGCTTCTGTGCATGGAAAAAACAGGTAGAGAGAACTCCTTAGCCTGAAAACCAGACAGGAGGATATGCTAGTGGGTTATAAATTACAAACGACATGGAGAAGATGAATAAGGAACCACCTGTCAGCCTTTTTTGATACAAGAGCTAAGGCAACTCACACAAAACCAGCAGGCTGCAATTGCAAGGAAAGCAAAATGAGATTTAGTTTTATACAGTGTGGAATTTATACGATTGCACAGTGTTTAAATCTGTGATGCTCCCTGTGAGAGGACATTATGGATGTAAGGTAAATGTGCAAGGGTTCATGTATGTTTTGGACATCCTCAGGGAGGTGAAATCCACTGAGGTGTCTTAGGTGCAAAGGCCCCAGAGGCCCCTGAGCCATAGATTGCTATGTTTTAGTACAGATTTTTTGGAAACATCTCAGTATACTTGCTTAGTCCTTCTACTTTTCCTTGAGCCACTTCTGTTGGTTTTCTCCATTGGGGACGGGCATCAACACAACCGTAACAAGACTAAATAGCCTCTTTATTTCTTCAGCCATCTGCTGGGGACAGGGTGCTGGGCTGGCTTGGTATGGCCACTCCTATGTTCTCACCATCATCCTTGTGCCATCCTGGTTTGGTGACTAGCAGAGCTCTTCTAAATATTTTGAGAACTGCTCAGGAACTGGGTCAGGTAACTCCCATCATACTCCAGCTGCTAGATTTACACACAGCTAATTGCAAATAATCACACAGTTGAACATGGGACTGAGTTGCGGTGTTGCAGCTGCTCCCCTGTCGAGGGTCTGGCAGTGCTCCTTGCACCCAGGGATGCTGAGGATCGGGAGGAGGAACGCAACCCCCTCAACCTCCCCTCCTACCTCCTCACCCCAGGAAAAGGAAGGGTGGGTTTCTGACTATGCATTTTCACCTTTGCCTCTCCATCACCTGTTTCTCTCACCCACCTTGTGTTTCAAACCAGCTATGCACAACGACAGACATGGCAGTGGTGGCACCCAAAGGCAGGCAGATTTTAGGAGCAGATGATCAATGACTGGTATGGGGCAAGATAAAACTACTCTAGTTCTGCCCAATTAATTCAGCAGCACAAAGCTGAGTGCTTTTTTCTTTCTTTCCCATTTCCCCTGAAAGCTAATACTCTTTGCAACACCAGCAAAATGTCAGCAACCCCATTATTATTTTACCCTCGCAGCAACCTCTGAGCATAAAGCTCCCAATCATTAAAACCACTTGAGTTTGGCCTCTGGTCCTGGCTCCGCAGTCCCACTGTTTAATACAAACAATCAGATGGAATCGTTGTCGTGCCCAAGCAGCCTCAGCACAGCTCTCACCGCAGCTGCCAAGCAAACCGTGGCAAAGCAGTCCAACAAAAGCAAGGCTGGATGCTCCCCCTAAAAAGGGGTCTTGTGTGACAGCAGCTACTGCGAAGAGTCCAGCTGGGACCAGGGAGGTTAACTACACCATGGAGAACAGGGCAGGAGGGATGAGAGACATGAGAAGAAGGAGGTGAGACCTGCTGTGTGCCCGGGGACCAAGAGGGATGAGGCTGGAGCGCAGATCACCATGGCAACGCAGTTTGGGGAGGCCTCGGCTGCAGCCGGTCCCACCGGCATAACACAGTGCCTCAGCACGAATGCTGAACATGTCGGCTGGACTGCGATGGGCAAGGACGTGCTGAGCTGGACGGAGCCCAGACTTTGTGTCTGAAGGGGTATAACAGCCCATTAGCCTTCGGCGGTGGCACGGGACACAGCGCGGGCTGTAAAACAGTTCTTACTCATTCACTTGGGCATCACGCAGACACCTCGGGAGCAGAGAGACACAGCTATGGAGCTAGGTTTGCTTCATTTAGGATTCAGCTATTGTTTGCAATACCGGCCACCCAGCAGCCCACGCGTGCTGGCCAACAGAGCCATCAGCATCATCGCCTCGCTGCAGGGTGAGACTCGCCACTTTCCATTCCTTTTGACCAACGTGCTGCTTTTGACCCTCCCCGAGCCAGGAGTCTCCCCAGCAAAGGAGGCAAAATGGTGGTAAGCAGATTTGGAGCTGCTTCAGGAGCTGCGCTCAGGTCTGGGCCTCCCAAAGCCTGCCTGCCTACAGACCTGCCTTGCGACTGACTCCAACATCGAAGGCGATAATGCCGGACTCCAGCTCTGCTTTCGTCTGGAGGGTTCATAAGAGCTCTCACTGGTGCGCGTTCCTTGGCATCTGACAAGCCAAGAGCTCAGCTACAGCTGTTTGCTCAGCAAAGTTACTGAAAGGGGTCCTTGTCTCCGTCTGGCTATCCACTTTCACTACACTTATACAGACACAATTTTCTTTGAAAGCTCTGTTCCGCTGCCAGGTCAGACTGAACTCAGCCAACATTTTACACTCAACTTCGAGGGGACACTGCCAGCTCAACCGCTCTGCGTGCTCAAGCCAAACAAGGCTAGTAAGTAGTTACCAACAATTAACTTCCCCTCTTGGAGGACACATGAAGAGAAGCCTAACATGGGACTGCTCTGATTAGGTATCATTCAATGGGGTCATTGATAGGACAAGGGGCAATGGTTTTAAACTAAAAGAGGGTAGATTCCGGCTAGCTATAAGGAAGAAAATCTTTACAATGAGGGTGTTGAGACACTGGAACAGGTTACTCAGGGAAGCTGTGGATGTCCCATACCTGGAAGTGTTTGAGGTCAGGTTGGATGGGGCTTTGAGCAACCTGATCTGGTGAAAGATGTCCCAGCCCGCGGAGGGCTCTCCCTTGCTTCTCTTTATTCACTGCCCCTCCCCCCCTTTTTTTTCCTTTTTTCTTTTTTTTTTTTTTATTGGGGGTGGTGACTAGATGATCTTCAAAGATCCCTTCCAACCCAAACCATGCTGTGATTCTCTGATTCCATGATTATGGGGATGACGGAGTAAAGGGCACTCTTATAAAACCGGGCCATGTCAGCAAACCAGGAGGAATGCTTGGGAAGGTGGGATTAGGATGTTGTATGATCTGGACTGACTGCAGAAATGGCCTGATAGCAGAAAAATGAAATTCACACAAAATAATATGCGAAGTTTGACACTCTTGAGGAAGACAACTGAGACTGATAAGGCAAGAGTCTTCAGGCTAGCATCAGGTCATTACACAAGGTATAGTGACCATATTCTCTACCTCTATCAACAGTAGGGCAAAAGTAACCTGGCTTTTGCAAAAATCATGGGACACAGGAACACTTCCCAGGCTCTAGATCCAGCTGCTATGTCCCAGCTGCAGTCTGGGATGGGATCTGAGTGCACGTGCCCTTCATTCCCCGAGATCCTGGTTTTGGAAGGACGGCCAGACGCAAGGGACAGAGGTATCACATACTCCAACAGCACCTGTGGAGGAGGCACTGGCCTCACTGCTCACACCCAGCCTGGTGCACAGCGAGGCTTTGCTGCAGAGCAATTTGCTTTTGAAATCAAGACATTTTTTCCCAGGGTACTGATGACTCCAGGGAAATTATAGAATCCATATGTAGACCAGGGTAGGCCAACTGGAGGCCTTTGAAAAACAGGCTAGACAAAATTCTGTCAGAAGGCGTCCAAGCAGATGAGTTACACTAATTAATCTCCTTCAGCCTATTATATTTGAACTCTGATGGATAAAAAGCCAAAATCTTCACACATTTTCTTTTTCAGAAAGGGGCATTTTATTTATTAACACATTAAAAAAAAAAAATCCGACCCCAGTACCTTCAACTTGCCTTGATTTCAGGAAATCATGATCATGCTGGGAACTTCTCTGTTAATTCTATCAGTGCTTGGAAACTAAATACCCTGAGGCCTTAAAAATGCCATCATCAGACAAGCTAAATAGGTAAATAGACATTCATGAACCAGAAAGCTGGCAGGATGTATTGGGTAGAAAAGTCTTTAAAAGAGATTGTCTTTAATAAGAGACAATTATAACAACATGTGACCATAGCAACAGCGAAGCGAGATGCAGAATGGAAGAGGTAAATATTCCCTTTAGCAGATGGATGTCTCTCCTGTCTTCCATTGAAATTATGTGCTGAAAGGCTGACATCAAAGATTTATTCAGAAAATTGTTATCTCTGAACCTGCTGCACACACACAACTCCCCTGAGCCTCAGAAAAGCCTTTTTTTCATTTTACAATGTGAATGCTGTTTCACGGGGATGCATTTGGATTAGTTTTGAGAGAGCAAGCCTGGGAAACCTAGAGAACATCGAGGTTCCCTCCTGGCTGATCTCCTTCGGCAGCGGCGCCGGGTCTCCCCGCCACCCCTAAGGAGATCCCTGCCATTGACTCCTTCAGGTAGTTTGGCCCCTAAATCTCTGCTTACCATCTCCAACCTGCTGTTAAAGAGTGAGGTTATGGAAACAGGGAAAGGGAGTTCTTTAAGAAATAAATAACACAGCTGCCTGTTTTGCTCCATGCTGCATTTGTTCCTCTTTGAATGACAGAGGGCACAAGCAGTTTCTCTTCCTTCTGAGAACCAGAGCCACCAGCCACGAGGCCGGGTCCACCACAGCCACACAAGCAGAGAAAAAACGTCGCAACTGCAAAATGAGGTCCTGCAGGCCTTTGATTTCAGTATTTACTCTTCCCTTTCGATTCCCTTCATGAAGTATTTCCAGGTGACCCTGTGTGGGTCAATAAATAATATATCATCCCCTGATGAAAAAAACCTAGCTACGTCAAAGGCGCCTTTCAGTCTGAGGCTGGCTAGAGTTTATCTCTTACCTTCAACTGGCAGTTTAGAAACATTACGACAATCAGATAACCAGAAATGAATAAGCACTTCGATGGTTCAATATCTCACTCCACAAGTGACAATAAAAAGCTCGTAACTTTTCCAATGGCACATTTATGTGTGCAGCAGGCAGGGGAGGCAGAGTGGCAGGGTCTGCTGACCCTGGGGAGGTGGCACGCACTGCCCGCACGCAGGTTACACATCTGCTGCTTGAAGGAGAGCCCACAAGCACAGTTCTCCACAAAATGTTTAGGTCTCACCTATAGAGCTTCAGACCATGCCTCCACAGCCTAGGTGTTTTTTTCCTGGGGACCTCATTAGGCTGCAGAAAAAAAGGTCTCCCTTGTTCTTAACATTTTGCAGGCAGAAAAAATGGGGATGATGTACAGATGTGGTGGGAAAAGGTTATAATCCAGTTTGTGAGCCCCAGTTCAGCCCCTCCCCGTGTCCTGAGCTTGTCCCTCCATCTGACCAGCCTGACTTCCCATGGGACCTACAGCGGGAGTTTTATAAAATTTCAAGGAAAACACATGGCTGTTTCTAATGGAGACGGGAGGGGGTGAGTTGTAACAGGCTGCAGTCATCCCTGATATAAGCAAGGGAGCAGGAGATCTGCAACAGCTCTGGCAGCGGTGAATGTAATTTGCCTCTGTGTGCAAATGTGCTGCATACAGACGGCAAGACTGGGAGCGGAGGAGGCGGGCATCTCACCACTCCTCGGGATTGCGCAGGAAGCGGCTTCGGCCAATTTTTCTGTTGGGGGAACTTCGTCTACACCAGAGGAGCCCTTTGGCTGTGTTATTGCTAATTCCTTGCTAACCCTCCTCCGAGTCACCTGTACGTAAGGAAACATCGTGCACGTTCTGTAAGCAAAGGCATTGCTTTTCAAGGTTTTTCAAGTTTTCCAACCCTTTTCAGGCTTGAGGGGTGGGAGGGGCTGGTAACTTCTTGAATGGCAATGGGGACCAGATCCAGATCTCCCCTTGCTAAGCAACGGCACTAGTGTGGGCCCAAGGCCGAGTCACGTTTCTCTCCGGGTTGATGGGCAGAGCTGACGAACTGCCGTTGTTTAAGATCAATCTGTATGACACAAGTGTGTGTGTCATGCTGCTCGCTGTTACAACACGGGGTGTTAGTGATGACATTTAAAGTGTTTTCGGGGCTGTACATTACCAGGAGTCTCAAGTCCCCCATTTATCTGCAGGAGAATGTATTGGTTTTGTCTGGGCTAGAATTAAATTTCTTCATAGTAGCTAGTATGGGGCTATGTTTTGGATTTGTGCTGGAAACAGTGTTGATAACACAGAGATGTTTTAGTTATCACTGAGAAATTCTCACACAGAGTCAAGGCCTTTTCTGCTCCTCACGCTGCCCCACCAGCAAGTAGGCTGGGGGTGCAGAAGGCATTGGGAGGGGACACAGCTGGGACAGCTGACCCCAAGCGACCAAAGGGATATCCCATGCCGTATGACATCGTGCAATAAAACTGGGGGGGGCAGTGGAGGTTGGCGGGGGGCTGCCGACGCTGGGGGACTGGCTGAGCATCAGCGGGTTGGTGGCGAGCAATTGTTTTCTTTTGCGTCACTTGTTTTTCTTGGGTTTTATTTTCCTCTCTCTTTTTTTTTTTCTTTATTTAAAAAAAAAAATATTAATTATTAAGCTGTCTTTATCTCAACTCATGGCATCACGGCAGCGAGGCGGGGCAGGGACGGGGCAGCACAAGGACCAGCGCTGCTCCACCAGGTGGCGCTGTGGCACCGCGGCGCGCCCTCCTCCCGGGGGGTGGGCGTGTCCACCTCTCCCCCCCCCCCAAGATGGCTCCCTCTGCTGCATGCCCTTAATCTCCAGTTAAAGCAGAGCTTCAGCTGTTAAGGAGAGGGGTACAGGACTTCTCAGGGACTCCCGTTTGTTTTTCCGGCTGGGGGGTCATCCCCTGCTTGAGGACACCAAGAAGGGCTGGAGTGTCCAGGCCATGATCATAGAATCAGAATCATTAGGGTTGGAAAAGACCTTTAAGATCATTGAGTCCAAATGTCAACCCAGCACCCATGCCCACTAAACCATGTCCTGAAGTACCACATCCACATGTTTTCTGAATGTCTCCAGTGTTGGTGACTCCACCACTTCCCTGGGCAGCCTGTTCCAATGCTTGACAACCCTTTCGGTGAAGAAATTGTTCCTAATATCCAATCTAAACCTCCCCTGGCGCAACTTGAGGCCATTTCCTCTTGTTCTATCGCATGTTACTTGGGAGAAGAGACCAACACCCACCTCTCTACAGCCTCCTTTCAGGTAGTTGTAGAGAGTGATAAGGTCTCCCCTCAGCCTCCTCTTCTCCAGGCTAAACAACCCCAGTTCCCTCAGCCGCTCCTCATAAGACCTGTTCTCCAGACCCTTCACCAGCTTCGTTGCACTTCTCTGGACACGCTCCAGCACCTCAATGTCCTTCTTGTAGTGAGGGACCCAAAACTGAACACAGAATTCGAGGTGCGGCCTCACCAGTGCCGAGCACAGGGGCAATGATGCCTACAAGCAATGTGGTGTGGCTGTTGGAGGCTGGTCTGTGCCATAGCCTGATGCATCAGCAATACAAAGGGCACACCAGGAACGGGCCTGCTACAAACAGAACCATGCCGTGGAGACCAACGCCGTGATGGTCCTGAAGTCCACGTGAGCTGGGTGGTCCCGCTGGCACAAGGAGGTCAGTGATGGGCAAAGGTCTGTACATCTTCTTGGGCTCCCAGCCAGCATGTCACAAGGCACCGGCGTGGGGGATATCCTGAAACAGGGTGAAGGAATATAGAGTGAAGAGTTGATGGAGATGATGAAGTGATTTAGGTGATGCTGGAGGGAAGGGGACAGGTGGGAAGAGACAAGCCTGTAAGAGTGAGCAGAAGGGTTGGGGAGAATAAAGATGCTTGAGTGGGGGTGTATGCAAATAACTGTGTACCGGGCCAGGGGAACATGGACACGGACACACACGTGCAGGCTAGCAGATTTGACAGTGAAGGTGAGGGAAAGCAAATGCCAGATTTTGTGGAAACGGAGAAGGGTGAGGAAGAAAGAAAAGAGGAAGAAGGAAAATGTGACCAAAAGGGGAGGGCAGAAAATGTTTCCCAAAAGCAAGGGCTGGTGCCAAGTCTAGGTGGGCATGGGAAAGCTGCAGGGAGGGCGAGAGCTGGAATTTTTGAACTGGGGCTTCCTAAGACATGGGGAGGAGGCAAGTGGCTGCTGTTGGTAGATCTGCCCCCCGAAAAATACTTTATTCTCCATGATGCTTCTCTTTGGCAAAAGAAAGGGTAATTTCATCTGAGAGGAGGTGCCAGGAGGCCGGTATGGATGTAAGGGCTGAGATACTCTTCTGTTACCCTGGACATAGGTCTCCATGCTCCCGTCTAGGCTGCACTGGCACAAATTTAGACCAACACAACTGCAACTGCGAGTACTTGAGAGACCCATTTTTCCTTCTCAGGAACTGGGAGTCCTTTCTTGAGAATCGTAAAAACTTGTTGGAGAGAAGGCCAGGAGATATTACAATCGGTCTTTCTGCCAGTGCTGAATTATTCTCAGAGCACATTCTTCTTGGTTTGTTTAATTGCATTTTAAACAGTCAATAAAGCAAATTCACTGTCTGAACCGTCTTCCAGAAAGCTCTGCTGATATACAGCTTAAGTTTTAATTTTGCAGCTCTCACAAACATTTCTTGTCCTCTTTGAGATGATTTGGGCTTAAGTTTAAGCCAAACAAGAACAAAATTAGTAGACTTACAGCTCTCAGTCAGTTTGAACTTTCAATATTGGCAACGCATTGCTGTTGTTTAAGTTCAGTCTGGTGCAATAACTCTAGCTAACATACAGTAATATCTCTAAAAACATTCAGTGTTACAAATGTAAGCCATAGGAGAACGAGCAATAAAAAAAATCAATCGTACTCTGACTCTCTTTGCTTCTTTGGGGAATCGCCTATTAGCATGGAGATTGCCTTTCACATAGTACGTGCTGTATCCCGGACTTTGAAAAACCTGAGAACAGATGGGCTTAAACTTGAAGAAGCTGAGGCTGGCAATCACAATTTGAAGAGTGCTGTGAAAAGTGAGAGCCTGGGACAGTCTTCCTGGGTGAGCAGGAAGACCAGACCTAAGTTGTCTCCCTTGATTATTTGAATGACTTATGGAAAGGATGAGGAGTTTGTCAGCCGTGGCAGCAGGGGACGTGCTGTAGGCCTCAGCTCCTGAAGCTACTTAGGGTTGCTGATTAAAGCATGGGGTTACTCAAACGAGGAATAAAATGAGAAAGGATCATTCCTACTCTCTGAGGAATGGAGAGGAGATCGCATGGGGGGTGGCATTTCCCAGGTGCTGTCAGTGTTCTTAGTGATGTCTTCTCTGTCATCGCACCAGGTTTGTAGGACAGCAGTGTGTACAGCCCCCTCCCTCCTCTCTTCCTTCCTTCCCTCTCTGGAGCACGTACCAGCAGTAATTCCCCTCTGCTGAACCTCAGGGGCCTCACACAAGCTTTCATCGGGGATGTGGCCAACAAGCTGCTGCAGAACCCACAGGGGATGTCCATGCACCAGTGCTCATCCGTCCCAACTGCTAACCCCCCACCACCTCCACCAGCTGATGGCAGAGATGTTGCTGGTTGCAGAGGAATGTGAAGACTTGCCAGTGCTGGGTCCTGTTCTGGGTTGCAAGAAAGGAGTATGCTGTACTAGTTACAGGCTGTTCTTCATCTGCTTATCCCCTCCAAGCTAGCTTGACCCCTTCTGCCCCTGCTGTCTCCAGTCTGTCTGTCTCCTAGTGCCCTCCTCCTCCCCCCATACCTTTTATCCTTGCATGAACCTACTTCTGTCTGGCATTCAAACAAAGACACTTCCTTTCCCTCCTTGCTTCTCTGTGCCAACGGGAGAAATATCAAAAGCAGAGGGTTGAGAGGCTTTCTGGCCTCTGGTCCATGGCACCAGGAGCTGAAATAAAGTATTGCTGAGGAAATCCTGCTCCGACGTTGACCTGTGGATGAAGCATAGGTCACTGTCCCCTAGAGATGGCCTGTGTACAGGATGGGCAACGCACCAGGGACGTGCCGGGGCAGAGCAGGCTCAGCGCCGGCATAAAGCATCCACAGAGACGCTGACTTCGGAGAAGTCTCTGGGGAACATGCGAGATCTGAGAAAGCAGAGGCTGATAAATTTCAAAACCATTGATGATTTGTGGTGGTGTTTTGAGCCCAGAACTTCTACTGTTAGGTCCTGTGATGTACGAAACAGTCATCTGCAAAACATTTCCGCCTAGTTTAGATCTCGGAAACAGCTGAAAAACCCCGATCCTGTTACTAATAACGAGCTCAAGGCAGACCACCAGCATGAGAAAACTCAGTTGAAATGGTGCCTAATTGCAAAATTGTAAAGCCATCAAAATCACAGGGGTGGCATAAATGAGAGCCTAAGCTACAGGTGGCACCGTGTGGAGCATACTTTGAAGTGATAGCTACAAATCTACTACATAAGCTAGTGCCATCATGCTCCCTTCATCCTTGACATCCACTAGCAATGAGTCAGTAACAGCAATTATTTAAATAAAAAAACAACTAAACAACCTTTTATTAAGTCATCAAAAAAACACATTTTCTCAAGCTGAGTCACCCCAGCATGACTGTCCCTCTGACTAATGAGGTTCTCATGCCACAGTCCCTGCCACAGCATCCCTGCTCTGCTGATCTTCCTGCTGCCTTGCTCATTACTGCTTTATCCTTTGCTGGCTTTCATGTGTAACGACAACTGAAGCGAGGCCGAGGGAATGATCTGCCTGCATTTAACACCAAACATGGTGTGGTTTGTGGTCGTTCTTATCAGTCTGGTGAGGTACATTTTCTGGACAGGACTGAGAAAGAAACAACAGAAAGAAAATAAACCTAGTGCAAGCCTATGTCTGGATACTTCTCCAAGATGAAATGTGGCACAGCAAGTAACTTCCACAGGGAGACAGGGCAAAGTGGCTCGATCTGCATCAGTGCAGTTCACTTCATCCTCCTCCTACTCATTTGGGGAGAGATGCTCCCCAGCTCAAGACAGTCCTTTTAGGCAAGGCTGAGCCTTTCCCCCCTGTACAGACACTTCCTGCAATGAAGGTTTTATTTGTGTCTAAATTTATCAGCTTTAACTCTGTGCTGGCTTTTTCCAGAGGAGGTATTAGATGCAGGTGGACTTGGAACAGACTGAGCCAAAATTGCTTCACTCCATTTCCAAGCATGGAATTAGGGGAACTACCACTGCTTTCAGCATTAGTGGCTTCAGAGGACCCGCTTCTGGAGAAACGTTTGCATCCCCGAGGCTGCTGGCTGATGTGACTGGCATGCCAGGAGTACTCATGCTGCTGTTGAACCCTGCGCAGCTTTGGCCAGCTTCTAAACCTCGGTGTGCACTTGTTTGGCAGAAAGGTCTCAGTAGCCCCCATCTCCTTCCTCCCTGAGCCTGCTACGTTCAGACACATCCCTCTGCACAGCTTCATTCCCTCCACATCCACTCACAGCTCCGGTCTCCATCCCGCACGGCTGGGCTTGAGCTCTGAGCCAGCAGCTTCTCCCTGGCCACCCATGACTCTCCCAACTGCTGCCGCCGCAGGAGCGAACTGTCCCAGCACTCAGCAGGGCTGCGGGCAGGGGGGAGAGGGCAGCCCTGGGAACTGGGCAGGAGGATGGGTGAAGTGGCTGCGAGAGGCAGGTGGTGCCGGAGAGATGGGGAAAGTAGGGCTGGTGGGGTGAGATGGGCAGAGACACTGGGTATGGAGGTGTGTGATGGCTGTGGGATGGTGAGAAGGAATGAGGGGCACTGGGAGGAACGGGGGCTGCTGGGAGCTGTTGGCATAGACAGCCCTCAGGGCGATGTTTGCTGGCTTCTCAGGAACCTGACTGTCCTTTTACCTGAGTGGGTTTGGTATATGTTGGTTTTGCATAACAGATTTTCCCAAATGATCTCTTAGGGTATTTCCTGTAAGGCCTGAGTGTGGTGGGCTGAGTGCTCTTTAATAGGACCAGCTTTTGAAGGGGTAAGATGTACTTTCAACTAATTGCCTGTGTGCTCAGAGTCGCTCCTCGTTTCTCAACTCCTTGAGCAGTGGCCTTATCAGGAAGGCAGAAGTACTTGCTAGAGCTGTCAAGGAAATGATACAGAGAATGAACTGACATTGTTACCATCCATAGAGAACAATCTATTTAAAATAACATCATTAAAAGCCCCAGTTACTAATTACACTTTATTAGTTGGTGGAGATGAGTTTTATGAAGAAGCAGCATATGGAGAGATATTGCTTATACCAAATCCACAGCATGAAGCATTACTATGAATATTAAGTTAGCATATGAAATATATGACTGAAGGTTGTCAACAGCTAATGAAAGTGTGGTCTTTTTTGAAGACAGACAAATCTTCATGTTCTTTTTCTCTATCTTTTCCCCCATCGGTAGCAGTGAAGGATACGGGCACTGGGGGCTGCCTAAGTGGCGGTAAATCTTGACTGGTACAAAAGAGGTGGTTGGTTACTGAGTGTGCCAAATAAGCCCAGCATCTCATAAATGAATCTCTGTCCTTGCCTGAATTAATAGTAATTTCCATACAAGTGAGAAGTGTGCATCTGCCGATAGCCTGCCGTGCAATCCCAGGCACTTCTATTTGTTTGCTTGAGGTCGTAGAGCTGCTGGAAGGCTACATCTCGCACCCTTCGCAGGAGCTGTGACTGTTTACCTGTGGGAAGGCTCTGCTGCTCCTGCGTGGCTCGGGGGGGCTGTGTTCCCCAACTGCTTGTGCATCCCCTACCTTCTCCCCCAGGGCTGATTTGCTGGGGTGAGGGAAGGGTGTCTCTGGCTCACCGGACCTGGGAGAGGCTAATGTGGGGTTCTCCCTTCCCCAAGGGAATGAGGGAGGAGGTGGTGTGGGGCGAAGAGAGATGCACCCTACCAGCAGCCCCTGGAAAGCCCAGCCGCTGCCCACTGAAGGCCAATCCCTGTCCTCAACCCCCTCAAATATGTGCCCCACCATCTCCCCCCACACTCCTCCCTCCCTACTGCCTGCAACAGAAGCGAATTTGCCTGTGCAGCTTTGAGACATCTCTGGCATTTCCAAAGCTGCTGAGAAACTGTTTCTTACTGAATAGATGTGCTTATAAAAGAAAAACTGTTACCTGGATCCCCGAGAGCCGGGAGACACAGACACAGTTTAAAGTCCACTGGCTTGTGAGCGATGTACTTTGCACCTCCAAAGAATGTGACTCTGGGCTTATTTCTGAACCAGAAAGCTCAAAGGAATATTTTCTACAGCATCATATTCTTGAAACAGTCACATGTGTGTCCCCCCGTCACCCCCCCCCCGCCCTGATCTTTGCTAATTCTCTTTCATTCTGCTGGTGAAAATCATTACTTAAAATACAGTTGAAAAAAATTCTAAACAGACGAATGGAAGAAGAAAACTACCCATGACATCAGCAAAACAGATACTAATAGACAGATATCAAAGGGATGCTGCCTTCAGCTACACGCTTGAAATACTGCTGACGTCAATCTGGGGCACATTTTAGCCTCCTATGCTTTGCATTTAGGAAGCTGAAGTACATTACATATAATTGGTTCCACCTACATACAATTTGTTGAGGAGAAAAGCAACAAGATGCAGGTTCTCACCACGACGGTAGGCACAAGGCATATTCCCGACACCCCAGCAGCTTTCCGGCAGACCGGCCTTGGATGAGCGCCCACAGGGGAGTGCTGGTAGGATCTGCCACAACTCCCAGCCATCATCTCCTGGTCCTTTCCCACCTCAACTGTAGACAGGGACTGACTTTGGTATGTGCACAGGGGGGACCACAGTCCCATACCCACAGACAGCAGATGACGAGGGGACATAACTTTTTACCAGGGCCTGTAGTGACAGGACAAGGGACAATGGTTTTAAACTGAAAGAGATTTCAGTATAGACTGGACATAAGGAAGAAATTTTTTATGATGAGGGTGGTGAGACACTGGAACAGGTTGCCCAGAGAAGTTGTGGATACCCCCTCCCTGGAAGTGTTCAAGGTCAGGTTGGATGGAGCTTTGAGCAACCTGATCTAGTGAAAGATGTCCCTGCCCATGGCAGGGGAGCTGGACTAGATGATCTTCAATGGTCCCTTCCAAACCAAACCGTTCTGTGATCCTATGAACTTTCACTTGCATTTTCAGCCCAGGAGCTGAGCGGGTGCTATCCTGGACATTACAGATTGCACAAGAAAATATTGATAATGCTGAAGAGAGTTTTTCTTCACAGCTGTCCCAGTGCTGATGGCACTGACATACTGACTCAGCTGGGTGCCAGAAAGCTTCCGTTGTGGACACAGGACCAAGAAGGCAGCAAGCCCTGGGCGCTTCAGTATTTGGATCCCAGGTTCCTGTGACTCAGCTGACAGCATTAGCAATGGAAAAAAAATGTTGAAGGCCCTTTCTATGAAATGTGTGACTGCTGGCTTGATCGCTTTAATCAGAAAAAAGGTTAATTGAAATAAATAATATCGCTACAGTATTTATAGCTACACTGATGCTATCCCAGCAGGTAGGTCAGGATCCCACGTGAGATGATGGGAGGAAAGGGAGGCAGACAGGAGCACACTGCTCTGCTGGTGGAGAGGAGCAGGGACTCCTTCTTAGCAAAAGCCTTGAAGCAAGAGGCTTCATGGTGGCAGGGAGCTGGCAGAAGCTCTGGCTTGCCAATGCCCACACCCTCCTGGAAGGACAGGGCATAAACATTTTTACACCCCTCTGGCACACTGCAAAGTCTCCCTCCGGGCCCTCCAGCAAATTTGTCTAGCAAGAGTTATCGGCCCACTTGTACTCCCCACGTGGAGATGGCAATGCCAGAGGATTTCATAAAAACCTTCACACTTATCTGCACGTTTTGAAGAAGCAAATGCCCACTTCTCTGAGGTGGTCCCAACAAAGTCATTCCTCCAGAGAGGTGGGGGATGCTGAAGTGGGATGTAGAGAGGTAGTGTGAAGACTTCTGTCTTCCCACCGCTGTGCTGCTCCTCCGGTTGAGTTGTAGCAGGATATTCCACTCGTGTTGTCTCATTTTAAGGTGCTCCTCCTCTACCCTCTTTCCAGTTGCTGTTTTTCCTAAGCAGAAGAGCCCGCAGGGCCTCTCCAACCTCCCAACAGCAAGAGCCTTTCCTGGAGGAGGCACTAGCGGGGTGACTCAGGGAAACCCCAGAGGGTACCTGGACTGAGCTGACAGAACCTAGTGTTTGCGGGTTGTTTCTCCAAGTTATTCTGCGATCCGCCCCAAAAACCCCACAGCAGCCCATGGTTGTCTTGCAGCCATCAGCTCTCATGGCACTCATGCCAGCAGAGCTTCTCCTTCCCTCCACACTCCCCTTCCAAGCAGCGGCATATAGGTGAGCACTCCTCCACCCTTCACATGCTTCAGCTCGGCACAACCAGCTGAAGAGCAGTAGAACAAAGGACAACCCCGAACCAGTCATTGAATCGGATGAACCCTTTGCTCCATAGGGATCTCACATGACAACTGATTTCAAGCTCTTGCAGACCTACAGAGGAAAGGCTGTGTGTGCAATGTACCGGGGCTCTGATTCTTCACGCACAGCAGGAGCTCCTGACCTTTGCTGAAGGCAGCAGGCAGTACAGGTAGGTTGGACCTTCAGAAATCAGATCTTTTGCCATTCAACTGTATCTAAAGGGAAGTTGGCCTATATCTGAAGACAGCAGACAGAAGAGGGAGGAGTGCAAGTTACGTTTGTGCTCAATCTGACCTACTAAACCAAACAGCCCAATGCGAGCGTTGCAATGCAATATCTTCGCCTCCTACAGACTTACATTTAAAAAAACAGTTTTCAAAACCTTCCTGTAGGTCTTGCTGAATCTTTTACTTGTCAGTGCCTTAAAATAAACATGCTGCTTTAGCTAACCCAAGCTGGCTCTGGCTGTCTCTTTGGGGAGATTCTAGCTGACCCTCTGGAAGGGAATGTTACCTCTGCCCTGTTTGCTGGGATACATGAACACCCTTGTCCAGATGAGAGCTTGGCTACCGAGCTGTGGGCCCAGGGCGGCAGCTGGGGCTCTGCAGAGCTGTAGGGAGATGCCTAATAGGTGCCTGCCTGCAGCTGGCCCCCGCTGCCTGGCGTCGAGCTCCTCGGGGCTCCCATGGCTGCAGGCAGCACCTCCTGCCCTCCCCTGCAGGCACTCATCGCCGCACCGCCACGTCTGGGCGCCTCTCATTCTTTAATTACATCTCCCACATCATACACCTGAAATAAGGACATTTCATGTGCAGTGGGAGTAATTCACAGAAAGGTCTGGTAAGTGACCGAGGCATTTGCAATGCAGACTTCCAGCACCTGTCCCCTCTTCTCTCTCTTCTCCTGCTGGAATAAAATACACTCCACAGTGGCATAGACAGAGCAGGGAAAAGATGCTCAAACCCAGAGCCCTGCTCTCTGAGCAGGGAGCTGCATCAAGCAAGCCAGCAGAAAATACTGCAGAGAGCAAGTGGCCCAAACCTGCCATCCTTTCACGCTCCTGTCTCCAACCTGCAGAGCAATGCCTGTGTCCACGTGTGGCTCGGTGCTCGCGCTGAGGCACCGGCCAGGGGCTGGGAGGCCGGCTGAGCGTGTGGCCCGAGCGTTCCTCCTGCTGAACTGAGGCACGGTACAACAAATAACACAGCACACAGGTGGAAACCAAGAAAAGGGAAATCTTCTCATACCTAACCGGTGGTGTCATCTCAGACAGAGGGACGGGGGTCATGATCCTGGTCTCTTTATATAGTTTATACATAACAGACCTGGGTGGAAACAAATCTGTAAGGGAGGCAGTGGTTGACTTTAACACCGCTCCCTGCAAAAAACTCTGGCAAAGCTCTGGGGCACAGGGTAGGCACACTTTGAGGTGGAGGCCCTCTTCACCTCCACCCGCAAGGACTTTTCATTTCATTCCAGATGGAGCACATCTCCACTCAAGTTTCAGTATTACTGCCAAGACTGGTTGAGACCATTTTTTAGCATTTTCAGTACAACCTGATTCTCACAGAGTAGTTCTCACCACTGTGGGAAGACACGGCTGGCAGCTGCTATGTGTCTAATGCTGCCCGTGCTACCTGTGTACCCACTGCTCCTGCCAGCTACCCATGTACCCACTGCTCATCGCAGCCCAGAGGCCTTTTCTTGCTTTCTTTCTGGTATTTCTGCCTTTTGAATAACAGAATCATCCATCTTAATAGTTTGGCAATTTGTAAAACCAATCAATTAACTAAGGGATGGGTTAACCACACGGACCTGAGCCATCGCGGTGCTAGCGTGCCTGTCTACTTGTGCGATCGCTGTATTGTTGCCTGGAGAACTTCTCCTCTCCCTGGCACTTCCCTGCAGTCATTGATTTTCTAGAAGTATTTGCCAGAACAGGTTATATTTTTCAGAGTTAAGGAAGAGGGGGACAGTCCATTTTGCTAACAGCAGCATGCAATCCTCAGCTGCTTGGAGAGTGACAAAGAGCCCCGGTCCCCAGTCTCTGCTGCGCCGAGCCCCCCCTCCTCCCTGCCGATGGCAGCGAGCCGACAGACCGCTCGTCTTTCCCTTGCCTTCGTCAGACATACTTGAGGGGCTGACGCAAGCCCGTCACCAAGCCGGCTGGTGTAAACCATGCCGGGAGGGATCCTCAGACGTGACGAGCGAGGATTTATGACTGGAAGTCAAAGTCGCTGGCTACTCCAGACAAGCAAACTGTGGCAGAGTGGGTGAATAATTCATATTAAATGGAAAGATATTAATGGACACGATCCTTTCCATGGGTTTATCATCAGCTCTAAAAATAAGTGACTGCCTACTCAGGTCTTTCTGCCTTTGATGGCAGCTGTAATATTTGTGGGACTTTAATATATACATCTAGCCTCAAAGCAGGAAGTGCGATTTAAGGGGTTAGAGGAGCACCTAAAGAAATGCAAACACTGGCCGGACTCGTCCGCTTTGGATCGCTGCTCGGCGCAGGCGGGTGGGGAGCGGAGCCGGCTCTCGGCTTTGCGCAGAGCTGCAGCACGGTAGCACAGCCTTGGGGCTGCCCTAAGGCAGGTGGGCTGGTCTCAGCCAAGGTTTCGCACTTGGATGCTGACCTTAATTTCAACAACGTGGTCCACAGCAGAGGGTTTGGAGGTCAAGCCAGCTGCAGTCTCCTGGGATATTTGCTTATACGAAGAGTATGCCCTAGTTTAGGATGTTTCTAAGAGAGCTACACACCGGCAGAGCGCTGCAAGGCAGATTGACCAGAACTAAGGCCCTAGCACTGGTACTAGGGTTAATATTTTCATATCATACCTGGAATCAAAACATCCTGCCATTATTTAACCCTGCCCCACCTCTGACCATCCTCCCTGTGCTGAGGTTTAAGGGCCCCTAATGGAAGCTTCTCAGAAAAGACCCAGCATAAACATAATGAAGGACTATAAATAATCAGTAAAAATGAGCGCTGACGTGTGTTTTGATAGAGCTATTGGAGGAATAATTTTTTTTTAATGGAAAATATGCACTAGGATGGAAGTAAAATGAGATTCAGCCTAAAAAAATGCATAGTCCCCTCTGTACAGGGGAAGTGCTGTAATAAAAACCTGAACTATTTGAAGAGCTTGGGAGGGCGGTCATGTTTAGGAGACATCCCTGGGATTTGCAAAATGACTCGGCAAAGTCACTGACACTTGGCAGGGAGTTGGTTTTTCCATCTTCAGCTCTCAGATGTGGTTTTCACTCCCCAATACCTCAAGGAAAATGAAAATTACGAAAACTTTAAAATAAACAACTAGTGGAAACATTCGTTTGGGTCTCCTCCTTTGCCTACCCGCCAGCACACATGAAGTGTGGAGAAACTTGATGACCTTTGAGACTCCTGCACTTTGCTCAGGTTTGGTCCAAAACCTGCTGCAGAAACAGCACGCAGGGAAGGCTGCAGATGAGGCACAAAATTTAGGGAAAGCTTTTCCATGGTACAGTCTCTCAGGTGAGGAAACCCATCCTGCAGCGAGGAGGAGCGGCTGGGCGCAGAGGGCAAGGAGAAGATCCTGCAGAGCCAACCGGCATGGCAGCCGGCACCCCAGCATGTCACCGGGGGCCGAGAGCCCAAACCCCGCTCCGCTCCAAAGTAAAAGCAACCCGTCTGCTTGGCTTGTCAAACTCCTGGGTTCAGCACCTCCTGCCAACCCGTCGGCCATCGCTGATCTGGATTTTGTTCTTCCTTCTATGTAAATGTCAAGGGAAGAGGTAAACACCTTCACCTCTAGTTTCCCAGCCTTCAAAGCTCTGGGAAATGTACTTCTCCCCCAGGACGTGGCTGGCAGCGGCAGGAATGAAGGGAGGGGTGTCCTGAGCCCCTGGCAGCACACCAGGGAGCCACGGGCAGGGATGCTGAACAGCCACAACCCCTTTAGACCTCCCAGTTAATCCAACCTGTTAACAATAACAGTAATGCAGACTATCAGGTTTTCCATCATTTAGGGATTTTCGATCCATTCGGGATCAAGGATGAAACTTTTCCGTGTCGTTCATAGTTAGGTCTCCCCCAGGCTGGGATACTCAATTAGCCAGGGCAGGCTGTCACCCCAGGCCCTTGGGGAGCCGCTGGCTGGTGGGGAGGGTCCGGCACAGCAGCAGCTGAGGACCAGAAGCCTCCCGAGCATCCCCAGCACCTCACAGACAGACTTCACGTGCCAGACAGCTTCAGTGCCACCCAGCATCTCTGCACAGCCCAGCATTCAGTGTGTACGCTTCCCCTTTGGAAACACAGAAGATGAGAGTGTGATCTAGAAAAGAGAGAATTTTCTAAACAGAAGCAGCTGCTTTCCCTTCCTCCAAGACCTCAGCAATAAATATGGACTGTCTGCACCCTTTGCATCATGGCCTGTCAAAACCACTGGTTTCCCCCTGAGCTGGAAGACAGGGACGGGGAGCAGAATGAAGCCCCCATAATCCAAGGGGAAATGGTTAGTGACCTGCTACACCACTTAGACACACACAGGTCTATGGGGCCAGATGGGATCCACCCAGGGTACTGAGGGAGCTGGTGGAACTGCTCATCAAGCCACTTTCCATCATTTATCAGCAGTCCTGGCTAACCGGGGAGGTCCCAGTTGACTGGAGGTTAGCAAATGTGACACCCATCTACAAGAAGGGCCGGAAGGAGGATCCCGGGAACTACAGGCCTGTCAGTCTGACCTCGGTGCCAGGGAGGGTTATGCAGATCATCTTGAGTGCCATCACGCAGCACGTACAGGACAACCAGGAGATCAGGCCCAGTCAGCATGGGTTTATGAAAGGCAGGTCCTGCTTGGCTAACCTGATCTCTGTGACCAGGTGACCCACTTAGTGGATGAGGGGAAGGCTGTGGATGTTGTCTACCTGGACTTCAGTAAAGCCTTTGACATTGTCTCCCACAGAATTCTCCTGGAGAAACTGGCTGCTCATGGCTTGGACGGGTGTACTCTTTGCTGGGTAAAAAACTGGCTGGATGGCTGGGCCCAAAGGGTTGTGGTGAATGGAGTTAAATCCAGTTGGCAGCTGGTCCCAAGTGGTGTTCCCCAGGGCTCAGTATTGGGGTCATTCCTGTTTAGTATCTTTATCAGTGACTAGGACGAGGGGATCGAGTGCACCCTTAGTAAGTTTGCAGATGTTGGGCAGGAGTGTTGATCTGCCTGAGGGTAGGAAGGCTCTGCAGAGGGATCTGGACAGGCTGGATCGATGGGCCGAGGCCAATTGCATGAGGTTCAACAAGGCCAAGTGCCGGGTCCTGCACTTGGGTCACAACAACCCCAGGCAATGCTACAGGCTTGGGGAAGAGTGGCTGGAAAGCTGCCCGGCGGAAAAGGACCTGGGGGTGCTGGTTGACAGCCGGCTGAACATGAGCCGGCAGTGTGCCCAGGTGGCCAAGAAGGCCAACAGCATCCTGGCCTGTATCAGGAATAGTGTGGCCAGCAGGAGCAGGGAGGTGATCGTGCCCCTGTACCCGGCACTGGTGAGGCCGCACCTCGAATACTGTGTTCAGTTTTGGGCCCCTCACTACAAGAAGGACATTGAGGTGCTGGAGTGTGTCCAGAGAAGGGCAACGAAGCTGGTGAAGGGTCTGGAGCACAGGTCTTATGAGGAGCGGCTGAGGGAGCTGAGGTTGTTTAGCCTGGAGATGAGGAGGCTGAGGGGAGACCTTATCGCTCTCTACAACTACCTGAAAGGAGGCTGTAGAGAGGCAGATGTTGGTCTCTTCTCCCAAGTAACAAGCGATAGGACAAGAGGAAATGGCCTCAAGTTGCACCAGGGGAGGTTTAGATTGGCTGTTAGGAAAAATTTCTTCACCGAAAGAGTGGTCAAGCATTGGAACAGGCTGCCCAGGGAAGTGGTGGAGTCACCATCACTGGAGGTATTTAAAAGACGTGTAGATGTCGTGCTTAGGGACATGGGCTAGTGGTGGATTTGGCAGTGCTAGGTTAACAGTTGGACTCGATGATCTTAAAGGTCTTTTCCAACCTAAATGATTGTATAAAGTATAAACATGAAGCCCCAAATAACATCCACTTCACAGGAAATTTTAAAATCTGAAAATTGGCATGTTGAGGCTTTCTGACTCAGAGGAATTTTCCAACGTTTGCGTATTTGTTCTCAGCTGGGATACAGAGGAAATAAAATCCAAACATCAAAATCTCCCGCAAGCTGGTAACATCTGTTTTGCCCAGCGCAACAACCACCAAAGCAAGCCAAAAAGCTGTTAAAGGTAGGACCAATGTCCAACACCTTCATCCTACCTACAAATTAGAAAGTGCGGTGTGCTTGTCTCTGCTTGAATTAATACCAGGTAATTAGCACATCCCTACAGTAATGCTGCACAGGCACCAGCTGGAGGGATAAATTACAGCTCGGGAGCTGATTTCCCAAACAAGCCATGGCAGGCACGCAGCACAGGCTGGGGCTGGAGCCCGGCCAAGCGAGGAAGCGGCATTACTGCCATCGGCTGTGGGGAAATAACAAGTGCAATTTTCAGTAACTGTTTATATAAAAAAGATAGCAATATATTTTCATGTTTCAGTGTAACTGGAATAAGTCCTCTTGACTTTGCCAGAGACTGTTCTTAGATGTGTAACAGCTTAAAGTGAATGGGTTTTGCCATAACTTTAGGTGATTATAACCGAATGTCACTTTATTTATTCATCAAGGGGGATTTGTCAGGGGAGGGATACCATATTTTGAATCATCACTGGAGAGAGAGGTGCTGACAACTGTGCTCAGGTTTTTAGTACCTAATTAGTGGCATGCTGGAACTGCACCTCCTCTCATTACTCCTGATTACAGCCTCCTGTCGTTTTGTAAAGAATTAGCGTAATGTTCATAAAACCCTTCCTCGAGAGTTTGTTTCTGAGGCTTTTTTGCCTTGCTGCCAAGCTGTTCACCTCCCCTGGGGGGACAAGAGCTGATATTTTGACAAGGAAAAGGGGGGTGGGGGGTGCTGGGGAGACGTGCCCCCCGAGGCGGTGGTTAGCTGTTCTGGGGGAGCCGCCGCCGCAGCGGGCTGGAGAGGCAGCTGCCGCCTAAGGCAGGAGCAGCAGCACCCCGTGAGCAAGCGGCTGGGAAAACTCCATCTCTCTTCATTGAAAATCAGTGCGTCGAACTGGAGCGTTGTTTGGATGATAACAAACTCGTTCCCCATCATGAGCACAAAGGCACAGCTTTTCAGGGGTCCATCCTGTATCCCCTCATTACTTGTCAACAGGAAAACAGAAATTCTCAGTGCTGGGCGCATGCTCTTCCTTAGGCAGAAAGCGGTCCTCTAGCAAGCACCGTCTGTTATTGCAGAAGAGATGAGACAGGCCTGCTGTTAAACCCAGCAGCGCTACGACAGCCGTATACAGTAAAGCTGTTGTAACACACGGGGTTTTTTAGCGTGGCTTTTCCTCCTTGCCTTACCCGGCATCTGCTGGGTTTCACGGGTGATATTCTTTGGGCCAGCCGCCCTGCCCTGAAGCGGGGCATCGCAGCAGGGCAGCCGGAGCACTGCACCCCGTGGCTGCCTCCCCGGGAGCCCCTCCTCGATGCCCCCAGCCTCCACCACCATGGCTGAATTACAGCAGCAGGAAACCCCAATGTGCCTGCTCTGCAGGACAAACCATGAAAATGGCGATGCATTACATGGAGCTGAGAATGAGGAATCCCACGGCAGAGAGAAATCACCACCACCACCAAAGGAGGGGGAAAAAGAAAGGAATTAGAAACAATATTTAACTAATAGCATCACAAAATAAAAAATGTAGTTTCCATCACTATCACAGGGAATACAAGTATGAATCTGAGCTCAACAGTAATGAATGCCTCCTATTTAAGTGTCTGATATCCTCCATACGTCATGATTGCTATGATGCCCTTCCACAGCATATAGGGCCCCAACCCCACTGGAGTCATGCTATATAGCTTGGTCCCCCCTACAATTCAAGGATAACACAGTAACTCACTGGGAGATATAAATAGATGTGAGAGGTGCGAATTTAAAATTAGAAAATGAGAAGATGATGATATTATTAGCAGCAGACACAGCACATCAGATGATTTCACAGGTGAGTTTCAAGGATAATTTTGCTTAGGAAGAAGATAGCGAAGCGAAGTCATCTTGCCAATGCTTTTAGTTTACAAATGGCTAAATTTTAAGCAGAGCACTCATACTATACATAAAAGGAGATGAAGGAGAAGGTATTGTGACTTTGTTAGGAAAATTGAGCTGACATGGTTGTCCAAGCCAGAGCACAGATGAGGAGCAGACCACTGATAGGTAGGGAGTACTGGAACTAAAGCACGTAGCTTTTATATACAACAAAAAAAACAGGAGAGGGGGTATCCAGGCTGAAAACAGAGTATGTGGTAGTGTCCTCTCCTTCAGGCAGCTTTGCTCAGGCCCTGGCAAAGGGTAACCCCATGTTACACGGACTAGAATCATAGAATTCTAGAATTCTATCTACCTTGAGTCTGTGAATCTGCAGGTCTCAAAGGTGGGACTCATGAGTCACAAGCCAAATACTGGGGTTGGGGTTAGGGGTTTGCCTTGAATCTGCAGCAGAAGCATCCTGGAGAGGCCAAGCACTTCTAGTCTGAATGCAGAGGGAACAAGTCTGAGACCAACTCTAGCGGAGGAGGGAGAGAGAGCAAGAGGACTAGAGGTGGTGGGACGAGTCAGGCTGGGAGTCGAGGCTGAGGAAGGCAGAGGGAGGAATGGAGAGCAGAACTGGGCAGACATCTGCCCTGAGACGCAGGTAGAGTTGGGGGGTGGGGAGCAGGTCATACGGAAACTGAGACTCACACCCACCAAGAAATTGGGACCAGATTCAGGGAGAGTGAGGTGAAGGCAAGCATGGGGAGGGAGTCAGATGGGAGGAGAGGAAATGGCTGGTTCAGGCTGACCATATATGAGGTAACATGAGAAGTGTGAAGGCAGCAAGGGAGAAGGGTACTGAGTTCAGATGAGTGGCCTAGTTAGAAACGCCAGCAAGAGGCACCTTAAATGAAGAGCCATGTACCACTTAGAGGTGTCCCACAGGAGCAGCTGAATGAAATTTATAGCTCTGTGATACTGTGGTGGGTTGACCCTGGCTGGACACCAGGTGCCCACCAAGCTGCTCTATCACTCCCCTCCTCAGCTGGACAGGGGGAGAAAAACATGGCAAAAGGCTCGTGGGTCGACATAAGGACAGGGAGAGATCACTCACCTATTACCGTCATGGGCAAAACAGACTCAACCCGGGGAAATTAATTTAATTTATTGCCAATCAAATTTCAGAGTAGGGTAATGAGAAAATAAAAACAAATCTTAAAACACCTTCCACCCTACCCCTCCCTTCTTCCCGGGCTCAACTTCACTCCCGAGTTCTCTACCTCCTCCCCCTGAGTGGCTCAGGGGGTCAGGGAATGGGGGTTGTTGTCAATTCATCACACGTCGTCTCTGCTGCTCCTTCCTCCTCATACTCTTCCCTGCTCCAGTGCAGGGTCCCTCCCACGGGTCACAGTCCTCCATGAACTTCTCCAACATGAGTCCTTCCCACGGGCTGCAGTTCTTCACAAACTGTTCCAGCGTGGGTCCCTTCCACGGGGTCACAAGTCCTGCCAGCAAACCTGCTCCAGCGTGGGCTCCTCTCTGCACGGGGCCACAGGTCCTGCCAGGAGCCTGCTCCAGCGTGGGCTTCCCAAGGGGGCACAGCCTCCTTTGGGCATCCACCTGCTCCGGCGTGGGGTCCTCCACAGGCTGCAGGTGGAGATCTGCTCCACCGTTACCCTCCATGGGCTGCGGGGGGACAGCCTGCCTCACCATGGTCTTCTCCAGGGGCTGCAGGGGAATCTCTGCTCCGGCGCCTGGAGCACCTCCTCCCCCTCCTTCTTCACTGACCTTGGTGTCTGCAGGGTTATTTCTCTCACATATTCTCACTCCTCTCTCCGGCTGCAGTTGCTGTTGTTTCACCACAGTTTTTTTCCCCCTTCTTAAATACGTTATCCCAGAGGTGCTACCACCGTCACTGATGGGCTCGGTCTTGGCCAGTGGCGGGTCTGTCTTGGAGCCGGCTGGCATTGGCTCTGTCGGACACGGGGGAAGCTTCTGGCATCTTCTCACAGAAGCCACCCTTGTAATGCCCCTGCTACCAAAACCTGGCCACGCAAACCCAATACAGATACACAAGAGGTCACATTAAGTAATAATAGTTCTTTGGTTTTAAAACATGGAAAATGGAAGCCAGGCTATTCTCTGTGGTACGTGGTGGGTGGATGAGAGATTATAATCATAAATTGAAGATGGAGAAGTTCAGACTCGCAAGGAGAAACTTCCACATTGAGGACGGTCAAGCCAGGTTGCCCAGAGAGGTTGTAGAGTCTCTGCCTTGGGCATTTTCAAGTCCCAAATAGAGAAAGCCCTGAGCAACCTGGTCTGACCACAGGTACTGTCTGAACACAGCTTTGGGAAGGGAATAGTTCCTGCTCTTTCACTAACCAACTGTTTAATTCCCCAGAGTTAAAAGCAAACAAGAGGATGGCATGGGAAAGCAATTAAAAAAACTTGCCATGGGCAGGTGTGAGACAACAGAGGGTTCACAATCTCCTCCAGCCTGGGGAGTCAGAAGCTTGCTCCAAGGTCACCTATTTTCTTCAGAAAGTTTCTGTGAAGCCCACTTGCAATCTCATATGACTCATCTCTTTTCATACCAAACTGTTCAGAAGATAACCATCCTATCTCTCACTCTGTTAGCTTAAATGCCAATTTTTTTAGACAGATCAAAAGTTTCCATTCCTTCTAAGGACTAATAAATTATCCACACAAGAAAATACCTCTGCTTCTCCCTGTTGCCTTTCATTAAAATCCAGAAAGCTACAAACAAACTCCAGTGAATATTATCAAGTCTGTATCGTCGAGCATGCAAAGGGAGGAAGGCAATCTTAATCCAGCCTCCTGGTGCGTACGCAATAACACCCAAATGCTTAGATTGAAGCCAGTATAGTATGTGAAGACCTTAAACAATCACAGCAGCCTCAGATACCCTCATGACTACCCAGTAGCCTGGTGGGATCTCCTACCACTGAAGAGTTCACATAGCAAAGTTATGCCCAAGTCCTAAAATCAGGGCTCCCCATAAACCTGTCCAATGACCTGGGAGGCAAGCAAACCAACTGCTCTCTTCACTCTGCAGCTGATTCACCACAAATTGGTGAATGACATTCCCACAAAGCATTTCAGTTTTCACAACTCACTGATTTCTGACAAAATCATCTTTGCTGGAAAATTCCTACCCAGTTGTAGCTCTGAAGACACAACTGCACAAATACAATAGGAGCTGACCCTCTTCAGAAAGCACCATACCCCACTAGTGGATTTTACCCTGGCCCTTGACGCTTTGGTGGTCTCCATTCTGTTGACTCTAATCAGAGAGAGAAGGATGGGATTTGAGAAAGTTGAGGCGCATTCCACTGGCGCTCTGAAGACCAGGAGTAGCATGATGGATCTGAGCCAGTATCTTACTGGAAGCTCGCACAGGGCTCAGAGCGCCGGGGTGTTATGTTTACTGTGACGAGTGCGGCTTGGTAGGTGGCCCGCTGTATGCTCAACAAGCTGGAACTTCTCCAAAGCTCCCTCCTGCAATCCCATTGTTTGCCCAAGCAAATTGCTGGATTTCATTTTTCACACTGAAAGAGAAACATGTTTCAACAGAACTAGATTCCCTTTTCTCACAAAGCTGCTTGTGAAGCCCTGTTTTTAAAAGCATGTATCGCTGACATGAACGCAACTACTTTTACTCACAACAGCACTCTAAAACAAAAACAACCCTAATACACCATTAGTCATCAGTGAAATTCCTGATGACAGTCAAGCACATACTGTATGTGGGGCTGCCTTGGGAGGACTGGTTTAACGAGAGTGTTTGAATTCTGTGGCAGTGTGATGTTCTTCCTCTGACAGGACAGGCAGGGCCGTACCTGGAGCCCAGGTAACAGAGGGTCCTGACGGGACCGCCTGCTCTCTCCAGTCGGCATCGCTTAGGAGTCACTGAAGGTTAGTCCCAGGGTGAACCTTCAATTGCCTTTTCATGAAATCATGAATTTGGATAAATCTGTTCCATAACTATTTGCCTCGTTCTTGAGTAACATGGGGCAACACTAATCACAGTTTGTACGAAACTGAGTGCACGTATTATGTCCGGTGGCCAGTATTCCTCTTTGCTTACCAGTTCTAATCCAGCAACAGGAACACCAGATTTAGTTTTTATTCTCAGGGCTCTTTGAACACAAGACAGGCATTAAGGAAAGGCCAATATTTACATCCAGCAACCAAAGCACGGTTTACAAAACAAAAGCCCCAAACCCTCCAGTTAGCCGGCCATTCTGTAGCTCAGAATTGCACTTTATTAAATCAGGATCATCGTAAATGTTTATTTCAGTATTTTATGAAAGACAGACACGATTTCACAGAATTACATGTATATATTTATATAAATTTGTAATTTAGTTTATTACATTTCATAGATGGGGGCTTTTCTTCTCAAATAGCATGTATACTTATCAAAACCAAAAAAACTAAGGTCAACAGTATAAGAAAACAGAATAAGCACAGTTCTCAAAGTATTATTAATTCAGTTCTGAAGATTTAAAATTCTGTATGTAATAAGAGAGCTATTAGTGAACTGTGAATGAATTAATAATAACTATGTCTGAATTCGTCAATTCAGTTTTAGTTTGAAACTCATTTATTTGCGTTTATAAAGGAATCCAAATTTATTGTGAATGTTTTCTGCAAGCCCCAAATGGTATCTGAAGGAGACTAGATTAAATTCTGGTGAAAGATTTATGCAATTAACTAAGCACAGTAAAGTTATGAGCAAAGACTGTTTTCAAAACACTATTTAAAGAAGATAGAGCTTCTCCCCCACACTTAGTATGTGAAAGCTCTGCTGTTGCTGTTAGTATTTTTGTATGAATAGCATTAACCATCCATAAACACAAATCTGTTCTCACATAGGTTTGAATAGGCTATGCTGTTATGCCACACCTAGGACATTCCTAACGCTTTGACCATTGCTATTACTATCTCCAGTAATTTTAAGAAAACTAGGATTTCATAATGCAAAAATTTCTTTTCAATTATACGGAACTATGGATTTTCACCACCATCCATGAGATGGATTCTTTACCTTATGTGAAGCTACTGAAAACTTCTATTAATAAACCAGGCCAAAATTGTCAATTCTATGTAAAAAGTTAGGCATCTACATTAAAATGACCTTTCTGTATTAGGCATCTACATTAAAATGACCTTTCCAAAGACATTGTACCTCCTTTTCATTTTAGGGGACTTTTACTGTTAACACTTAAAAAATTTTCATAAGACAAGTAGAATTTTAAATCATATTGAGATGATTAACTTCAGGCACTTGCATTTCAAAAGTTTTTGTTTTTAAATACATAGCCTGTTTTCCAGTATAAAAGTAGCAGTTGGAAAACATCCGTATTTAGATACTGCAGAGTTTAAGCATTTGCATGTCTACATTCAGCTTACATTTGCACAAGTGTGTCAAAATGTTTTTTAATTCCTCCTCATGCTTTAGGAGAAACATTCAAGAACTGACAGATTTGTGGGAAAAAACCCTCAAGTTGGCCATTAGCAAGAGCCAGTGATTTGCATATAATTATCTAGACATCCACAACAGACCAATCTGCCAAATAAATGGAATGCTAATGTGACAGCTGACTTCTAATCTCCACATCTTCCTTACTATAATTAAAAAAATAACAGCAACAGTAGGAAACCAGCATTGATTTCAGGAGACCTAGAACTTCAGTTCACCTAACAATAATCTATATGAGAAGTATTTCAGCAAATTATTAATCACAAAACATCAAACTCATTTTCAATGAAAAACATCTCCAACCTCAAAATTCATGTACTTTGCTTACAGAATGGGAAAAATGCTTCATTACTTCTAATTTCACCAGAAAATATAAGTCATTTGCATTGAATCAGTATCTCCAAGATGATGCTCAGGGAGAGCTGTTGCATTTTGAGGGTCCATATGCTCTTATGGAGCACTTGAAAGGTTTGTTCTCTCAGTTATTCAAGACCACAAACTTTCAGCACTCCTTGCTTCCACAGGAATTACTAAGGCTTTTGCACTATACTCTCTGTGGTCCTTATCAACAAAGGTTCTTAAAACACGTAACTCCTATTAAATTTAATGATTAATTGGATTTTCGTAATCTCCCTGCATGCTGACCCCTACAATCTTATCCAGCCCTTGAGGGAACTAAATGGAAAATGCAGGGCTGCTCTTAGTACTTACGTAAATAGCCATGAGACATCAGGAAGTGCTTTCTATCCGTGCTCTGCCAGCAATGAAAATTGGAGTCAGATCATGGTTTAATGAGATAATCCTCAGAGGCAGATGCTAAATGCCCCTCAGTTAGGCACCACCAAACAGAGCAAGTTAGAACAAGGATGACTTGAACATAAAAACCACCAAGAACATGCGTAAGTCCTAGAAGCTGCTGTACCTGTTGCACACAAGTGGAAGAGCAGGCAACCAGCTTATGTAGCCTTCTACCCAGTCTCAGCTCTAATTTTGCAAGGAATGTTTCATAAGATAGAATTTTTATGTGCACTTCAGGTAGGGGGCACGGTGCCAAATTCAACAGTGGCTGCACCGCTGGGCTGCAGCAGAGTCAGCGGGAGGCAGGCTGGGCTCCTCCGGGGAAGGTCGGTGGCAGCTCTCTGAAACACACACGTCGTCTTGAAGGGAAACACCGAAGCGGGACTGAATTATTCAGGACTCTGGAGAATGACACTCGGCATCCCCATAAACCCAAGATTTCTCTTTTTTTTTTGGACACATGGCAGCTGTGTTTTCACATTATTCCTTCTCAATTTCCAAAACTGAAATTGATATTTGTGCAGTTAAAGACAAATATTCATGTGCTGTAACTATCAGCATGGGTATGTTCTTTATGGAAGTCTTCTGTTGAATGAACAGTTGTGTCTTGTGATGTATGTAGATGTATCTGACATACACCATAACCACTAGGAGATGCCATTTTTTGGACATGCAGGCTCACAGTGCAGGCTGATAATCTGTATAACACAGACTGCCCCTATCAGCCTGCACAAACAGCTTTTTCTTTCTTTTTTCTTCCAGTCTGGTAGAATGGTCATTGTTTTTAAAAGATTTCAAGGCTCTGGGGCTTTTTTCATCTCACTCTAATCCTTGTTAATAAGCTTTCAGTATGCTAGTTTTATTTTATTTTTAAAAGTTACCAAATTTGGCCAAAAGCAGTGTTTCACTGCTTTATATTCTTTAACAATTACTGTTACTCACTGAAGCACAAAATTATCATGCATTGAATTTTTATTCAATGCCCAAGTTCTTTTTTAACCTTTTTTCCCCCCAAATATAAATTATCTTGCACAAAATCCCATAATGAAGAAAGACAAAAGACAGCTTAGGAACTATAGTCACTTTTGTCTCATTTCTCATTTCTGAATTATGAATTTTTCTATATGTAATATATAGAAAAAAAGAGGCTAATTTGTATTGCAATATATATGTGGAACACACTTCTTGATCTCAACGTGTAGTCCCTCCCCCTAATACTCTGCAATTTAGAAAAAGTTACCAGAATTTTATCACAAAAAATGAGTGAATACATAGCCTATACATATCAAAGCTGTATCTTCAAAATGGTCTCCCTTTTATCCAAAAAAAGGGAATGAAAAGGAGCAGTGGCCAATCTCAGAGCCTTGCATATGCTTAGCAAACCCAGTCCCTCTGAATGCCATTTTTCTCTAGATACTTGCTGAAGGTTCTTGGTGGCTGCCCTGCAAAATTTGGGTCCTGCTAGAATACATTGGGATTAGCAAACGCAGTGATACCGCCTTGGTATCTGGCTCCTAACGGGTCTTAACAAAACCTGCTACTCATTCTGATAGATCTCTCTGTAATATCACCATGCCTCCACACTGAACTCTAAGCAAACTCAAAAATAATCTGTAGGGTATCATCTTCTATAAAACAAAGGTTTCCTTTTTCAAATGTATTTCTGGTTGTGTAACAATCTTAGGGAGAAACATTGAATGCCTTTCAGAGTCTCCTTAAAAAGAGGAAGAAAGGGGTACATCAAGGTTGTATTTGTTCAATCCCATGACTCCAAAAAAGTGTTTTTGCTATTGAAGAGTACTTTCACCAGACAGGCATGAAGATTAGAAGACAAAAAGCTCCTGATATTTTCAGTGCAAAAATCTTAAACATTGAACTCCTCTCTGAAATACAGCTCAGTAATTTAGCAAACATTGCCTGTAGCTGCGTATCAGCAGTATTCCTCGACATGAAAGATGCAGAGAGAAGACTGACGTGATGTAACATTAGGATAATCAGCTTCTAGAAACACAAATAAATGTGCACGCATGAAAGTATGTAACTCGAGCTGAATGTCGTTAGCACATCTCATGAGAGCTGATTAAAGCAGCCATTACAATAAAGCAACATTTAGTGAAATAGAGTTGAAATAACGTAACGATCACAGCTCAAAGCAGTTATGTGTATCAACTTGTGTTATGATGTGATGACATTCAAATTCTGAACAACCGATACTTGACAGCAGTAAGATTTTCAGGCATCCATGGATAGTGAATCTCTTAATAATATAGCATGCTAATAAAATATTTGGAGATCTTCAATTTTTTTCTAACTTAAAATCAGTTAACAGAAAATACAGAAATGAATCCTAGTGAATAGCTGAAAATGCTTTGTAGATCAGACCATTAAAAGATTATATTCCATTTGACTGACATATACGCATAAATTGTTTCTGGAGGAGCACTCATTAATACAATCACATCAACCTAACAAATTTGTGTACAGGTGGAAATTTAAGCTATAGGCTTAATAGCAAATTAAACACACACAAAGGCATGACTCTTCAATAAGCAACAAAAGCCCAGCACGGCATGATGTTTTGAGCATGCCCTAAATTCTCCAAACACCAGAAATCTGCACTAAATGTAGTATTTTGTCTTTCTGGGAAATGCTGCTTTTATATCTAGTGTGTTAGTAAATAATTGTAAAGCTACTTCTCCATATTCTCTGACAGACCCTGCTGTGCGTTTTCTCTCCTGGATGACATAACCTGCGGAATGCAGATCAAGGACACGACTGATGTTCCTTCTGTAATTACAAGCTCCCCAACGCTGCCAACACGAGTCTATACACAGAGCGAGGTAGAAAGTACCTTGCCCTTTTCTGAGCACTTACAATCTCTTATGCAGGCAGCAATCACAAGCCATTAGAGGGAAAGAAAGAATATAATTTATTTGTTGGGAAGAAACTGGAAGATATTACTCAGTTCATTTCAAAATTGGTGATGTCTGCAAACAATCCTCCTTATACATCCAACACATTCTTACACAGGTTCCCCCAAAGGGATTCATCGACTGTAAGAGCAGATTCTTAGGTTTAGCCTAAAAAGTAACTCACTTAAGGAAAAAAAAAAAATGGTAAGAGGCAATTTTGCAGACATTTTTGAATATAGACCAAAGAAAGTTTATTTCTGCCTCACCACACTCTATCATTAAGACTGGAAACAATAGATTCCAGAGATCTCTGTATTTAAAAGATGAAGCCTGTGTTTGTTTGCATGGTAGTTGACTTGCATAGTTCATTTATAACAATCAATCAGTAGCAAAGCTGCTGCAAAATGAACAACCCTTGAATACAGATTATGTAGAATATTAATTTCAGTAATAATTGAGTATTTGGAGGCTTGCATGTAAAGAGACTAATGTATTATACGTCTCATGTTATGCTGTGAAGGTTAGAGGACTTTGAAGCCTTACAACACAGAAACCATAAATGTGCATATTGCATTATCAGGAGGGAAAACAAAGACTGAATTTCTCAGGCACACAAACTTAAGATCAACCCAGACAAACATGGGGGGAAAGTAGACAGCTTACACTGTAAAGCCACTTTTTGAAAGCAAAGAAACCGTATCTGCATCATTTAAACTTTTAGAAAAATAATCACAAAAGTATCTGCAATGTAATACTGCAACCCCCAGATTATTAACATGCTGAAATGAAGTTTTCTCCTCTTACAGCAAAAGGTAACTGAAGAGATAGATACATGTACTGCTGGTTCCATCTATGAATACATCTAAAAGGATGACACGCTAGTTTCAAGTAACTGCTCTCAGGCAACTTTAAAAAGAACCCAACAACCAAATCCAAAAATGAAAAAAAAAACCCCAAGCAAACCACCACCCAACCCTTTTCGGCATCCTCAGCTGTTGATGCATTTTCAACACTTTCTAGAAGTTCCCACTCTCAGTCTTTCAGCCCAAGCTGAATTCTGTCATTGAACAAAGTCAGCAGTTAAACAAGATATACACGTGAAGAGGTGACAAGTAGACAAAGCTCTGTGTATAAGATAATCCATCCCTGTTCTTCTATAATCCATGTTGTGGAGGTATACTATAATAAGGGACAGCTACTAATTGTGAACGAACAGTTTGAAGGAAGTTATGAGGATCTGTTTATGACATCAACTGTACACAGTTAAGATTTTTCTGGTAAGGGCAATTGGAAATTTCTGTAGAAAAAGGTAAGAAGAAACAAAGCTAAGTAAGTTCTGGTAAATGAAGACTGAAGATTTCACATATTAAAGTTTCTTTTAGTTACAAGGATGAGCTTAATAATAAGTCTATACATGATCATCTTAAACCTACAGCTGAGAGACCGGACCAAATAGCACAACATAAAGTTCCTTTAATTTTAATAAGGAAATTATGAAAGTAAGTAGAGGCCTCAGATACTTCAGGTTTTAAACTTTACAAACATCACCACAAAAAGGAACCAAGCAATACAGACTTTCATCTGTATATGATCCAAACAGCGCATATGCAATAGTGCTTGCTGAAACACTGAGACAGACACGGGAACAAGCCAGGATGTCCTGTCTGGCTTCACGCTGCTGCTCCAGAAGGATGCAGATCTTCTGGGCATCTTGTGTTATACCTGCCAGTCCTATGCAGATGTCTAAGAGATCTGCCACCAAAAGATCTGAAGTGGCATCAAATCCCTACGTGCTAATGTCTGAATGTCACCTGAAGATATGCAATCTGATTTACGACAAACTTCTGAGAACACAATTCAATTTAACCATTCATACATGTACCTGAACACCTAAGAGTCACTATTTTCATGCAGTTAACGGCTATGGATGTGGCCATCACAACTACAAACATGGCAGGGTATGAACTGTTTGTAAAACTGTGAGTACATATATTCATTACAAACAGTAGCGTACGCTCCAAGTGAAGAATGACTTGATACTAAATCATACATGGATATTGTAACCAGCTGCATCTTTTTCATCTGATGCTGGACTCCCGTTCTTGGGTCAGTCTCTCTCTTATGTTAGTGCTGTAAACACTCCTATTTTTCTTTCCTTCTGTTCTCCCTCCCACAAGGTGGTGATCCAAGAAATCCTTTAGGTAACTCAGCTGCATATTTTATAGCAAGGTACAGATGTTTTTTGAGAAAATGGAAGCCAGGAAAGAACAGTATTTCAAAACACTACCTTCTCCTCTACCTCAGAAACCAACAACTTAAAAACTAATTCTAGAGAAGTATACCACCAAAAATATGGCTGCCACTGAACTATTTTCGTAACACCACCTCTAGAAGGATATATAATGCAGTGTATTTAAACACACTTCTCCCTCCATGGCTCAGGGCAGTTTGCTTAATACAGGAAATTCCAGATACTTTTTAGGTTTGAAAACACTGAAAAGCACAAAAGGCAGCTGACTGACCGTTCAGGCTCCACAAAGGATACAGTACTTACCTTTAGAGAACATACTTTATTTAATAGAAGTTTTTTGCTCCAATATACAAAATAGAGGACTGTAGTCCCAATTAACATTTACATAGTTACACAGCAAATAATTTCCACCATTTACAACAACTGACGACTTTCCCACACTCCCCACTGTATTACAGCCAAGAAAAAATCCTATAATGTTTTACATACCAACCAGTTATATTTTGTACTTCCCTGTCTCTTTTCTTTGTTTTTTAAGTTGCAGTTTCTGATATCAGTTTAATTAAGAACTTAGAATTATTTCAGCTGCACTAAAAGAAAAATGAAATATATAATTTGGAATACTATCTCAAAAATCCTATACAAAATAAAAGTCAGTATCTTATAAAAATACCTTGCAGGAGTAAAACCAGTGATACAACAAAAATGTTTTAAATTTTGTTAGGGTATAAAATATTTAGCAACTAGACTCAGCTTTTAACTACACAAAAAAAAAAAAAAAAAAARAAAAAARAAAAAAAAAGACCAAACATTTTCAATTAGCAAAAAGTAATGTTCTTTTACAATACTGTACCTTTAGTATGCAAAGGACTTCATCCTTCTAACGTGCACCATTATCCAACTGATTCACCCCTTAACCCTTTTCCCACTGAAAGCTGAAAAAAGGATTTAAAATTGTTTGAATCCTATAAGAAAAACCCAGTCATATTATCTGCATCTCCCACAATATTTAAGCTTTACTTTACAATGCTGGTAGTTTAATCATGATACATAATGTTCTATAAAAGAATTCTAGCCAAACCAAGGCTTTAGAAACTTTGCGTTTTACAAAAGCAATTTGTTACAGTATGACAGTTGCTAAATAGCCCAATGTATTTAGTGACCCTGTTAAAGATTTGTTCAACTGAGTGAATAGGTGAAGTCATTTCCTGAGCTAAAAGATACAGGTAAGTAAATAGTCAGTTATAGCAGCAGACAGGAGACATTCTTTTTAAAAGTTGTAACAGTATCAATAAAATAACCTTAGAAAATTACAATAATGTAAAAATCACTAGCTGAAGAGGGAGTGACAAGGACCTCCAAGACCTGATTGCCATAATCTGGAATGCACATCCCGTGACTTTCCAGAAATTACATTCAGCTACTGTCAAACAATGTACTGGTAAGTGGAAGAATGTCAAATCACAATAGTTCACATTTCTTACAGATCAGGTGTTTTGTCAAGATTTAATTCTTAATGCTGTTTCATAAACCTAAAGCAAGGTAAACTGCTTAGTTTCAGAAATTTTCACCCTACAGGACTTAAGTATTATTACTTTTAAAGGAATGTGGTATCTTCAGTCTCACGAAATTCCAAGCCTATTTCTTTTTATAACTCAGACATAATTTATACTTGAGTGGTTTTTAAGATAGTCACCCATGCCATTGGGAACAGAAGATGATCCATTTTTAGGAGAGGGAATAATATTCTCAAAATGGTTTACTTTGATCCAAATAATTCTAATTTGCTTAGAGTATGAAACATTAACAAATTATTAAAGAACTATAAAGACCAGTATACGACCACTGCACCATCATTTTCTTGCGATACGCATTATTAAAGTCTTCCATGTAATAGTTTGATCACTTTTTTCCACTCATTAATGGAAAGAGGGTATTCTAATTTAATTAAATAAAGTACCTCACTTAGATACCAGTTCCTCCAGAAGGAAATATCTTTTCTGTTATTTGTTTTTAGACATTATAGGCATTGTTTTTAGAATTTATATTGGCTCTTCTTTAACATTTAAACATAATTAGGTTTAATTCAAATTAATATATAAAATTTCCAATACTTGTTAGAATAAAGGACAATACACAAGATCCTAAGTTACAATAATTTATAAACAAAAATAAACTATTACAAACCAAATCTTTCCCCATACGGAGATTAAAAGCCATAATCTTGACTGATTGTTCCCGATCATACATTATAAATAACGTAAGCTTCTTCAGAGAAGCAAAACATACTTGCCTCCCCGACACCAGTTTATATCTTCAGTTAAACTACTACCATCAAGAAGGCAATTGTGTTGGGCCCAGATATATCTTCTTGCTTACATGTTAACCCTCCCAACCTCATTCTTTTAAACTTAAGCACAGGAAACTAAGTTCACAAAGAGTCCTTTACCTTTTATACACAAAGTCTGTATAAAATACGGATTTCTAATGCTCCTATTGCACCAATCTGGCAGTGCAGTTAGAACCTGATTCAAATTCCACTGAAGTCCATGAAAGGTTCTCCAGTGACCATAATGGGCTTTGAATTAGGACGATAGAGATAATATTACCTAACGGAAAGCTCCTGCAAGAGTGGCTGGTATCTCTCTTTTTGCTTATGGGATGCAGTGGAGATGTGTAGTCAGCATGACACCTGAGCAAATAAAATTAAAACGATAAAAAGGTTTTAAGACTCCCAAACTCTTTGCTTAGTTGTGTGCAAACTGTGCTACTGCCCCTGGAGCTCCCTGCTTTCCTTTTTTTCAGTGCTTGCTCCATTCCAAGATAGAGAAGATGTGAGGCGTAAAAATCTGTCTTCACTACAGTTCCCCCTCAATCCCGAGACTGATAGAAGAGGATGTAACCAGACTCAGAGTTCTTTGAGATGTCTGATGTCAACCCGTAGAATTCTTCAATAGCTTGTGCATCAATTTTCTGTATGTAAAAACCCAAAAATTTGAAGTAAGGATATCTTGCATAACATATACATGGCATTAAGTTCCACTCTAAAAACTATTGTCAAACAAAAATAACTTTCACATAATTACATAAAGTAATAAAATCCAAATAATTTTTAAACTTCTTATGTTTTGGTTTCCCCTCTGCCATCAACAGCACAGAGGGTAGCAGATATATTAAGTGAACCTACTGTGAGTGCAACCTTACCTGCATTGCTTGTGTGAATTTCACACAGAAAAGTTTTGAAGACAACAATATACCACTGAGACTTTAAATTCAATATGAAGAATTTAAGTACAGACTACCATTTCTAAATCTAAGCAGTGTAAGCCGATCAAGTGCAGAGGAGAATAAGGAAAAGGCAGAGAGTGAAGGCTAACTTTTTCTGTTTTTCACACAGAATGTATGCCTGTGATCCTGTTAGCTTGGAAAGCCTCCTATAACCAAGATTTCTGTGGAAAAATGCAAAACTTCTGCTAAGAGATGAAAAGAGTATTGTCTAGTTTTCATTGTCATCATTTTCAGCTACAAAAGAAACAGAAAGCAGGCTCTCTTGCCACATTTTAAATCAAGGGCAATTAGGTTACAAGCAACAAAAAGGTGGAAAGATAATTTTTCCTTCACTTAGGCAGATTTTATTTAATCTCATTCCTATTATTTGAAATAAAACCCCTCTCGGGAGGGAGTGAGCCATTCCAACTTGATGAACCATGGGCCTAAATGTCAATGAGATGTTTTAGATCTAAAACCAAAAAGATTCTTTCCTTCCTCTTTAGAAGGGCTAAGAGGAAGAAAATACATTTCTGCCAGGTGTTACTGCTTTGGAACTTGCGAGATTGTTTGTGAAATGATACGAGATCTACTACAGCTCTCTCTGTTTTCCCTGGAGGAAAGTGAACTTTTGACCCCATCAAGACATTTCAATTTACTGTGTATCTTAATAAGACACAGAGGCAATCCTTTTACTTTCCCAACAGCTCTGCATATTTCCATGTTTGTCATTTCCTGTGTGAAAAACTGTCCATAATGTGGCTTGGAGAGAAGAACTCTTCAATACCCTTGATTCGTCCTGCCAATTTAAGTCCAATACCTGTCTCACTCACTTTTCTTCTTTTCAATTATGCAGTTCTTGTGTATTGTAAGGAAAATGTAAACTATTCATTTTATAGATTTAATTAATTCAAATAAAGTCAGGAAAAGGACTTGGACAGCACAATCATACTTCTGTTCATGCATAAGCATAGACAAGAGGGGAAAAAGGAAGATGACAGAACAAGCAAGAAGATGATATATGGACACCAGCAGTTTCTGCTCTTTCTCTCAATAAAGAATAAAAGATAACTGATGAAACAGAAAGATGACAAAGTCAAAACTGGTGAAGGGAATTCTGCTGTTTCAAGAAATTAGTTAGAAACCTTTTTTTTTTAATAATACGAATTCCTGGAAGCACGGCTAGTATTAGTAAGAATACCACTAGAGGCAAAAGGCTCCTGTTTCAGGGATTGATTTTTAAATTTTAGGGCGAAATCTCAAAAATCTAATGTTTCTTCCTATTTTGATATTTGTTACACCTTTGTCTGAAACAATCCAGAATACTCGATAAAACAGACTACCAGACTGATCCATTCTATTAAATCATAAGCTCCTAGAAAATATGAACCAATGGCTTGCTCCAAAAAATTGCCCTCAGAAAATAATTGCACTAAAACCAATTTATCTGTATCTTCATTTGCCATGTCTTCTGGCCACAGGAATAGCTTATTAAACAAAGGTGAAATACAGTGGCCATAAACAAAGAAGCTTCTTTTAAGAAGTATAAAAACCAAAATGCAATTCAAAGTATCGTACAGTCAAATTGTAAGGCGCAGCTCTGCACTCACAGTTATTGCTCATTTAGACTGGGGTTGAACCCTCTCTTCATTAGCATACCAGTCCTCTTACTTTAAGTAATCATATACACAAGGAGGGTGCACGCACTCTGGTTGGTATGAGGAAAAAGTCCAGGGTTACACAAAGCTTACCTCAACAATATCATCATCAAAAAGCAACCAAAAATCATGACTCTTCACTATTGCAATATAATGTCCTCTGTTAGGGCCACTGTAAAAAAAAATTAGAAAAGAACACAGACAGTAACACACATGTATGTACAAATGTATTTCATTAAATATTTTTTTCTTGTAGAAAAGCAATACTTAACAGTAATTAAAATGGCTACCAGTATAATTTCTATCTGGATGTTTCTTTTCTTTTTTCCCCTCCATTTATATCATCTTCATAATGAGGTCTTATTTATCTCTACATTTAGTATTGTGCTAAAAAAAGGATTACAATTTCAAATGAGGAATAAGCAGCAACGCATTGAAAATATAAATGAAATTTTAAAAAAAAGAGAGACAGAGAAGTGAAATCAAGAAAACGTTCTGATGTTTCATAGGGACAGAACAGATTCCAAACTATTTCTGAACTTCAGAAAGAAAAAGTTGTAGAGCTGCTGTTCATTTACAGTCTCAGTGAGGAACCTCTTTATCTGGTCCACTGTAAACAAAAACTGAATTAAACTGACAGTTTAGAAGTCTTAAGAATCCTCATAGCAATGAGAAGGGCTCCCAATTAAATTAAAGCTGTTATAATGCACAGCTCTTCAGTTTATGGCAGACAAGAAGTTTCTCCACAACTATGACAGGAAAAAAAAACCTTTAAAAGTGTCCTATTTCTAATCAGATTTCAAGTAAAGAAATAACACACTTTCTGAAATAACTGAACCTTACCACTGAAAGTGGACAACTAGTTAAAGCAGTTCTGGAACTGTCTTAACCAGCTAAAAGCACTCATACAATTTTTATGTCTAGATCAGGGAGGGAAGGTTGCCATCTGTGAGGGACATGTCTGTGTACCAAATCACATAACCCAATGAAAACAGGGTTCATCTCCTTCCATGGCTCTGAGAATGGGTAAGTTTCCAGGGCTGCAGCTTGAATGAAGGAGAAAGAAATGTCCAGAATTGGACAGAATGGTCAGAAATGGACAGGTTCTATTTTCCCTAAAATCCAGAACAAGAGTGTCCCAAAGACTATGGCACACAGGCTTATCTTTCAAAACTGTCCTGGCCAACTTGAGATCTAGTCATCTCTACTCTAATCCTAGGTCCATCTAGAGGAACAGGGATGGGGGTGGAACAAAGGGCAGTAACTGGCAACTAGAGGGCAGGTCTGCCATTTTGAGGGACTTCAAAAAGTTGGAAGAATGGGCTGATTAGAACCTCATGAAGTTTAACAAGCACAAATGCGAAGTCCTGTGCCAGACTAACTCCATCCAACAGCACCAGCTGCAAACCAACTGGGTAGGTGGTCCAAGGAGGTCAACAAGATGAGCCAGCAGCGCATCGTTTTGGTGACAGGGCTGAGCATATGCGGGGATGTACTTTCGGAGTAGAGCCAGCAGTGAAGTGATAATCTCCGCCACTCTGCATTCTGGGACCCAGAACTGGACACGGGATTCCAGGCATGACCTTGTCAGTTTAAGGGAGAGACTGATAAACTGGAGCAAGTCCAGTGGCAGGCCACTACATTTGTCAGAGGGCCACAGCACCAGACAGATGAAGAAAGGCTGAGGGAGCTGGCTTTATTCAGCTTGGAGAAGACTAAATGAGGAATCCAATTGCTGTCTTCCACTACCCAAAACGGAAGAGTTATAAAGAAATCAGAGCCAGGCTCTTCTCAGAAATGCACAGTGAAAGGACAAGAGGCAGTGGTCACAAACTGCAGCAAGGGAAATTCTGACCAGATATGGGGGGGGGGGGGAATCACTGTGAGAACATCAGTGGACTGGAACAAATTGCCCAAAGAGGCAGTGAAATCAGCATTCCTAGTCATGAAACTGAGCCCTGTGCAACCTAATCTAACGTCAAAGTTAGCCCTGCTTTGAGCTTTATGTAGTTGACCTCACAATGTAAATTATTCTATGATTCTAGATGTTAAATCATCATTTTCCACTTCAGGGCTTTTATCTACTCAATCAGCAGTTTGTAGAGCAGCCCTGATTTTAAGACATGAAACCATAACAACATTTGTTGAATATAGCAAAATCAAATACAAAGCTAACAGTCATATTTTGAAAGCAAGGAAACAAAGTAATCAACAAAACTCATAATTTATGGATATAATTTCAGAAAATGTTGCTCAAGCCTTAAAAAAACCCAGCCTAAAGGAAATGCTTTATAAAGGAATCTGTTCTATAATGCTTCCCTTCCTAAGAAACCTTTTTTTTAAATAATCTTTAAATGTTATTACAGTTACATGATACTGCATGTTTTGTGGCTTTTTTTAAACATATTAAGTTCATAGAGACATCCGTCACGTGAAATACACTGTTATCACTTTCCACAAAGAACTATCACGGCAAGAAAGCCATACGTTCTGCCAGGATTGGTAGCATCTCCCCACAATGCTTTCTTTCCTAAGAAACTTTTCTTCTAAGAGGTCTTTAAATGCTATTAGAGTTATGTGACAGTGGGTGTTTTGTTTTTTAAACATAGTTAAACTTATACAAAAATCCCTTGCGTAAAATAGAGTTATTACCTTCCACAATGAACTACCACAGCAACAAGGTCATACATTCTGTCAGGATTGGTGGCATCTCCTGAGGTGTTAAATAAACGAAGCTCTAAAGGAAAAACTACTCTATAAGAGAGTTTTGTGTATCGATGCAGCTGATCCATGTATTTAAATCTCTTCAAATGGAGTGCTAGAATCATAGGCAGCTTTTTTACTTTCATCCTGAAAAAAAACCAAAAAAACAACAGTATTTCCAATATCCAGCCACAACATTCAGTTGATATCAACAAACAGGAAAACTGTCTTACTGAAGTCTTTAAAAATTTTTGCAAGCATTAAAAGAAGCTCAAATAATCGGCCGTTTAACAAATATTGAACATGTCCTGTGTTGCTAAACTAAAGGTGGATTTTAACAATTGAGAGAATTGCAACTGTATTGAAAATAATAAGCTATAATATATAATAATAATAATAACAGCCAGGATGAACCCACATAGTAATTTAGACACAATGACTTGATAGCACAGAATTCAATTTTTAAACATACCTCTCCATAGCTTTCCTGAGTTCCCAAAAGCAAAACCTAGATCCCACTTGGTATACAGCAGAGGTATTGCAAAAAAGTTGTTCCAGAGATCCTGTTCCAGTTCAATTTCTCAGTAAACTAGCCAAGTCAAACAAGCTTTTTAGAATAAGCTTTGTTACACCACTTTGTTAGGTATGTAATACTCCAAGTTTTCCTATCAAGCCATTCATTTAACATTGCCAAGGGATACAAATAGCCCACTGTTATTCACCCTACCTCATGCTACCCAAACAAGATAATGCTGTGCTCTGGCACAATAATTTTGTACAAATGTTGCAGCATTATTTTATGGCAGTCAAAGCCAGAAAGTGATAATCTAGTTTTACTGAGGGCTCACTGGCCCCCTTCCCTAGTTTGAGGTATTGAGATCTCACATCAGTGCCTACAAATCCTCATCAGCCAACCACAGCTGGCCTGGCAGCAAACACAGACTTCCACTCTCTGGGCAATAAATTTGCCCATGCTAACAGAGCAACCAAGCTAGAGTGCTCTGCTTCTTGGCACAGCTAATTGCCTCAGATCAGCACCGTGCTGAATTTTTCAAACTGCCTTCAGCCCAAAAAGGCAGCTCAAAAATCTCAACAATCCAGCCCAGGTTTCAGACATGTCTAATAAGACCATACTTTCATAATGTCAGGAAATATGTTTGTACAAAACAATCCTTTTTCAAAAGATAGGGGGCTGGGGACAAAATCCTTGAGAACTCACCTTCCTTCTCTTTTTCTCATTAAACTTAGACTGATAGTGACCTGTAGGAAACCCTGCTAGACACAAATTTTCTCAATGGCCCACAAGGGAACTAGGAAATGAAAAAAGCTGGAGAAGAACAGAAAGATGACAGAAGCAACTATTTTTAGGGAGAGTTACATTTTTATTATATTACTGAGATATGGATATAATTTCTGCTCTATTTCTTTTTTCAAAATGAAAGTCCTCTTCCCATAATGCAACTGTGTTTGATAATAGGAGCTCTTTCACTGGTGAAGAAACCCAGTACACCACCTTTGGTAGTTGAGTAGCCACTATCACAGATAAGCTCCATGTTATAGAGATGGAAGAAAATTATGACTGTAGTGAAACTGAACTTAAGCCCCACATAAAAAGCAAAATATAAACAATAAAAGCTGTGTTTTGCCAACATGGCAGTGCCTACAGTACAGGTTTATGTCAACACAGCTTATATTGGTCAGGGATCACATTACCTCCTCCCACACAAGAAAATGAGCTAAGGCAACAGAAGACAACAGGACAGACCTGGCTTCACAACCCTCTAATACACACCAATTAGTAAGCTTAGGCAACGTGTGAAGGCAGACTTTGCAGATGAGATATGCCAAAAGCCATGTGCTGAATCTATGGTAAACCAAATAATCACAATCAGTGGCATAACCAGTAGAGCATGTCAGTGTTCCCACCCCTTCAACCAAATAGTTTCTCAGATAATAAAAACCACACAGTACACAAAATCAGAGGTTTTTCAAAGGTGTAAACAAGACTAGAAGAATTATTAGGCAGACAAGAATTGTTTTTAAACATAACGAATTTCAGGCTTCCACAGAGCTTCTGATGCTTTTCAGGAGCACTGTCAAGCAGAAGTTTAGCACAACTAACCATGCACTTTTAAGAAATCAGAAACTCAGTTAACAAAAAAAGTTACAAGCCTCATTCTGACTGAATCGGAAAAAAAGTGCTATCAAACTGATTCTTACAACAATTAGAAAAATTGTTTTATTATCAAGACAAAACCAAGTTTAAAAAGTCACATGAAATGAGTGACCTTTCATCATTACCCATAATCTCTGATCAGTCACTGGCAGTTTGTTTTAACTTGGCTTTTTAACTTATTTTTGGTCTTAAGACCATTCTTTTTCCTATTCGTAAAATAAATAATGATCAAAGGAGTCCCAAAATGCTTTACATGGTTTCTCATTACTCATGGAAGTAGGCTCATTGAAGTCAAGCAAGAGGAATGCAAACAAGTTACTCTCAAGGGGAAGAAGAGTGAGAAAAATGAAGGGAAAAAGAATGTTCTCCCTCTGCCTCATACACACATGCACAAGGAAATACAAGATTATTTTAATGAAATGCATGGGTTATTTTTTTCCCTCCCCGAGTCTGATGTACCTTTTATGTGCTTCTTGCTTACTGCGACATTCTTCACAGTAATATTTGTATTCACTGCACAGAGTTTCTGTATTGCTGAAACCCCTGAATAAAAAAAAAAAAGAAATGCTATAGATACTAGTTTCTTATCTGAAATATACATATAAACATGTACAATATAACCATAATTTTACACTCTTAAGTCTACATAAGCTAGAATTTGCTACGCTTGTGAGCTTTTAGTTTTACTTCCTGCTTTCTAGGTAACAGATAAAAGACAAATTACAAAAATTCAGATTTCTGCATCTACCTTAAACAATGAGTGATCGAAGTATTCTGCTCCACATCAACTGAAAGGTCTAAGAAGTCTTCATCTTTGCTGCTTATCTGCATGAAAAAAGAACCAATAGATTATAGTTAAAAGAAGTTATACTAATTTACCTCTGTTTTTCAGTACCATTTTCTATTGACAGAATGCATCTTTTACTTCATAACAGCCTTTTAAAGATTTTTACAAGTAGCCCTTTCAGAGATTTGCTAGATCTCTGTTTTGTTCAGGAAGAGAGAAGTGTACATGTGTCTGTGGGGGTATATAATGCCAGTTGTCATTAAGCTGTGATTTCAGCTCAACAATACTAATGCCAAGTTCCTTCTACACCTCACTCTTTCAAAAAGAATACAGTCACTGGGATTATTCTATTGAGTGCTCTCACCTCTGTTCTTCCCCTATGAGTCCCTCCAACTGGAAGTTATGTATTTGCATATCATAGTGTCCCTAATAAAAAGCACAAATATTTTGAAGCCTCTTCCTGGCTAGATTCATACTCTTAAATGAGCAGCAGATAGCAAATTTGTAAATGAGAGCTTGGGACTTGGTCTGATAGAGGCAGAATAGCGTGTAGCCATTTCTTACAAAAATGCAAGAGTAACAATTAAAGTAAAAAAGAAATCTCTAGAAGCAAAGAATAAATTCCAGCACAGATCCTAAAAAATGGTGATGGATGAAATCCACAGCTGCCCTGAAAATCAACTATGTTATTAAAAGGTTTAGGAAATAGCAATCTGCAACCTTTACTTTTGTCTGCTAGTGTTTCCTCTCTGTATCTACAGATACTCAATGCCACTGATGAGAATGTCCTCTGCCTTTTATGATTCCTAGGTACAAACGTAAATGCTTTTAGAAAAGATGCCTGGCTGCAGTTTCTTGATTGAAAGCAGAAAAAATTAAACAGCTCCAGGAGAACTAATGTAAGTTGATCCTTAAAACATAAGATTTATGTTCCCTTTTCAGCTCAGAATAAAAATACATTTGGAAAGTTGTTTTCTGATTATCAGGAGATGAGAAACACACAGTTCCTAAGGGCAGCATGCATGGAGAATAAAAAGAAAAATACAAGTGGTCAGGACAACTATTTTTGAGAATGAATACCACAGGGCAAATCCAAAAACTTATGAAATTAAGTTAAAAGCTTCTGTTAATATCTGTGAGAAGACTGTACCTCCTGTACCTCCCACTCTTCTCTACCTAATCTTTCCAAGAGTAAGTGTACCTGTACAAAAAACATCACTATTCCAGTATATATCACATCTACTACATCATTTAGATGCTGAAGTGTAATGTTTATACTTTTAAAGAGATCACAGAACATATATGGAAAACTTACAATATCTTTTTAGGGTGGGAAAAAAAAAAAGCCACCTGCATCTTCAGTCTGCTGCACATTTCCTGTCTTCAGGGATGTACTACGGTTTAGTTGTGTGGACAATTATTCAAAATATCCCATTGCAAACCACTTTTGGAATTATCAAACTTGAGTTTATAACACTAAGAACTCTGGTGGAAATCATCTTAGCCTAGGGATTAGGAATGGCTCAGAAAAAAAAAATCAGTTCTAGAAAATACTCTGCTGCAGTCTTCAGCTAGGACAGCTGGAATTAAGGAGTCATGTGATCAGTGTTATTCAGACATGCAATTAGATAATTCTTCCTCTCTTGGTCTTATCAAAGAAAATTCCATGAAACAATAAAGATTTCACAGGCAGCTTTATCCCACGCAGAAGCTGTAAGGGCGGGGAGGAGATGGAGAAGAGGAAAGGGATGTATTGTACTTGGTTAAAAAGAGATTGGTACTGAAACCAGAAGTTCGCAAAAGGAGTTCTTCCATTCTTAGTGATAATACTGATAATACTGCCTTAAAGAACCTCTCTCAGGTTAGCCAGTCCATTGTGTACTTATGATCACAGGGAACTATTAAAGGCTTTATTGAAAGAATAGCCAAGTGGATTTTTTCCACTTTTATGTTGATAATTTAGAAATTGCTGTTCTTAATTTTTAAGATTTTTTTGACATTAGTACTTGAACAGTACTTTTTTTGTTCAACATTAACTCACACAGTTTTAATTTAAACAAAAAAATGATAAAAAAGTCACCCTCCACTCTAACCAGCCCCCCACCTTCACCTCTTCTGTAGAGGTTCTGTTTCAAATAAACATCACTAAGTTCCTTACACTGAAGTCGCCAATGCTATATATTTCAATCATCTATACAATGAAAAAAAGATGGACACAGAAAACCTCATCACTCGCAGAATCAAGCCCTGCTGTGTTCAAAAAGCCATCTGAGTGCTCCTAACAGGAGCATCTGAATAATAGTGAAGAATTTGGGTGTTCTAACATTCTGGCTAAAGGTGATGGTATGTTGTTCTCACATCAAGGATACAATCTTCACTTAAACAGCTCAGCTGTATTCTGACAACCAATGCCACACAGAACAGAAAACTAGAAGGCTAACACTCATGGAATCTATTTCTTTCAGCTTGGAATTTCACTAGCAATGTGAGTCAGTTCACTGACAAAAACGCTTTTGCAACTGTAGGCTCCCATGTGTGCTAAGACAGAAACTATTTTTAAATAAAACTGAGACAAAGGGCATGATTTATCTTGGTTTCAAAAAAAAAAAAAAAAAAAGAGGGAAATAAAAAGTAGGGCATAGTTAAGGCTTCTATAGTACTCCTGTAAGAAAGACCAGAGATTTTCCTTATTGCCTTCTCTCAGTCCAAAATAGAATTTAGCAAAAGAATTTTATGCCTTGTAGAGTCATTTGAACACGAGAACAAGACCATTAGCTGGAGAAAAACATTATCAGTATGTTTGGTGCTTTTGACCCAAGACAATTTCCTATTTTTCTCTGTAGAAGTACTGCCCACTTTTATCCGTTTCAAATTTAATCTTAATGAAGTCAATTACATTATTTTCTGGTTCACTCTTATTCTTCCCTTAAACTGTGAGAGAAATCTGTAAAACCAAATAATTTCTAGATCATTTTTATCAGTTAGCCACAAAAATTTCTAACATTCACTTCATCATACTGCCTCTATCAATGAAGAGGGAAAGCATCATAACAAGAAATCACATTAAAAGCATGTAAAGACAACTTACAATCCATTTTGTACCTCATTCATCTTATAGTGTGGCTCGACCCATGACACAAATCTTTGTTAATGAATCATATCTATGTTCCTTATATTCCACTGTCCACACTTAAACTGAAGATAAATCTTTAGTCAGTTAATTTTTTACCTTATAGATGGGCTAATGAGACAGTGTGTCCTGGAAAGAAGCTCTTTTCTATAATCAGGACGATTGAGATTAGAATAAAATCTTGCCATGCTGATTTTAGGAACATTGAGTAGGTTTGGCCAGTTAGAAGATGATCGTTCTCACTTAGAGCAAAGATATATTATGCTTTATATTTAAGTATGCATTAAGTTCCAAATTTAAATAAAAAATATACTAATGTTATTGTCTTATCACTAAGAAGCACTAATTCATCCACTACTGCTGTGTAATCTTCTACATGAGCTATATCCAAGTACTCCTGACATTTTAAGTTGGATTTCTAAACACAGAAAGACTCTAAATGCCAATAGCTTCCAATAAACATTAAAACAATCATATATGCTCACTATATTTGAAAATAAGACACTATTCACAGTAATATTACTTACTTAATGTGTCTAATTGCCCATTTTCAGGTCACTGTGTTTTAATTAGACACAAGCTGATATATTGAATAGACAGAAGCTGATAAAATAGTTTCCAGATTATTAGGGCTTGGAAAACAAAGGCCCTAATATACTAAAAACCAGTATGTATTAGAACACTGAATTCAAAATTCAACTGTCCAAGGAGGTGCAGTGGCAAACAGACATGGTGTATCCTGTTCAGCAATAGCTAACAAAAAAATAGAACTGAGCAATATTAGTAAAACTCTCAAAATTGTAATAGGCCTGATAACTAATAAAATATGCTGGCAAAGAACATATCAGCATTTTAAAATTGTATTAAGGACTGTACCTAGATCAAAATTCTGACAGCAGTAATTCACTATGCCATGGTGAGGAAAGGTAATTATGTCAGTCATGTTAAGAGACTAAGTTAACTAATGTTTCAAGAAGAAAAAAAACAGCTCAAGAACTAAAAGAGAAACAATTCACAGTTGCCATGAAATAATTAGGGAGGGGAAATCTACCAGGAAAGAAAATATGGTAGCCAAAAATCAGCACCTAAATTACTCAAAATACCATGATCTTCTGAAGTCTGCAGTTACATTACATACAACATTAGGAAGCTATTTTCTGTGAAATAAGAGAGAGGTGGGTATTTCTAGAAGACAGAGGAAATTACATGTGAAATACACAGATTTAATCTGATTAATTCCTCCTTTCCAGTGTCATGCTGAAATACGTGCATTACCTAATTAAGTTGAAGAAAATAGGTATGAAGATCATACACAAAATACAGTCATTCAGCTTTTTATAATATCGAAGTCACAGACCATGACAGAATTACTGTAATTTTCAAATTGTGCTGCTTTTTCTATTTCTCAAGCAGGTGAAGTTAAATTATAAGTTTTTTCTGAAATATATGCTCTTATTGTAGAACTATTCTCAAAGAAAATTTTAAACTCAAAGAAGGAGTTTATTTCTCAGGGTCTAGTATTAGAAGAATTCCTGTGGACAGACATTTAGGAAAGGATTACTTTTCCTGCACATTAAGTTAGGTTCTTTAAGAATCCCTGTCTACTATGTCAGTGCCAAAAGCCAACCACGGTATCTTGATTTCAAAGGCTTTAAATTTAAAAACTAGAAATCGGTGGAAACTGATTCAGAATACTTATTTATGGAATGTATCACTAAGCATGACATTGTTATTAAGATATTAAATTTGAGAAGAACTCCACATCCCCAAGTAGCAGGCTTCATTACTCTTAGGAATACATCATTTTAAAATTTTCTGATCTAAATTTTGAAGTTGATTTTGATCACACTGACAAAAACTCGATTGGGCATTTTCCTAATATTGACCAAAAGCCTTCTCCTACAATTCGTGCATCAGCTGCTGAAATTTTCTCATTAACAAAGAAAAAATGCAAATGTTCACATGAATGTAAGATTTTTAAAGAAAGAAACTAATCTAGTATGTTAGTCTGTTGAGATAAATGAATCACGAAACATGAAGTTCTGAAACATGGAAGAATTCATTCTACAAAGTATATACAGACTTACAGTTTCACATGTAAGACATCTGGTTTCATTAGTTAACGTTCCCTGAAAGATTTCATGAACCCAGGTTGGGTCCGGTGGGCTGTTATTTTCATTGTCGATGTTGCCATTAGGTAGGCGACCATTTTGTTTCTCTTGTTTTCTTTCCTCTTGCAAGATATCCGCAATTGTATTTAATAGATAGTTTAAGAACTCATGTGCATCCTGCTGCATGTAGTTATCAAAAAGCTCTACAAGATAAAATTTTTTAATTAATCAGTTAGTACTATACTACAAAAAAAATTTAAAAGAAGTCAAATTTCAAAACCAGTCTTTATTTCACGTCTTGAATCATTCATGACAATACAACACCAACCCAAAGTGCGTACTTCATGAACTAAGACAAAAATATAAGGGTGGGAAGAGGGGAGGGCAAGTCAGCCTACGTTCACAGAAATCTCTCAGCTGATCTGAATTAACAGAAGGGTGAACCATTCTGCAAGAAAACTAGGGCATGATCCAACTACTTAAACATAGGTGTACATATAGTGCCACCTGAAATGTTACAGCTCATTCCGTCCAGCCTCCAGATGCCAGTCCACAATGATTTGGATCTCCTACACGGGCTGTGCTATCTCTGCCAAGTTTAGGTCAACATCTTGGATAACACACGGCATGTAAAATGGCATTAGATGTTGATATTTTCCAGAAATGAATTGGGAACTTGTGACAGGAAATGTTTCATCATCTATATGTTCTATCACAGGAAGAACATGAACAACAAATGCTCTAAACATTGCTTTATTTATTTTCACTTTCAGGATTTTAAGTCCACTGCTGCTCTGTCATAAGCACAGTGTCATCAGTACTAGCAATGAAAATAAGATTAAGACTAAAAACTTGAAGATACTGATATTTTTAAACAACTGTTTTCTTTCTCAAAGTTCTTTAAGTAAGGTAGTATTTGTAGAAGCCATATCAAATTAGCCTGAAGTTCTAGCCACAGCAAGAGCAAACAGGTTTCAAATTAGGACTTCAAGTAATAAATAGATCTGTCTTTCAAGATCTGAAATATTGCTTCTAGAGGTTGGTATATGTCGCACCTTCATTACTGGTGGACTTGTTGGATAGATAACAATGGATTTACTATGCTTTCTGCTTCATGTCTTCAGTTTGTCAAGATTTCTAAGCATAATAGTTTTAGGATTAATTCAGTGGAAGGGGAATAGTTTCACTGGCACATACTTGTGATGTATAGCAATGATACAGATAAAGCACAAAGTTGAGTTCTCTCTCTTACAAGTCTACTCTCTTGTTTATGTTCAAATTGGTGCTACCCTGAAAACATTGTTTAATGTAGTCCCCTGGGATATCAACCTGAGAAATCCTCTGCTGCTACAAATCTTCATATTAGGAATGGGACTAAAAAAACCATAAAGGCATTGAATCAGATTTAGTAATAGTTACTACTTCTCTCTCTGACCAGGAATTGTTACAAGGAAATTTACCTGCCAGTTTAAAAAGCATTCTATATCACTGGCTAATATCATACAAGTCTTTCAATGTGCAATTACTTCAATTAGTTATAACTTGCAATTTCCTAGTAGTCCAAGAAGATATTGAGAGACTGGCCTTCAGTGGAGGGATAGTTCCCAGGACTGGAAAGATGAATGAAAAAGACACTCAGTGAAGCTTAAGTTTTGAAGTGCATACAGGGACTACATGGAAGCTTTACTGTCATTCACTTGATGGCATCCAGGAGTAAACTTCAAATAGAAAAAAAAAATCCTGAGTTATTAGCCAAGTAGGGAGAAATCTGGTGCTCATCTCGATCATTTGGACAGGTTAAGTAGTCTACAGGTCAGCAAAGAGTATGAACCAACTAGTTTATTTAATGAACTACTACACTATTTTTGAGAAGTAAGAGTAAGTTCAACTCTGAATCTAGCCAACTGTAAGGTTTTTATTTAATCAAGTAAGTCAAGGCAGAACAAGAGCAAGTCTCTTGAGGTAAAATGCTTCAGAGATTCTTCACAGATTCTTCATGGACCTCTCAGGGCTATGTGCCCAGTCAGTAAATTAGAATTAAGTACAACACAACGAAAGCTACACATTGTTCATTTTATGACTAGAAGAAATTTAAGCAAACATAACAGTGTACCTTCAGCTGACTTCAACCCAGCAGCTGCCTCCCAGCCAGCTAAGCTTTAAAGTCATTAACATGTGTATGTTGTATTCAGACTTTGAAAATAAAGACGGAATAGCAGCATTGTAGTCTGGAATACAGTAAGATTATGTTCTCAGTCATCACCCTGGTATAGCTGGATACTGACTGGAACAGAATCTAGATCAGTATTGCACACCTACCTGATTCTTTAACTAACTCTCTTTTAAAGCTCAAAATTATCTACCTTTACAATAAGCACTTAATAGCATCTGTGATGTCCATGTAATCATTGCCGGACAATTTAGCCATTTATTTGTTGAAAAGGTGAGAGTATCATCATTAAAAGAGACCTCAAAAGCCAGCAAGAGCTGAACTTTCACATCTGACTTCTCTGATGAAAATTTTCCAATCGCCTTCTCCTGCTTAGAATTTTAGTGTCATGACATAATTAAGCATTAAAAAGAACACTTTCTAAAAAGAACTTTATGGCTCCTGTGGTTTATTTTCTGCTTTCAATTTGAACCAGTCTCCACGTTTGTCATAGTTAGTCAACATCCATTGACTTAATGAACTATTTCTGTAAATGCATCAACATACAAGCATACTTACTCAAGTATACTTACCGAAGAATTGAATGACAGTTTTCTATTCTGCATAAGTAAGAGATTGCACATGACCTGAGAGCTTTTTTTTAACAATATTATTACAACTCATGCTGTGCATTTGCTGGAGGGGTCACTTCAAATTAGGAATGTCATAATATTTTATTTCTTGTTTTTACTACAGAGATGGTCACCATTACATTTAAAGACTTTTTTAGTCTGCATATATAGCCTTGGAGAGATTACAACAATATGAACATGCCTGTTGCAGCAATGTTAAATATGTACCTCATACAGTTTATTTAAATCTAGTGGTTATTTTGTTATTTGAATAGTAGATTGCAAGGTTTCATTTATATTTTAACGTGGAATTATTTTCTAAAACAGTCCGACCAATTAGCCCTACAGATAAGAAACAAGAAATGTTAAAAATTTCTGGAAATCTCTTGAAATTTAGGATATCAATTACACTAAAAAAAATTAGCCAAAACTACTTAGTGATTTTAAAATTCATTAATCCTTTAAAAAGTATTCAAAAAATAAAAATTTTTAAATGAATTTAAAAATTTGTGGGTTTTTAAGCTAGACTGTTGGAGGGAAGTCTTAACGTCCTTACTACACACTCAGTTTGGGAGGCTGATTCCTGCATTCAAAGAGTAATGTTTTTTTAAACACGGAACAAAAGTTTTACATGAATTTTGATTATAAAAATACAATTCATAGAGAGGCAAAAAATTAGCAAGCAATTTCATAAGCAGCCACTGACAATACACTCAGTTTTACATGGAGAGAGACAGATAAGGATTATCTCTCAAAATGGCTCCAGGGTTACGCCCTCATTCTAGGGTCACCTCTTCTTTATACTGCGGGACCAAAAACACTTCCCATGCATAACAAATAAGTAGGTATTCCACTATTTCAACTTCAGAATTAAATCATAATTGCTATGATTATTACACAAGAAAAAAAAGTTACCATTTTCTTTTCGTAATCTTGTTATAAATTTCTTGGGAGGTATTACTCCAACTTTTTTCTTCTGGGTGGCTATACTGTGGAAGAGATCAGCTAAGCATGTAAGGAGATTCTCTTTTTTTCTTGGTTGACTCTTGTATGCTAAGACTTTGTCTCGAAATGGTCGACAAAAATAAAGTGCCTGAAGAACTGAATTGCAGTAGCATGTATTCCCAAACTATAAAATAAGAGAGAGATTTATTAGCTTGCATTGTATTACTGTAGAGAGGTAAAATTAAATCCAAAGTATAAGAGAACGCATAAGCAGGGGCAAATTTTCTGCATGTCATTTCTTCTTGACTTTAAGATAAAGCATATTTCTGTTTCGCAAAGGATTAACAAGTACACTGTAAGTAAATTCAAGAAAAACCTAAGTAAATTTGAACAACACTATATAATTTTGTCTCACTTGTAAATTTAATTTATTAGTAATATTTTCATTTACTTAGATCAAAATGTTCAACAAATACCACCAATTTCACAGCTCACAAAATATGCCCAGGTAAAAATATCTATCTATCTACCACAAGTCAGCCACAACAGTAAAGAACAGGCACAGCATGACCCTGTGCTGTGAGGAAATTCAGCTGTAAATTGAGAGCTTCTCAGACACTTCAGAAATTGGATTCTCCAAATCTTATTAGTTGTGATCGAAGTCAGAAATAACTGCTTTAACCTGTTCCTATGTTTTCAGTTCTCATTTTAGGGTGACAGGATTGGCATTCAGGAGTTTTCTTAAAAGATTGTAACCTAGCTTGTTTAGGATTCAAAGCTATGGCACAGGTGGGAGTTTCAAATCGAGACTGAAAGGAAAAGAATGCACAATTTGGACATGTGCATTTTGAAGGAGGCAGGCCACTGAATTGCAATGGGGCAGCTAGAAAAGCATATATAACCCCCTTTGTACCAGGACACTCCAGATATCGCTCTTCTGCAAACTCCTTCCAGCTCTTAGGCACCCGAGTCTTGTGATCACTGACACTGTCTCCAGCTCACCCCAACACTGCAAACCTCCCCAGCACCTCTGAAAAGGCATCGTGAGCCATCAGTGGATAGAGCCACTCTCATTTTATGCTGCCCTCCTCCAGTGAAACCTATTATCGAAAATTGAAAGTGTGCGAAAAATCTTTATAAGGCCCTCAGCAAGTAATCCAACCTTTCAGCTGCAGTCACTCAACCTGCAAATTGAAGCCCATACCTGCTACACACATTCTGTAAAATGTGAAAATAATGTTCATGTTTTATATAAAGATAGTAGCATATACGGATAGCAAATTCTGAGACTATATTGTGATGGGGAGACTGTTATCTAGCAAACAGAGTGCATTTAGAGATTTTAAAAGCAGGTTCTTTCAACAGAGAAAAAGAACTAAAAGCTTTTACATCTTAGGAATAACAGGGAAGGAACTGGTTTTTGCTCTCTCCCGATTAAGACAATGACAAACAAGAGCACCATGCAATTTAATCAGAAAACTGGAAAGTAAATAGTTTTCCTTTATTTTAAATCAATGAAATATGAAGAACTACTTTCTAAATACCCAAGACACATTCAAAGAATGAGTAAGTAGTGTATTTTAAAAAAAAAGATATTAATAAGTCTTAAGATCTCCATATTAAAAAGTGAGGAAATTAACACCCATTATTTTTATTTCTTTAAGCTAGGGAAAATGCTTATATTAGCTTCTTTGTGGTCCAAATCTGCATTCAAGTAGGTCAATGAACTTAAGAGGAAAATCAGGGCTTTTTTCCTTAAAGGAAGCAGATGAAATCACACAGTAGTTTTTGTCAAAACATTTAATATTATAAGCTGACTATTTATGAGTTTATAATTAGAAACAGCCATAAAAGGAGAACTACATTAAAATGTTAAGAAAGTTCTTAAAATTAAATCAAATGGGAAAAGTGCTAAACTTTCTACAGCAAGTGTCAAAAGATGAAAAGGCAGCAAATTAGAAATTTCATAACATCCTAATTTTAAAAAGGAACAGTCTGATGAGAAATTAATTAGAATGGCAAACAGGCAGTGAGAGATATCCAAAACATGAAGCATCAGAGAACTCCTCAGAAAACTGAACAAAATTCAGGAGATTAATTTAATATGAATGTATGTTAACTTACATGCCTGTGGATAGGAAAAAAAAGCAAGCAGATTAAGTTCATAAAAGGTTTTCTTCAACCAAATTCAGAAAGACAGTAGGCAATAGAAGAGTTTGAAAACAAAATCCTGAAGAAAATGTAATTAGTTCACATTTCTTTTATATCTAAAGCATCAATCTTCATCACTTCAAAACCTAAAATATTTTTAAAATAAAAGCTTCCAAACATTAAAAATTTATAATGGTACATGTACTAAACAACAAGGGGGAAAAAATGGGGAGGTTTCTAGACTAAGCAAACAGGGAATTTGTTACACAAATAAATGCTGGTCTTACCACCATTATTACTTTACTTCCCATCTTTGACTCCAATACAACAGCACACCTCTCATTTAGAAAACACCCGAGACCTTGCTCCAGTCTCCCCATTCTTCCACCTCCTACTGAACACCTATACTTTGCTTTCTCATTCTGCTTCTTCAATACTCAGCTCTCCTGCTAACCTGGCCAACAGACACCTTCCTTCTCCCCCCACTGTACAGTTAGCACTGCCTCAGAAGCATAACACTTGTAAGAAGATGTGCAAACGCTGCACTGTATAATAAGAAGTTTGCAACCATAATCTGTATGTTTTGTAGTAACAGTGTAAACACTGCAACACCACTCTGAAATATGAATGCATAGCACTGGAAGGCCATCAAACTATACAAAACAAGAAGGATATTTAGCTAGCTTTAGAAATTAGTTAGCTTTATTCAAAACATGATTGAGGGAAAACAAAACGTTTGTGAAGTCTGCCTCAGAATAACAGTAGAAAAGTCTAAGAAAGACTGTCATTGTAGTTTTATATCTTAAGCTCTCAGCCTGTACAGGCTACTGAAACTCCTCTATCTCATTCAGGGGAAGGTAATACAGACTATATAGAGTAGCGTTATTTTAACCTATGTTTTCAACAGGTTTATTGCTTGCCTCCTTGTTTCTGTGAGGATCATCTTAAGATGTGCATATCTAACAAAAGTAAAAAACAAAATTTTCTCTTTTTTTCCGTTCATATTGTTCGTCTGTTCTAAATTCTGAGAAATCAGGTTACTTCCTTTCACAAAAATACTGCACTCTGTATGTTTCCCACACACACTTCTTTTTTATTTTTTTTAATTCCGAAATCAAAGCTGCAACACTTAAACCTGTGTGGAAATAAAAAAAATGAGACAATCAGGAAAGTTGCAACAAAAACACCACACACTCAGTAAGGCTTATAGCCTTATAGTTTACTTTTCTGATGCAACATACAACTGGGAAGAAACTTGGTTGTTGAACCCCACAGATCTACAAAAACAAGCAAGAGATCTACAAGAACATAGATGGGCTTACAACACTGCCTTTGTGCAGCACTAGGGTTCCTCCCAGTTCTGATGCATTGGTAGCTCTGACAACTTTTTTTGTTGCAATGGGCCATGCCAGTAAATAGGATTTCTCCAAAACACACAGATCCATTGAAAGAGACTGAATAGCCAAACTTTCTGCTCTAGAAGCCTGGTAAACTGCTGAAGAGCTACCAGAGTAGCTCTTATGAGATTAAAAATGTCCCTTATTTCATACTCATTGGATAAAATCATTGATTTAATTTGTGAAGCACATAGATTTGAATAGTTTGCATTACTGCTCTGTGGAGGGAAAGAAGAGTGATAGGCAGACTTGATGTTCCTGATTGTCCATGTGCATGGGACATCATACTACTTACATTTTCATCTTACCACGTTATCTTAAACAGCAGTATTCCTGCTGGCTTAGTGAATGGTATTGTCCTTTCAAGCCTAAGATGAATTTTCCATTTAGAGCTTTTCATTGACAGAATCAAACATCCCACCAACCCTCTGGTCTTCCCATAATTGCCCTTTCTTAACTCTTCTTTTACCTCTCAAATGGTTCTTTCAGCACATCCTCTGAATAATCCCTAGATTCTGCCACAAAGCTGGAGAGGACGTAAGATAGTGCTTCTACCTTCTTTTCTTTTACACTGCCTCTGGATAAATGCTACATTTACCATTGACAGATCTCTATTTCAGAATTGTCATCTTTATCTAAAATCCTGTCCTGCATTCCAGACATCTCAAATGGCTAGCTATCACACAGTTAGAAAACAGCTATTGATTTCCACATTACCTCCATTTTTTCCATTACTCTGGACAAAGTTAGAACAAACAAAATCGATAAACAAATTAGAAAAATTTAGCAGTAAATGTTAATGAACCTCTAAGAGCTTCACTTCTTGTAATTGCTATAAAACAATTAGAGAAATCAATGAAGGCAAAAATTGTGATTTCTATCACTTCTCAATCTAACAGTCCTCTTAATTTATTACCTAAGTATCTAATATTTCTTTTAATTATCATTAGCTCTGTCATTCTTTCTGAAAAGCCACTGGCCATAGTTTGCTCATGAAGAGGTCACTACCTTTCCTTCTCCTGACAGATTTAAATTCTGCAAGTTTATTACACATTTACCGCATATATGTACTGTGTTAGTAAATACAATCTGTATAACAGATCTGAAAACTATCCAAGCAACGATATGACTGAATTTCATTAGCCAACCACTGTACCTGAAAAACACAGCACCGGTGTGCTATAGATGTAATGGAATCCCATTTTACTATTTGTTACAATTCAAAGAATTTTGCTCCATAAAACTTAATTGTTTGAAGCTAAAGTAAGCAACATTCCTGTACTACACAGGAAGTTAAGAGTACTCTGAGATATCTTAGCTGCCTGCCTCTTATGTGTATGGTTGAGGGCAATGACTTAAAGACAGATCTCCCCTCAAATTTCTTACTTCCTCTGAACTACAGAAAGCCAGAATTTGTTGATATTCATTATATATTAGGAAGATTGTCCTTTATCAAAACTTTTCTTAAGGGTACAGAATATGTAAAACTTCAAGATTAGGTGTACAATACAATTTTACTGTTAAGTCTTTAACCTTCTCTGGACTTGGACAAGAAATTAGGAAAACAGGTTATCTGTCAACAGCGTAACAGATTTGAGAAAAAAAAAAGGAACAGCTTTGATGGAAAGCCTAAGCTCTGCTACAGAACTAACAACAGTATTAGTAGTTAAACTACTGTATTTCCTCTTTTCAGATAAACAAATCATCATTTTGAAGGTATTTCAACTTCCATGAGAAAGGAAAAAAATTACCAATTTAAGTCATGGCATTTGAGATGCATGTAAGTCAGCTTATCAGTAGGAGTGTTTACTGACTGCACAGTGTATACTCAGATTGTAGACTCCTGAACCATGTCAGTGCTAAGAACCTAGAGGTAGAGGCATATGTTGTAGTAGCAGGACAGCATTAGAAGTAATTCGTTTCATTAAGAAACGCAAGACAATAGCTCTTAATAAATCAGCTTGGTTTAAATATGTACTTTCTGAAGCCCCAATAAAGAAAATCATTTAGTAATTCATTTCATAATAATACAATTTCTAAGAAGACATACTTTTCATGGGTAATACCAGAAATTAAAATTTAAATATTGCTTAAAACTAATGATTGAATTGAACAATTCAGTATGTTTTTTCCACCACTGCTTTCCCCTTTGGGTTCAGTATTTTTTAAAAATCTTAATACAAATACCAGATGTGAACACTTCATATCATCAACAGTCTTTCACAATTTTTTTTCTTTTACTGTATTTATTCACCTAGATTGGCATATGATGAACTACAAGCTACACAGTTTAAAAAGCTTTTTTTTAACACATACACTTTAATAGCAAGAAAGTGGTTTAAAAAATACCCTACAATTAGTAAAATGAAATAAAGTATTAAATACACAGTGCAATTTCAATAGTTATTTCAGTAGCACATTTCAACAAATACACTGAATATTGAAACACATTTCAATAAGTATGTATATTCAATGACTATATCTTTCAGTGTTTTAATGATTCACTCAGTCACAGTCTTGCAATTTAACAAATCCACTTGTGGCATTTCAAAGCAATGAAGTTATGGACTGAAACTTACATTAACCAAACCAAAATAGTGCTCATTGACTGGAAATTGTTCCGGACCAATCTCTTTCTCCAAAGCAGAGGCATTGGCGCCCTAGAAAAATCAAAAGCAGTAAAATATTAGTGTTGCAACTACGTACACAGTGAATTTAACCAGTTGAGAAAAAAAAGTGAAGTTTTTTGGCAAGGATAAATGACCAAACCCAACCAACTGACCAAAAAAAACCCCAAAAAACTCTGGTCACAACTATAGACCTGGCTAACACCAAACCAGTATCTTCAGATCTTAGACCATAAGACTTCGGGTTTACTAAACTAACTAACACTGAAGCTCTCTCTAGTCAGGAGGGAGGAAAATGACAATAAATGACAGACTAAATATTGAAAACAGATGAAACACCTTCCTGTCTGTACCCTGGGGCAGGGGGAGAGAAAGTGGAGTTTGTGACCCAACTCAACAATCATACGTGGCAAATTAACCAAACTCGTTTAGTTAGTCTATTGCTTAATGCAAAGACAAGCTCGTAGGCAGGAGATATTAGCCATGAATGCAGAAAAATCAGTCCTTTGAGTTCTCTGTTGATTTGCACTCTCAGGATGTTTAGATTGTCCACAAAACCATTTCACACAGGTCTTAAAGCAGACAGCAAGTCTTCTGTACCATAACTTAATACTTACATACTTATAATGAAGAACCTAACACTCTTTGACCACAAAAAAATTATTTCAACATAATCCAAAATACCTTAGAGGTATATGTTTCCAAATATGTTCCGTTCAAAAACATCTCAAAGTAAGTTATATCATTTTCATGTATTTTCACGCAATTACTCTGTTTTGATGTTCTGTATTTATTATTTTCAGAGTGAAGCTTCTTTAATAACAACTGCATTAATATAGTATTGCAAAGCAGGTGATACAAGGCCAAATGGTGAGCTCCTCTTAACAAGTGTAATTTTCATGCTGTGTACCACATTTCAGAAAAAGTTAAGAAATGCAGATTGTTCATAGGAAGCAAAGAGACTGGTCTGTTCCACTTACATTGAAAATATAAAATGTTCAAAGTGCTTTGCTAAATACCTTGAACTTTGTAAAATTAAAAGACAATACAGTACAGCTAGTGTTGGTGTGCATTACAAATGCTGCAGCCTTTGCCCAACAAATCTGTTGGGTCTGATCCTCAAAAAGAAGCCAGAGAAGGTAACTTTGGCTACTCTGTGTTTCCAACCGATGACTGTTGACCGAACTGGTGCAATAAACATTGGGTTTCAAAGGAAAGAGAGGTTTTTTACTTAGAGACAGAAAAACCTCTAAGCTTGAAAATTCAGAGAACAAAAATACCTAGCTTTCTATGAGCTCTGACACTGATTGCTTTTAGAGAAAAGCAAATGTATCCAACTCTAAATCCCTTTTGTTGCATGCAACACCACTGAGATATATATATATATATATATCCTCTATCAAACTAATACATGAGCATAAATATTCCAGTCTAAAGTCAGGCCTAAGTGAAGCTAAAATAGCACATAGTATACAGCAAAGAATCTTAAAAACAGATGCAACTCCTTCCCAACAAGTTCTTTCTTTATAACAAAGATGTACCAAATAGCCCTGGACATTACAACAATAAAATTAAATCTAAATCACAAACTGCATTAAAAACATCACGCAGGATTTCACAGATTAATTACAGATGGGGGAAAGGGGACAGAATTAAAATTAGGACTGTATCAAAATGTAGAAAATGAAAATGAAACTCTATTATGTGGTATCTGCCATGATATGCTTGTGGTACTGCAGAACTTGAGTGGTTACACAATCCAGCTTAGTAGTTCTGAAACTGGAAACACATGGTCAAAGGCCCATGAGAAGATAACAACTTTAACTAGAATAGAGCAAAAGACAGCGTAACTCCACACTTGAGACAGTACAGCTCTGCTCCATTCACAACACGGCCCCAGCTGCTTTTTCATCAGTCATATCCCCTGCAATTATGATAAAGCCTCTCCATTTCGGGGGATTTGGTTGCAGGGCTTACTACTTTAGAAGCTGTTCTCAAATGGTAAGAAAAAGGGGTATAAACCCTCATTGAAGATTAAAGCACTCCACGACTTCTGAATATTGAGTTTTGCAGCCTTATTGAAATACACCCACAAGCTCTGGCAAGGTAGGTATTACTTACACATAAACTAGAAAAAAAAGGAACTGTGAAGGCCTTTTTATCCTATTGTTAAAATCTCTACTTCTTTAAAAATACATAAATTCAAGAGCAGGCTTTTAGGAAATTATTTCTCTTTTCGAAGCTAGGGTAGACTAGCTGCTTTATTCTATCTTTGGAAGGAATAATATCATGGTATAAACTTTGATGTTTCTGTTTTGTACAGACCTGAACACTGTATTTACTTTTCTAGCACAATAAAGATCCTGACCTAGCAATTAGAAAGACATGCTAAGATACTCCAGTATAGTTATGGTTTTCTGATTATTCAAGGCTGTTTCATTCAAGGCTTAGATTTTCACATGATTTCAAAGCATGGCATTACCGATGTTTGAATGCAGTTGTTTACGAATGTTTTATTACTACAAACCAGCATGGATGTTTTACACCAATATAAAAACCCTCAAGCTACTTAGAGTTCCCTCTACGGCTGTCTTTTTGTCTATCCTAAAGGATGTTATTCCTCCCCCCAAAGTAATCATCTGTATTGCGCACAGTGTGTTGGTTGCAGAGAGTGAAAACATAGTATGCAGCAGGGGCTTGAAAGAGTATGCTAAAATGCATGTTCTCATCTGACCTGTAAAAGCTATTTTAAAACCTAACTCTCCCTTGCTACAAAAGGCTTCCCATTCAGCATTACAATACACATTATCAGTCCCAGTTGACTCTTCCCTTATGCAAATACAGGTGCAGAGGGGAAGCACTGCAACACCACCAACTATTATGGTACCAAATCATCTTTTGGACAAGAGGTTTAAGGCAGAAGTGGAGTCTATCTCTTTCCATCAGCCAAAGATGGACTTACTGGGCTTGGGATCTAGACTCGGGAGATTTCAGTCTGTGGTGTATGCTGCAGAGTATAGAATTTCTTCCTCTGCCACTTAACTGGGATGTGGGAAGATCCCAAAATGAACCTCTCTTTTTTGGGGCTCACTGAACAACCCATGCAATAGGTGCCCAGTCCCCACAGAGCAACTCAGCTTTGACATTGTGCAGGGGACAAGAAAGGAACATCATCAACTTTGGTCAGTACACCCACATCCAGTTTCCCTACCCTTCTGAGGGGAAGCACACAAGGTCATTACCCAGTAGCAGGAAGTAACAGAGGCACTGCAGAAGTCCAAAAAAGCTAATATTGCAATAGTATTGGCATTTACCAGTTTTTTGCATCATATCAGCGTAAAACCTATACATCACCAAACACTGCCTTATATTACCCCCCGTCCAGCACAGAGATAATTATACAGGCATACAGAACACATATTTGTCATAGTTAATGCAATACAGCTTTATAAAGTGGAAAGTTCAGCAACTAAGGTGTATATACAAGAACACAATATGAAATCAAGATTTGCTTAACTTTTATTTGTTATTGAAAATTATTCTGGAAACAATGTTGAAATATCAATGATTATAAAAGAGTGTTCTCACACATAACGAAAGTTAAGTGTAAAGCTGAACTACTGTACACTTCATTCTGTATTTAACTTCAAACTGATACGAGATAAATCATGAGTAATCTTAGTTTAACCATGTTCGAATCAGTTGAACATTTATTGCTTATCTCCCCCACCAAGTTAAAGAAAAAGGCTATATTTATATATATGGATTTATCAAAGATCCCCTTAGATGTTAATTTTTAATCAAGGAATAAGAATCTGTGTTTACCATGGAAGGTAACTTAACTTAATTAAGTTTCTCAACTTTTATTTTCAAAAGAGCTCGAGGTTTCTATAAATTAACTCATTTAACATTAACCAAATGAGTGTTTTATTTCAGTTTAGTGGAATCAAAGCCCAGAAAACACAGTGGGAGAGGAAAGTGTAGTATATTTTAATTAGTACAGTTGAATTTTCCTGATTTTCAGGTTTTACAGATATACACTCTCCCAAAGCTTTAAAATAAACTAAAAAAACCCTGACGTTGTACATTTCAATGGAAAAGGGGAAAAAATATAAAGTGTAGGCATATGATGGGGCTTTTTGTTTGTTTGTTTAGGTTTTCACTTGCTAAAGCAATAATATTGTTAAATGCCATTTCTGCTTTTATTATTGCCTTTTCTCACTACTTCAGAGGTTACACTATTGTGGTGCTACATGTCGAACTAGTACTCCTGAGACACACTAACAGCTAACATACGGATAAGCTAATTGGAGCCAAGCTGTAAAGCAAATCAGTTGGTGCTTATGATCTGACATACACACTTTGGGTTTCAGAGGGTTTTTGCCAGATTAGTTCTAGGCTGGCTCTGTGACTGAACACCCGGCTGCAGCCGAACTATGTTGCTTGATATAGTTTCCTCCAAAAGGAATCTAATTTGTGCACTCTAAGACCACTCCAAGATGCAAACCAAAGTATGATAAATTGGGATGCCTGGGAGAATCACTTCAGAACTGCACACACCTTATCTGAACTAAAACACTAATGAAAATGCACCCAGCACCTGTCTAAAGAGAAAAAGAAAAGCCACCCTATATTAAAAATACTGTCTAAAAACATGTCAGCAAGCAGGCAAACAATTGTAGTTTTGAAGTGTCCTACCTTGCTGTTATCATCCAACCTAATAGGCAGCATTTCTCTTACAAAGACTTGATTCATAACCAGCCTGATGTGCTTTGAAGATTACACTGTTGTTAGTCTTACTGGGGTGGGATAGGGGGGTTTGATCTATCCCCTTCTAGAATAAATATCAGTTGATAACTTGGTGGGTCATCTTTTCAGTAGTTTGCTGTAACAGCTTTATCCTCTAGCTTTACTGAGTTGTAAACTTCCCGAGTAAAACCAAAAATTTCACCTTTGAAAGAAATTTCTTATCTCAAAACTTACTTTTGTTGTCAAAATTATGGAGATCCATTTCTCCTTTCACACATGCACTATGCTAGATCCTTTCCTACTTTCCTACAATGCCCTCCACCTTCCTCAAGAAGCAAGGAAAAATAAAGATAAAAGGTGACTCACATGAATAAACTATGTTGCATAGGTATATGTAAGCCCAATTTTTTAAACATGACCTTAGCTATAGGTAAGCGAACAACAACAAAAAAAAACACAAAACAGAACCTTTATTCTTCCTAGTGACAGAAAGGGAAACTCAGTAACGAGGAATAGCAATGTTTTCCTGAACAAGAATAAAACATTACAAGTGTAAAATTAATTTAATTATTTATAATTAGCAAAAATAAATCTCAATATAGAAGCACTCATTTACTAGTGTTTTCACTTTTTTTTGCCATGTAGTGAAGGTATACAGAATTTCATAGCCTACACTAATTAATGCACTGTGACTGATGGAGTCTTCTGTTAAAGAAGAAATACATAATTCTACTCTTCCAGTTATGTTTTATCAGAATATGTGAATTCATACTTTTCCATGTATTCATATGAATCAGGATAGCAAACAGAATAGCTATATTAAATCAGTTTATATCTGCTGTTTCAACTGCAATCAAATTGGAAATGCATTTCTTTTGATACTGTTTCTAGGCCAGGAAGCAGAAGTGAAATATGCTGAGTGGAATTCAGTAATCCTTGTTGTTCATTTATTTGCAAAAGAACATGCACTAGTAATACACAACTTGATAATCTAGCTATGAAGTATTTGGATACTTTCAGTTCATATTTTTAAAATACTTTAAAATAGTGTTATTTTCTTAACTGATTAAAGACATAGTCCTGTATATTCTAATCACGTGCAGCTAAGACAAAAGGTTTTTTATTGAGTACAAAGTAAAAACATTTCTGCCTGGGCAAGGAAAATGATAGCATAGCACAAAATTACCTTCTCTTCACATATGGTATGTCTACCACACCCATCTTTTTGAGATACACTGAGCATACACAACATATTTTCCTTCACAGCAACTAGATATAGTCATACTTCCTTCTGTTTTGAATACTGAAGTCAAAAGTAAGTTACTCTCACATATGAAGCTGAGACTCAGAGAATTAGGGCTCTGGGCTTGGCTCTTTTGTGGATCTTCAAAATATGAAAAGATGTAATGATGCTTCTACAATTCTTCCCCAATTGCTGCCCGATTTGACATGGACTTCATCTACTACCCAAAGTAGTAGAAATCATATTGCTAAAAACTAAAATACTGCTGAATGCCAGGTGCCCACCAAAGCTGCTCTATCACTCCCCTCCTCAGCTGGACAGGGGAGAGAAAATATAATGAAAGGCTCGTGGGTTGAGATAAGGACAGGGAGAGATCACTCACCTATTACCGTCATGGGCAAAACAGACTCGACTTGGGAAATTAATTTATTACCCATCAAATCAGAGTAGGGTAATGAGAAATGAAAACTAAATCTTATAACACCTTCCCCCCACCCCTCCCTTCTTCCTGGTCTCAACTTCACTCCCGATTTTCTCTACCTCCTCCCCCTGAGCAGCGCAGGGGGACAGGGAATGGGGGTTACGGTCAGTTCATCACACGTTGTCTCTGCCGCTCCTTCCTCCTCAGGGGGAGGACTCTTCACACTCTTCCCTGCTCCAGCGTGGGGTCCCTCCCATGGGTCACAGTCCTCCATGAACTTCTCCAACATGAGTCCTTCCCACGGGCTGCAGTTCTTCACGAACTGCTCCAACGTGATTCCCTTCCACGGGGTGCAGTCCTTCAGGAACAGACTGCTCCAGCACGGGTTCCCCACGGGGTCACAAGTCCTGCCAGCAAACCTGCTCCAGTGTGGGCTCCTCCCTCCACAGGGCCACAGGTCCTGCCAGGAGCCTGCTCCAGCGTGGGCTTCCCAAGGGGGCACAGCCTCCTTTGGGCATCCACCTGCTCTGGTGTGGGGTCCTCCACAGGCTGCAGGTGGAGATATGCTCCACCGTTACCCTCCATGGGCTGTGGGGGGACAGCCTGCCTCACCATGGTCTTCTCCAGGGGCTGCAGGGGAATCTCTGCTCCGGCGCCTGGAGCTCCTCCTCCCCCTCCTTCCTCACTGACCTTGGTGTCTGCAGGGCTGTTCCTCTCACATATTCTCACTCCTCTCTCCGGCCGCAATTGCTGTTGTGCAGCAGTTTTTTTCCCCTTCTTAAGCATGTTATCCCAGAGGTGCCACCACCATCACTGATGGGCTCGGCCTTGGCCAGGGGCGGGTCCATCTTGGAGCCGGCTGGCATTGGCTCTGTCCGACATGTTATTTCCAGTTATTCCCACTGACAGCTAAAAATTGTGTCAGTAAGACTAGAGTCCAAGTTTGTATTTCATTGTTTCTTCGTGCTTAGAACTTGCAAAATGAATATATGTATACATACAGGTAAAAAGAAAAAGGAACATTTATATAATTGAAATTATCCAACTAAGTAATATGCCAACTAAATAATTCTCTGTGCCAGCATAAATATTGCTTTACAGCTACACATCTTCAGGAATTTTTTCTTTGTGTCTCATATTTGACATTTGTTTTATATTAATTTAGAGTCAAATTCATATTTTGATGTAAATTTAAAACAAATTTGTCTAAATTATTAGTATACTAAGCAGTGTCACAAACCCAATATTTTAAAGAGCAAGTGTACAGACTCAACTTTTATTACCATATTGTAGCATGTTACATCTACAAAAATGGTGACAACAAATGCCACAACTATGCTTGAGTCTTACTGTCATATTTATCATGAAATATTCTCCTGATAAGAACTCCAACAGATGAGTGAACCTCCCTACTGTGGTTTAAGCTCTCACCCCAACTGTCTAACAAATACTTCTCCAAAATTTAATATGCTTGCAACAGAATCCCCACAACAGAACACGTGCCTGAACACTCCAGTCCACTGATCAAGGTGGATTCAGGTCATGATGCCAGAGTGAAATGCAGTGGCTGAGACACAGCACATGCTCCTTCTTGCCAACTCTGATACATGAGCAAGTCAGACAGCTGGATAAAGGAATACCATAACACTGCTATTTCCTCTGTGTTACTTTAGTTCTCTCCTCCTCTGCTTTCTTTTCTATCACTTTGAAGCTATGTTGTTCCACAACTTTTCCTTCCTTGCTGTAACTCTCAATTCCCACTTCTTCCAGCATGAGTCTTCTGTACACCTTCCTGTAGCATCTGTTAACCTGATCATCAATTAATGTTTAAGTATTATAATTTGTGCTTCAGAGGAGACAGTGCAATTAGAAGGAACAGCAGTGAGTACATCATAGCCATTTCTGGCTGCCTGCAAACTCTGGCAAACATCAATTTACATTAAGTGCAGATTTCACAATCAGGTTTGAAAACCCTGTTGTAAACAAATAATTCCTTAAGCAGTAATGAAGTCCATATATGTATACCTATCTCACAGTTGGTTATAAAATTTTCCCGCATTTAAGTGTTTTTATAAAGCCTCTCTGCTAAGATATCCGAGGTAGGTGCACTGCAACCCTCCCTCAGCTGGGCACTTACAGGGTCTGTTTCCTCTAAGCTGCCTTTTTTTCCCCCACATGCTTGTTTGAACTCAAGTACCTCCGAGATCTCTTCACCTTTGTCAAATGTGACTGAAACGGGTGAAAGGGTACTGGTGACAGTACCCTTATACAGAAGACAGGCAGGAAAAGGACAATAGCCAGCCATTCAGCATGATTCCACAAGTCTTACTCCTTTCAAAAACAAAACAAAAATTTGGATTGCAAGATATGCAAAGACTTTTCATGCAGAACACACTGTTACATCATAGAATCCACATCTAGCTACAAACTATGTCTATGATGTCAGTGTTTGTCCTGGTTTTGGCTGGGGTGGAATTAATTTTCTTTCTAGTAGTTGGTATAGTGCTATGTTTTGGATTTAGTGTAAGAAGAATGTTGATAACACACTAATGTTTTTAGTTGTTGCTAGGTAGTCTACTTTCTCAAGGACTTTGGGGTATTCCATACCATGTGATGTCATGCTCAGCATATAAGGCTGGGGGAAGAAGAAGGAAGTGGGGGACGTTCGGGGTGATGGCGCTTGTCTTCCCAAGTAACCGTTACGCGTGATGGAGCCCTGCTTTCCTGGAGATGGCTCAACACCTGCCTGCCCATGGGAAGTAGTGAATGAATTCCTTGCTTTGCTTTGCTTGCGTGCGCGGCTTTTGCTTTCCCTATTAAACTGTTTTTATCTCAACCCACGAGTTTTCTCACTTTTACCCTTCCGATTCTCTCCCCTGTCCCACCCGGGGGAGAGTGAGCGAGCGGCTGTGTGGGGCTTAGTTGCCGGCTGGGCTTAAACCACGACAGTGTTGGGGGGCTGAATCAATCACTGAAGACATTCAGTGACAGTGACCCTGTATGTAAGATGCTAAACTGGCAGATAGAGAAGGGAACACGTAGACAAATACCTGAAACATGAAGAAAAGATTTTCATGTCTAATGCTACAGCTTCCAGATGAGCAACGTTTTTAAATTTCATTAAACTTCTTCAGGTTGTGCTAACACAATCAACCAGTTTCTAGAAGAAACGCTGAAAAACAAGTACTACTACTATTACAACTTCCTTCTGTATGTCTGAGATTGACGTCTTTGTAGTTTTTTGTAGCTTTTAAGCTACAAAGATAATTTCTATCTTCTCTTTACTTCAGCTACTATTAGACTTGATACCTTTCAACTGCTGGCAAGTGTTTGCTGGATTCTAGACAACAGAAGCAAAAGTCAGAAGTACTAGGTTCAATCTCTGTTTTATGGTGAGTATAGCTTGGGGCACATCTTCATTGCAGTTAGCATGGATTACTTTACCACTTCTCAGCCATGCATAAAAACCGCATATGGTTCAGTGAAGTAAGACTTTGACTGCAGTTTAATGCATGGATGAGGGTAAAAGACCAAGTTCTACTTTTACTGCAGAGCCACTAAAAAAAAAAAAAAAAAAAAAAAAAAAAAGACCACACACTTTTAACTTCATCCATTTTGCAACAAGAACCATGGCTAAACCCCTCAAGGGCAACAGTATTTTCCAGTGCTTTTCCACAATCTCCAGCCATGTAATTAAGACTTACTACAGCACTAGGAACCACGGGAGTGGTGATGTAGAGCGAAGAAGTCCAAGGAAGCTCAAAGGGGATAAACACTAGGAGACAGTACTACAGGAAGAGTTATGCCATCACTGAACACTGGAGTATAGATTGAGGAACTAATGAAGTATACAAAAGAACGAACCCTTTGTAGACAGAATGTGCTCTTGTAAGATCATCTCAACAGGCACTGTGGCTAGCAAACTAAAAATACTGGATATCACTCTTCACCGTACCCACACAACCTGCCAGTACTGTAAAATGTAATATATTGCTTTCTAATATTCAGAGCTTGAACAACAAGGATAAGATGCATAAATATAAGTGAGTCAGCAGAAGTGAAACTTGAATTTGGATACAAAAAAGGAAGTCATGAAATGCAGGACTGCGATGGAAGAGCTTCTTCAACATAGTTCCAGACTGCTTTGTTACAAATTATAAGTGTACGCGCATGTTAGGTTTGTGTAGGCACAAACTGTCTCTTGACAAAAATTGCCTGTTACTGGTTTTGTACTAACCAAAGGCAAGAAGAGACGCAACAGCCTGAGAGTTCTTGTAAGAGGCATGGAGCAAGGCAGGAAAAAGTTGTAAGAAATTTTAGGGAGTTGTATAGCAGTTTATCAAACAGAGGGCTGACACAAAGACGAATTGCCAGAAAAAAAACAGTATTACTCAGCAATTATATTCCTTTTTGTTTTTGCAAAATATATGCTTAAACATAGTATACAACTCGTTAAAATTAAAAAGATCTGCCTGACCACAAACACATTGTTCTAAATAACTCCACAGTAAATACCAAGTGCTTCTTCACAATATCTTTACTGAAATATTTTTAATCACAATCTTATACTATCTATTAAGTGTTGAAAAAACTTTTGCAGCAGGTATCCTACGCTAGCTGTCCCATCTCACGGTACTATTAAAGCTCATGCACCAGAAAGGCACAGCAAAAATCTTCTGCCTGGAGTTTATCCACCTCAGTGCACATGGTTATGATTGGACAGATAATACCTAATTGCCATCAGAATTTCAGCTTCATGGATATAGACATTTTAGTTAATCATAAGAAGATTTTTAGTTGAAAAAATTGTTTCGGGATTGACCTAAATGTCAATGACATAATGTCAATGACATAATGTCCTTTCCAATAACCATACATACAGAATAATCTTAAACTAGCTGTTTGGCCAGACCAGACCTACAACTTCTCTGCTGTCCAGAAGCAGAAAAGTGAGGTCCCATACTGGACCTAAATCAAGAGGCCAGCACTGAATTTCTATTGACACAAAAGCTAGTGGTCAACTGTGGATGAAAACATGTTAGCTAGAACTGCAATAAAATTAAATCGTCCTAGCTAAAGGATCAGTCACATTGACTCCTCAACAGTCTAACCTAAAATCTAACTACTTAGAGAGAACGAAAACTCCTGAAGTACATGGTGTATGTCCTACAACATTTGGCCATATAAAGATCTTGGTATACAGCTCATGAATTCAAGAAGTCAGACTCTCCAAGTCCAAATGAAAAGATGTGATCTCCCATATCACAAAAAACATTACTCCAGCTGATCAATAACCACCTGAGCAATCTCACCCCATGGGCTTACAGACATTCATTCAAAATTCTCATGGGTCACCTCTGAAATGTCTGTTTGAGATGTTAAAGCCTCTTTGCAGCAAGATTTATGAAAACCATAAATCAGTTTCCAATAATATAAAATGTAAGCATTTGCCACTCTTTGACATTATAATATGTTATAATCCCAATTCAGCAAATTAACAAGCTAGATGACAGAATGCATTTTTCCCCTTAACCATCTCTTCCCTTCCCCTGTGGAAATAGATTTGGGAACAAGAACTTTCATTTGGCCATGGTATAGGTAGAAAAGAGCACAAATGCAAGATCTTCAGCTATGAACCATCAACACATCTCTTCCATGACAAGTAGTGACTTCTACTAAGTGATATTTCCTTCCTTAAATTCAGCACTCCTCCATCAGTGAATCTACTGAGCTCCCCACCCCTCTTTAAAAAACCCCGAGAGCCTTATCACATCTGTGTATCTGCTTATAGCTCTAATTTATCAAGAGAGAGAGTAATGAAAAAGCAATCACTGGAAGAAGCCTCCTATCAGGACCGAGATCGATGCAAACAAGTCAAATTACATGCCAACGCGTGGAGCGTGCTTGGCTGAAGAGATCACGCGGGATGCTAACACTTTTCCGGGTAACCAGAGGAGCACCCGTCTGCTAATAGGCAAGGCAATTACAGCCCCGCCACATGAGTGAAGTACTCGGAGAGCTGGGGACAATTACGAAGTGGATCGGGAGAAGGAGGGTGCTTCTAGAAAGGCTGCCCTAAAAACATACTTGCAATAGGCAACCCCGCACTCGAGGCGATGTCCTAAAACTCTCCCTCCCAGCTTTCGGCACACTTTGGGGAAAAGCTGTGCTCAGTAACCCGCACTTCTACCCCGTTCACAGCCAGGATTCCCCCCTCGCCCCCAGCCCAATCCAATCCCATCAGCGCCTGCACCAGGGTTGACTCTCCCAAAGCCGATTAACCCCGCTCCGCTTCCGATCCCCGCCCACGGCAGCGCTCACGCTCCCGAGCCAGGGACGCCTCCCCGCCACCCCGTCCCCACGCCGCCGCACCACCCGCCGCCGGGGCGCTGCGCAAACCCAGCCTCCCCCGCAGCCCGCCCCTCGCACGCCTCCCCACAGCCCCTACCACCGCCCCGCGTCCCCACCCCCGGGGAGCCGGCAGGGCAGGAGAGGGCCGCCCCGGCCCGGCCCGGCCCCGGCCCCTCACTCACCATGGTACAGATGGAGGCGATTTTGGAGACTGTCATTAGGATTTCCATCCGCCCAGCGCCATCTTCCGCCCAATCACAGCGCCGAGCCGAGCGGAGCCGGGCTGGGCCGGGCGGGAGTAGGAGGGGAAGGGAAGGCAGGCGACGGGGGCAGCCCTCACCGCCCCCGTCAGCGCCCGCCGCGGAGCGCACGCAGCCGCGACGGCCCCAACGGCCGGGCGCGCGGCTCCCTAGCCGGCGCCACAGAGGCTCGCTCCCTCTCGCCCCGCGCGCGGCCAGCACCGCGCGAGCCGGCCCCGCCCCGCCCGGCCCTGCCTCCCGCCGGGCCCTAGCGCCGCCGGGTCACCGGCCGGCTCCCCTCCCGCCCCTCAGCCTCGGCGCCGCCTCGCGCCCCGCTCCTGCGCCCCGCCCCCCGGCCAGCTCCTCTCCGGGCCTGGCTCCGCCCCCCCGTCACCTCCCGCCGCGCCGGGCGCCGCTAAACAGGCATGCGCGGCACGGAGGGGGCGGGGCGGGGGCGCGCGCAGGGCCGTCTGGAGGGGCGGGGCCATCGCGTCCCAGTACGGCAAGGGGCGCGGGGGTGGTGGTGGCTGTGGGGGCTGCCTCCGGCTGCTCTCAGCGCTCAGGCTTTACTTTTCTTTTTTCTTCCTTCTGTGGCCCCAGAGTTGAAATCTAACGGGTGGCCAGTGGGTGGGTGCTGGCGGTGAAGAGTTGGGGGGGGATTAGCGGATGTTTCCATAATGCAGGTGCTGAGCCGCTTCCAGGGAAAGAGTTCCCTTGCGGCCTGGAGAGGCGAGGAGAGTGAATAGGCATAACTCACAGCCAAACGATAAAAGCAAATTAAAAAACAGAACTAAGAAAACTTTTGCCTCCTATCAACTTAATCACTCTAATGCCAAACTAACTTCAAAGTGACTTCCGACACCTGAACAGGAGTTGTCTTGTCAAAGCCCTTCCTCTAGGGTCCCTCCCAGGAAGAGGGGGATGTGGAGAGGCACACACTTACGAATTCCTCTCTTCTTTCCTTTTTTTTTTTTGCTTCGTCCCTAGGTGACCAGCTCTTTGGTTTCTGTGAGTCTGGGATTTGCACGACCCAGCTTCAGACATCTTGGAAAATAAAGCTGATCTGCAGTAGTCATTTATATCAACTATTTGAGGTGTCTACTTGGGAATGAGATGCATCATCTAGATGTGCCTGTTCGTCTGCAGACTATAATGGAAATCTGGATGACTCATTCAAGATGATGATGTCTGCATTAAAGAAGCATAAAGCTAGCTAAGATACAGAATCATAGAATCACTTAGGTTGGAAAAGACCTTTAAGATCATCAAGTCCAACTGTTAACCCAAAACTGCCAAGTCCACCACTAACCGATGTCCCTAAGCACCACATCTACACGTCTTTTAAATATCTCCAGGGATGGTGACTCCACCACTTCCCTGGGCAGCCTGTTCCAATGCTTGACATGGAATGTCCTGCCCTGTCTTTTTTTCATATATGGGAAACATCTAGCAGATCAAGATGCATTAAGAATAATGTCTATGCACATAAGGCCTAGATCATAAATGCATCCTTTCACTGTAAAAAAGATTTTAATATCTGTAACATTAAATCATGATACTTTCTATGATCTTCAGAAGTAAACATTCTTTAGCAACTAAATTAATGGAAATAGTAAATTTTCCTTCAGCTGAAACATAAAGAATATGACCTTAGAAAGTCTTATAACTGAATTCTATTGCAACCTGAAATATCCTCAAGCAATTCTTTTCTATAATATTTGTGGTCTAGAAGTGTGTATTTCAAAAGTATAGTATTTGAGAAAATGGATGCCTCTTGGATGACTACATTCAGAAACTGTTGCCACAGAAACCATGGGGGAGGACAGCATCAGGAGAATGAGAAAGAATAGAAACAAAAGAAGTGAATTGGCCATTTCTGTGCAAAAAAGCAAGAACGGATATTTGGCTGGCTAGAAGTGTCTAACCTTCAGATACCCAGCAGTTCATCTACTGAAATACAACACTGCAAGATAGATCTGTAATACGATTCCTTACAGTATTAATCAGAAATGCTACAAGAGATACCCCTGTATAATCCAGAGTGGACAAAGTCTTAACAAAAATGACACAAGGAAAATATGACAGCATGCCATCTCCCTGAAGCAAAAAACCAAAAAGCAATTGCACTTTTGCAGAAGTTTGTAAGATTATCTGGGAGATAATTCAGTTTGGAACCAATTATGTGGCATCAAGTAGAACCATACAGGCCATAGGAAACTGCAGGAATCTTGAAAGGCACTCAAATGGAAAGTCAGAGATTGCCTTGAAGTTTCTTCCTACCCATAAATTAGAGAAAGAAGGCCAAATACACTTGGTGTGAAGTGCTCTTTCTGTCTGTAGTTCCAAGGGAAGATTTAGATATTGTGGAGTATTGGACCACATTTCAAAACGAGTGGGGGATGTATGGCTATGCTGGCCTGCATCTGACAGGTGTGGGCTAATCATGGCTGGAGACTAAGCAGAGCAGCTGGGAAGATGCTAAATTAGTAACATACAGAAAGACTGATTTTTTTTTTAAATGCCGTGTAAACTGAGGTGCTGTGTTATGAGCAAACTGAACTCATGCTGCACAGAATGAGGGGAAATACAGGAATGCTTTCTATACCATCAACCATTAAAATGAGGTAAAATATGAGGAAACAAGTAAGACAACTGGAAATTATCACTTAATTGTCATCATTAAGCTCCTTGGGGTGATTGGAATTATTCACAAATTAAGTATTCCAGGTATTTGACTAGCTAAGGAAAAACAGGGTGGGTAGACCAGGATTGTGCGTGTGTTTGTGTACGCTTGAGGAGACAGAGCTTTGAAAGCAGTTACAGAGTCACTGTAATGCATATAGATCAGTGTGGTAACTAACCCTGTCTGAGACAAGATACCAATCATATCTTGTATCACTGGGGAGAGACAAGATCCACCGGACAAATTGCAACAAGAGCATCTTTACCAACTGGCCAGCCAACCTGCTGAGGAGAACTTTAACTAGGAACAAGGAAGTCTCTTGATCACAGACCCTGGGTTTGGGGGGAATTTCAGCCTGCTCGACATCTGCTACAAGCACCACACATCAGAGTGCAAGCAGCAGAGATTTCTGAAAGGCATCAAGGATAACTTCTTGATACTGGCTGGGCCAAGCAGGGGTGATTCACAGCTGGATCTGCTTCTTCACTAACAAGGAAGAACTGGGGGATGTGGTAATCAATGGCTTGGTTATCAAAGCCTCGGCTGTAGTGACTAAGGAGTGGAGTCTGTGATCCTGTGGGGACTGAGGAAGGAGTGCAGTAAGACTACAGACCCTGGCCTTAGGTGAACAGACCAGTTTATTCAGGAAACTGGTAGGTGGGATCCACTGAATAGCAGCTCTGAAGGGTAAAGTTGCTCAGGAAAGATGGCAGGAGAGCACAAGGATCCTAATACTGAGAAAACCAAATAAATGTATTAGTATTTTCAGCAATGAGAAAGCAAAACTGATGTGCTGTGAAGAGAAAGAGTGGCTAAATAGGAAATTAAATTAAGGCTGCAGTTATCATAAGATCTGTATTGTTTGGTAAACTCATCCCCCTCATATACAGTATGCTTTAATATAGGCACAAGTAGAATTACTTAAAAATACAGTGAGCAGGTCATGTCTGCAGAGATGAGGGGCTGTGTTATGGAGGGCAGTGACTGAAAAGAAATTAAAGAGTTGACAGTGGCCAAGCCATTAAAAATTAATTTCCAGTCTAATGCTATGGTATAAGCAAATAATGGAATCCTTGACTATATAACCAGAAATGTGGCAAGTAGGAAGAGATGTTATTTTCCTTCTACGTATGGCATTGGGGAGATTTTTGTGGTAATACTGCACTAGCTTTTGGTGTCCTTGTTGTCAAAAGAATGCTGAGAAATTATTTGAGGCTGGAGAAAACTTTTTGCGTGGAGAGACTTAAAGAGCACAATCTGTTTGGCTTATCAAAAAGAAGCCTGGAAGGTGGCTACAGTGATCTTTAATCTTGCACAGAGAGAGGTGTTACAAGAAAAAATAACTATAAACTGAAATCAAACAAATTTGAATTAGAAATTATGCACATTTTTAACAGTGGAAGACATTAATGGTTGGAATATGCCGCCAAGAGAAATGGCACATCCAGTATCTCCTAAGGGCTTCAGTTAAAGAATAGATGCTTTTCTCACAGAAGTACGTTAGTTGAACAGATAGAATTAATTCCCTGCCCTGAAAGTCTCAGAGCATGTAGTTGTTGTTATTACATAGTATTTGAATTACCATAACACCTAGAAGCACAAGTCAGAGGCCAGAGCCCTTCGCCTCCTTAGTCACTATGTAAGACATTAAGAGGAAACCTCATTCTATCTTCTGAAGAACTTATACTCTAAAGGTACAGAGGCACCAATAGACACAGAGGAGCAAAGAGAAAATATAACAAGTGTAAACTGCTGCTGCTCACCCTGTGCCTCTCCTTGTTTCATAATCTTGTGGTTTGGCAGGAACCCAGCTTCCTCTGGGGTGTGTGGGTAGGTTGGCTTTAGAAATTGAAGAGTAGGCATGGTACAGGTATGTTTGTGCCTGTATCATCTATGTGTGGCTACAGACGGTTTTGCTAAGTCTGGGGCATGTCAGGTTTTTATTAATGTTGCTTGACAACACAATTGGTCCCATGAATCTATTTACCTGCTCCGCTAACCAGTCAAACCACCAACTGGTCGGACTATTGCTGCAGTATGTGAACGCAGACATATCACATCTATTGTTGGACTAGTATACAGTGTGATTGCAAGATCATAGCATAATAGGACCATAGGATGATTCAAATTGGATGAGACCTCTGGAGATCTCTAGTCCAACTTTCTGCTCATAGCAGTGTCAGATCTGAGGTCAGAACAGGTTGCTTTGTATATGTATATAGCTCTTTACTTGTTCTGGAAACTCTTAAATTTGGATCAGACATAATAGCAGGGGGGTTTGGTCCTTGCAAGAAAACCATCTGAATTCACCATCTGTATTTTTATTGACACATAGCCCAGTGAAGGTCATCCATCATTCTCACGATATATTAACCAGCCTTGCTATGGAAATGCACCTTACTTTGTGGGTAACGGGTGTAGCAGGATTTGTGCTATGAGGTAACAGAGAGCAAGATATAAAAGAAATTTCCCCCAACTTATATTTCATGATTCAAAGAAAACCTGAAGCTGCATCAAATTATACAGAACTGGAATCTTAACACATTACGTGAGTGAAATTGGATCTTTCTGGGGAACAGAAGAGACAAACAGGAAATATATTTGGAAAGTCATTTTATATCAAACCACCTTGTACTCACTGACAGGTAGTTAAACATCTATATTACAAATCTTTGTAAATTATGTTGATGGTACATTTTCAGAAAATACAACTATTTTCATAACAGTTGTACATGCTATTTGCGAGCCATGACAGGGGGGTGATGGGAGACTAACAGGGTATGGGAGGATCTGACCAAGTAGTTAAACAAGTGATACATTTTATTCATAGGTTCAAAAGAATAAATTCAGTCGTAGTTGTAATCATAAGCAAGACATTAATAAATTATTATCACAGAAAACTATACAAACTATAATATATAGTTATATATCTATTTAACTATTATATGTAGCTATATATATATATCTCCCAGGATATGGAGAAGGCTGAGGTACTCGATGACTTTTTTGCCTCAGCCTTCACTGGCAAGTGCTCGAGCCTCACCGCCCAAGCCGCAGAAGGCAAAGGCAGGGACTGGGAGAATGAAGAGACGCCCACTTTAGGAGAAAATCAGGTTCGAGACCATCTAAGGAACCTGAAGGTGCACAAGTCCATGGGACCCGATGAGATCCATCCGCGGGTCCTGAAGGAACTGGCGGATGAGGTTGTGTCGTGGTTTAACCCCAGCCAGCAACTAAACACCACAGCCGCTCGCTCACCCCCCCACTCTGGTAGAATGGGGGAGAGGATCAGGAGGGCACACGAAGAAAAACCCGCGGGTTGAGATAAAAACAGTTTAATAATGGAAATAAAACAAAGTAGAACAGTGATAATAACAATGATAACAACAGTAACARAATATACAAAACAGGCAATGCACAATGCAACTGCTCACCCCCACGTGTTCCGAACGAACCGACTGAACCAACAGAACCACGCGTGCCCCGACCGAAGGAACCGCCCCCTCACCCCCAGAGCCCCCCGGTTTTTAAGCTGGGCATGATGTCACATGGTATAGAATACCCCATTGGCCAACTGGGTCAACCACACTGGCTATGCTCCCCCCTGCACCTAGCAGGGCAGGGGAGGCTGAGAAGTCCTAGGTGCAAGCACCACCCAGCAACAACCAAAGCATCAATGGGCCATCAACGTTCCTTTCATTACCAAACCCGAAACACAGCACCCCCTCCAGCTACTGGGAAGAGAGTTAACTCTGTCCCAGCCGGAACCAGGACAGGTTGCTAAGCCACTATCCATCATATTTGAGAAGTCATGGTAGTCCAGCGAAGCTCCCGCTGACTGAAAAAGGGGAAACATAACCCCCATTTTTAAAAAGGGAAAAAAGGAAGACCCAGGGAACAGGCCAGTCAGTCTCACCTCTGTGCCTGGGAAGGTCATGGAACAGATCCTCCTGGAAGCTGTGCTAAGGCACATGGAGGACAGGGAGGTGATTCGAGACAGCCAGCATGGCTTGACCAAGGGCAAGTCCTGCCTGACAAACCTAGTGGCCTTCTACGATGGAGTGACTATATCAGTGGACATGGGAAAGGCTACAGATGTCATCTATCTGGACCTCTATAAGACCTTTGACACAGTCCCCCACAACATCCTTCTCTCTAAACTGGAGAGGTACGGATTTTATGGGTGGACTGTCCGGTGGGTGAGGAATTGGTTGGATGGTCACATCCAGAGGGTAGTGGTCAACAGCTCAATGTCCAGATGGAGATCAGTGACGAGTGGTGTCCTGCAGGGGTCCATATTGGGACCGGTACTGTTTAATATCTTCATCAGTAACATAGACAGTGGGATCGAGCGCACCCTCAGCAAGTTTGCAGACGACACCAAGCCGAGTGGTGTGGTCGACACGCCTGAGGGACGGGATGGCATCCAGAGGGACCTGGACAAGCTTGAGAAGTGGGCCTGTGTGAACCTCATGAGGTTCAACAAGTCCAAGTGCAAGGTCCTGCACCTGGGTTGGGGCAACCCCTGGTATCAATACAGGCTGGGGGATGAAGGGATTGAGAGCAGCCCTGCCAAGAAGGACTTGGGGGTACTAGTGGATGAAAAGCTGGACACAAGCCGGCAATGTGCGCTTGCAGCCCAGAAGGCCAACCGTATCCTGGGCTGCATCAGAAGCGTGCCCAGCAGGTCGAGGGAGGTGATTCTGCCCCTCTACTCTGCAGTACTGCGTCCTGCTCTGGGGTCCTCAGCACAGGAAAGACATGGACTTGTTGGAGAGGGTCCAGAGGAGGGCCACAAAAATGATCAGGGGGATGGAACACCTCTCCTACGAAGAAAGGCTGAGAAAGTTGGGGTTGTTCAGCCTGGAGAAGAGAAGGCTTTGGGGAGACCTTATTGCGGCCTTTCAGTACTTAAAGGGGGCTTATAAGAAAGATGGGGACAGACTTTTTAGCAGGGCCTGTTGGGACAGGACAGGTGGGAATGGTTTTAAACTAAAAGAGGGTAGATTTAGACTAGCTGTAAGGAAGAAATTTTTTAGGATGAGGGTGGTGAAACATTGGAACAGGTTGCACAGGGAGGTGGTAGATGCCCCATCCCTGGAAACATTCAAAGTCAGGCTGGACGGGGCTCTGAGCAACCAGATCTAGTTGAAGATGTCCCTGTCCATGGCAGGGGGGGTTGGACTAGATGACCTTTAAAGGTCCCTTCCAACCCAAACTATTCTATGAGTCTATAAAAATTATGGTACTGTAATTGTAAAATAGATAAATATTATTTTATTCCTTAGCACTTTTCATCAGTAAATCTCAGAATATTTTACAAAGAGGTTTGAGAAATAATCATTATTAGACCAAATCTGTAAACAGAATAAATTAGGTGAGAGTTCTCTGACAGGGTAAAATTTGCTCATGATGATTTTTCCCTTACACTCATTTTGGAAGACCAAAGCTTTCCCCAGTAAGGGTGTTGGGTTTTGTTGGTTTGTGGGGGTTTTTTGTTTGTTTTTTAAGCAGAGGTTAATATTTGTTTCTCGCAGAGTTCACACATGGGAATATTTTGATACTTTCATTTTCACAGCTCAGCTGATACTGGGCATCTTGCCATATATACATAGCTGGCAAAATATTAACCTATTATTGCACAAAGGATTACCAGCATCTGAAAAGTTAAAAGAGAAAATAAAAAAAATTATGCTACTAAACTGAATACAGATTTCTACCAACAGTACTTAAAATACACATCAGTTAAGAGAGATGTCCAGTAAGACTGTAGAATATAAAAATGTAGTTGTGTTGAAAATAACAGTAGATTTCTAAACTGTTATCATGGTTTGAGTCTTTAGACTCCTAAAAGCAGGTGGAATTCTAACTAAAAATAACGTTACAGTTCTTAGAAAAAGAGTCCATTTATAAAATGGTAACTCTTTCAAAAGATGTCATTGTATTCTGCAAGAGAAATGTGTATAGTTTGGGTCTGAGTGATCTCGATATGAAAGGATGTGAGCTAGGCACGAAAACAATAACTGTGTGCTCTTTGACATTGTTCTGAACAGAATCTTTTGGAGAAATAGGGCCACAAGTACATTTAGAAATAAGGTTGTTTAATATTGTGATGAAATACTTTCAATAATATAAACTTTTCTTAAAAAATGAATGGCTTTGATTCTTGACACAGGCACTAGGGAAACCATTGTCTCAGTAACTCCAGTTTCTCCTTAGTACGAAAACCTCAGGGGTCAGTGACAGTGCTCTAACACTAACTTGGAAAACCCATTACTAGAGGTGAGAAGTACAAGACACTTCTTCAGTCTCTGTGTTCTCTACCAGAATGCCAAGGAAATCTTCCTGCTGCAGCCAGCAAGATAGTATTTTTGTGATCTTTGCAGCAGTTCTCCAAAAGCAAGATTAGCTGCCATGTAATAACAACAGTGACACACAATGTGACAACAGGCAGCCTCCAGGTGAAAAGTCTTTGTGTCATTACAGTCTCCCCCACTAACCAGTTCTCTACAGTACCAAGATATAAAGGAAGCCAAAGAGGAATATGTAAAACAGCACGCAGATAGCTACGCAGTGGAAAAAATTATCAATAAGAGGTAGAAAAAATACTGGAAACAGTTTTGTGGAGATAATAAAATTGCTGAAGAGCATTTACTGTTAATAACCTGTGTTTTTCATTACACTAATGGGTGGTTAATTATTTTTGTTTTAATTGAAACATATGTCACAGTTAGCAATATTTTGTGCTTCCGCTGATCTAAAGCTATTGTTCAAGTGCATGTTGCAATCAGTTCTCAAACAATGCTCTCTTTGTCAGCAATACAGAAGTAGAATGATTTTGATTTCTTCTCTTGGAAAATTTATACCCTGGAAAACCCACAGTTCCCCTCTGTACTTGCAGATGGTCAGTTAAATACTCCCATCTGGTTATTCTTGTTTTTTCTCTGGTTATACTTATTTTTTTCTAAAAAAAAAAAAAAAAAAAAGAAAAAAGAAAAGAAAAAAACCCAAATCCAACAACCCAAACCAGCCAACCAACCACAGGTTATTGCATGAGCAGGAGAACTAATAAAGCTCGATTTCGTACAGGTTTGTGCCTTGTGTCTTTATGCTGCAGTAACCCAGGCATCACCTCTTTGTCCCGTATGGCCTCATTTCCTCCTTCCACTTCCCCTGCGATTTCATTTCCTCTTCTCCCCCTGCAGCACTTCTTCTTGCCATTTGCCCTCTATTTGGTTTTCCCTGTTTTGCCCCTTCACATTCACTGCCTCCCTCCCTTGGATAAGCTGCGTCAGCCTTGGAGCAGCACTTATGCTAATTAGCTCACATTACTATTTTGCATATTCCATTAAGGACTCCACAGCATTTCACAACTATTAATGAATCGATCCTTAACAATAACTCTGCTCCATAACTCTGTGCTATTATTCCTACTATATGTATGGGAAAGTTGGTCTAGTTTATCCTTGGTTGGTCGTAGCTTGGTCAAATTTATCCTTTGTTAATTCTCCGTTTCACTTCTCCTTGACTGACCATTAATTTGTCTTTTCTGGCTGTAGTGTTTGTTCAGAGCAGCTGTTGTTGTTTCACTGACAGGGGTTGTCAGAGCGTAGCCAATTCTCATTATTTTGTCACAAGTCTTGTGATATTTGATAGTTCCCTTGCAGCCATGGTTCCTGGGTTCAGGTGATGAAGATTACTTGAGAAATTCACCTTTTGCTTATGATAACAAGTTTCTGGCTCAATAAGCTAGAAGACTGAAAAATGTGATGGCAGGACTGAAGATGTTCAAAACGGTGAAAATAAAAGCACATGTATTTTTAAAAAATAAACTATTTTAAAGCATCTGTACCTTGTGATGTCATGGGGTCAGTCTCAGGTTCATTATTTAAGATACTGGTATGTCTAAGACTGCAGAAGCTAAAGACCATTTCCCACTTTGGAAAGGAGGCTGGCCTGCAAAAAGCAAATCATTTTCTGACCACAAATTCAAACTCTGCTAAAGCATCTAGGAAAGAATATATAATTGGAATTATAATCACATGTGAAATGCTTTAATGTAAAGAACAGTGTACTTTTTAGTCCTGTAGTTTCTGTATTTGATCCTTCCTCTTCTTTCAAGAAGAGGCTATGGAGGCAGGGCAGGATTTTCTTTTAGCATCCAGAAGATATGCAGAACTAGAGTAAGACAATAATGTTTACTGAAAGATTGTTACAATCTGCTCAGTACTTGAGTTTGCAATAACTGTGATTACTTCATGCATTATTAAAAAGAGCATTCTGTAGCACTATTATAATCATAAACATGCTACTTTGTCTTTATGTACTTATACAGAGAAAGAAATTTACTTTGGCGTAGTTTGAAGATAAATTTAAATTTGTGCTTACTGGAATTCAGCTAACACTAAGTAGAAATCATTCCTTTACTTGAAATAAAATATTTTATACAGCCCTTTCCTTCCAGCAAGGTTCTTTGCCATTTCATAAGCAGTTAAAAACAATAATGCTAGTGGCTCTGATTAGAACGATTAATGAGAAATACAAATGGCTACCTCAGATACCAATATGCTAATACAATGCCATAGAGTATAGAATAGAGGATGATTCCACCCACATTTTTACTTATGCTGTTGCATCCATTAGGCATGTTGCCTTTTTAAACTACAGCACCTGATGTTGAGAAGTTGGAATCATAGACTCAAAACAGCCTCTGGCACCTACGGAGGTCTTTAGTCCAACCCCCTGCTCAAAGCAGGTCCAGCTAGATGTTGAGTTTTAAATAGCTCCAAGGATGTAAATTCCACCATCTCTCTGAGCAATCTGGTTGAGTTTTTGACCACCTTTACATTAAAAATGTTTTCATTATCTTGAGTCAGAAATTTCCCATGTTCTAACTTCTGCCCATTGCCTCTTGTCCTTCTACTGTGCACCCCTGAGAGGTGTCTGTCTTCATCTTCTCTGCACCCTCCTGTGAGATAGCAGAAGAGATATACAAGATTTCCTTCTCCTCTGCCAGTTGAGCAGCTCTTTCAGCTTCTTCTCATATGCCCCAGTGCTTCAGCCCCGTGACCATCTTGGTGGCCCTCCACTGAGCTTGCTCCAGTATGTCCGTATCTTCTGTGTCCAAGTGCCAAATGGCAAGGAAGAATCCCTTGCCCTGCTGGCTAACCTCTTGCTAATACAGTCCTGGATGTAGTTGACTCGGCAGCAAGGGCATGTTGCTGTCGTCCACCAGGACCCTCAGGTACTTTTCAGCAAAGCCCCTTTCCGTACAGCCAGCCCTCAGGCTGTCCTGTTGCATGGGGTTATTCCAACCCAAGTGCAGGACTTTGTGTTTGCCTGTCCTGAACTTCAAGGTTCCTGTCAGCCCATTTCTCCAGCCTGTGTCAGTCCCTCTTGATGGCAGCCCTGCCCTCCAGTGACTTGACTGCTCCCAACAATTAGGTATCATCAGCAAACTCAACTGAGAATTAGCATCAAAAAAAATGCTTTGTAATGTAGTTTCAGTGAGATTTCATCAGTTCAAACTCAGTGTGCCATTATAATAAACTGTTCTTATATGTGATACTTTACATTAGGTATTACATTTCAGCAGCAAAGCTCATATTCAGATCTACTTAAAGCTAAATCTCTTCGCCCTCCAAAGTTAAGCTTGTCTTGAAAAAATGTTTGGCATAGGTTGAGCTTCTGTTAAAATTATACTTTATAGCGAATAAAATAGTCACATGCTAGAAATCAGGTAAGGAAAAGGTCAACTAAGTCTGGCCCTCGCCAGTCTGCATTTTTTTCCTAGTATTTGTTTTGTTTTGGCCTATCTATTTTAAAGTGATTAAAGGCCAATTCTGTCCTATTTATTCCTTATAGACAAAAATTCTTTGAAGACACTGGAAGTTTTGCCTGAGCAAAATCATCAATATACAAGATCTGATTTTGTGACACCAAAATCACTGAGAGGCCTGCCGTTGCATGAGTGTGAGATTAAAAAATTGTCTCCTAGTTCCTGGCTAGCAGGTTAAGGACAAGCCCTGAAACATTTACAGCCAGAAAAAAAAATCAACCCCAGGAGCTTCATGTTTCGTGGATTGTGATCATCTTCAGTAATAACAGGAAGTATCATCTCAGAAATAATTGGTGCATGGTAAGTAAGGTAACTGGGACTATTGTGTACAAATCTGATCTCTGATACTCAAGAGAGATGTGTGGGAATGGGAGCAACAACACAGAGCCCACTATGTGTCTGGAGGCTCCAAGAACCTGGTTTATTTAGCTTAGTAAAATGAAGTATAGAGGGGCTATCATTCTTCTGTGTAAATAATTACAGAAAAAGAAAAAGGGCAAGTGTTGTTGTTCTTCCAGCTAGAAGTACACATAAGCTCAGACATAAACAAATGAGCAGAAAATAGCAGTATGTTCCTAATCATTAAGCCAGTTATTTCTTAAACTCTAGTTAAGAGCTCCCAAGAGGGCTAGCAAAGGGCAATTATAAAAGATCAGATTTTTTTAATATATTTTAATATTAATTCTATACTTATATTCAATACATTATCAAAAGAAAATCCCCACAAAAATCCCCACATTATGCAGATTTACTGCTGGCAGCAGCTCAGTTCCTCCATGACAGAGGAGCAAAAAGTATCTGTAATTACCAGGTGTGTCAGCCAACAAGTGGCTCATCACCTTGAGTCAAAACAACTAAATATACAGCAAAGTTGATGCTGACAATATGAGGAGTTGCTTGTTCCTGGCTAGATGGATTGGACTCAGGGCAGGTTACGCAGAGACAGGTGACCTCAAAAAAGTAGTAACACTTACAAGAAGTTTGAGAAAACACTGCATTAATGAAAACAGTTTCCTGAGAAGCCACTCTGTTAGTAAGGAAGGAAAGGGACATTAATTGCTTTTGAAATGAAGTTTGATAAATCTGAAGTTTGATAAATGGATTATATTATTTGGTACCTGTGAGAAGCTGGTCACAGCTACACAACAGCTTCCTTGCAAGTTTCTGATGATTACTGTATGGTCAGTAAGGCAGTATTCACTAATGTACATACACAAGTAGAATGCCATGTTATTCAAATATACAGCTGAATAACAGAACTTGTCAGTATTTCAGATTTTATGTGGTAGTTGATATAATGATGGAAAAAAGGCCATTTTTTTGGCTTCAATATCAATCTACTTGCATCTAGTAACATTTTGAATTAGCAATTAATGTATAAGTAACATTAGTGTAACGAAAACTTTCACCCATGTGTGACGTGCCATTAAAAATTTTGCTCCAGTCATAATCAGCTATCTTTTTTTTCATGTAATGAATGCATTATGTGAGACACAGGAGACCTACACCCTACTGAAGGGGAATATTTTTCATTTTTCACCTCAGAGCCCTTTACAAACTCTCATTAATTTAAATTCCTTCCACACCCCTGCTGAATAACCTAACATAAATGGAATGTCACACTTGAGATCTCTGTGTGTATCACTTGGTCCTCTGAGCTTAGGAGCAAGCCAGATCCCACTGTGCATTAAAATTTCAGTGAAGGATTCCCGACAACCCCATGTGCAGAATCGTTATAGCACATTTACTCTTTAGAGAGAGCTGTTGTCCAGACAGATGCTGCATAGAAGTGTCAGAAACAAAATGGGGCTCTCCCAAAGAAGATACCAGAATCATGACTCTGGGAGCTTGGGGACTGAAAATGTTTTTTCTGGCATGGTACTTTCCACTCTGAAAAACTAAGTGATGTTTATCTAGTCCCCACTCCTCGGACTTCTAATGAGCCCTCCCCTTCAAGTTCCTTTCCCCAGCAACTTTTGAACCAGCTCCCACTGAAGCTGCTTTCCCTGTCTTGCTCTACCTCCAAGACAGGGAGAGTAGGAGGGAAACACAGTCTACCATGGTGTAGTAAGATTTCCAGAGTACATTAGTGGATGGAGCACCAGCCTGGGACCTTCACGGGGTTTTAGATCTTCACGTTAAGTTGGGCGTTGCCACTCGCTTTCACCCCAGTCTTGAGGATGTGGTGTTTCTGAAACAGAACCAGATGTGGTGTTAGATGTATAGCCTAGAAGAAATTGGAATCTGGATCCTACAACTGCATCCTGATCAAGGAAGAGCAGTTTAGGCTGGGTTTCTAAGGGGATGAGGCAGGGCAGTAAGGGAAGCACCTGTAGTCTGGAATGTAGAGCTGCAGGTCTTCCCCACATCTGCTTGGCTCTAGCTCCGGTTTCCAGACCAGAACTCACCCCACAACCTGTGCGCCTTTATCTGCCGGAGACAGCCATTATTAAGACATCCTTTTGTGAGCAACATACAAAGGCTCTGCAGTCTTTAAGTGCTCAGTAGGCCACATATTTGGGAAACCGTGTATCAAATGGTGGTAGATAGGATGGACTTCTGGATCAGACCCAGACAGCGTGCCCAGTGAATGATTCAATGGAGACAAACTGTGAAACATGATTGTTTCTTTGAAATGTGGAGCTAAAGAAGGATTCTGGGAATGTGCTAATCATGTGCGAATAAAAACATTATTGAAATTTTTAATAAACCTGTTATGCAATTTATTCGGGAAAAAAAAATGTAGCAAATCCTGAATGTCTTACTTGGCCCCAAATAAAGCAGAGTTCAATTAAGTTCACAGTTACTGCTCCCTTGTAAATTACACTTACATGCTCTATATGTGGACATGAGTTTCAACAAGTGGAGTTTCTTCCCCATTCTTTCCTGCTTGATGTGAAGATTTGCCCTCTACGTAAATCACTGGCAAAAGTAAGGAGTTCAGCTCACTGAAAATGCCTATCTTCCTTTATTCAATAATGCCTTTTATGATTTGGCTTCCTGTCCTTACTTTGCTTGATATCCTCCCTGAAATTTCTCTGTTGTCAATATGCTTCCTCACCCAAAAGCTGTTCAGGCTCATAACTACCTTCACGCTTGGAAACCTAGGCTGAATGCATGTTAAATTATACAGATTTTCTCTGCGTAGATATCAGGTGCTGTAAATTCTAGGTTTTTCATGGTGCAGAGCTGGAATAGAAAAAATGTGTCTGTAAATATAACACTTTACTCCAAGAGATTTCGTGTGGAGACAGGGCCTTTATCTGTCGTAACATGCCCTGCCAGCTAGCTTTGCAGGCAGAACCTGATAGTGTATTTAATCCTCCATATCCATTCTTGCGATCCATAAATCTTAAACTAGCTTTAAAATGATAGAAATGACTTAAGCTTAAGTTTTGCAAGACAACACTAGAATAACTGTGAAGTTAGTCAGAGGATCAAATACATTTTTATATGCCACTTTAAGTAATCATCCCGCCCCTAAATTGAGTAAGTGCTTCTTTCATTAAAAACAAAAATTCCTGCAGTAGGGCAACTTCTTGCTGAGACAGGTTTTGAGCTGTCCCTGCGTGTTTAGCTCAGGGGAAGGAAGCCCTCTTTTGACTCACTCCCGCCTGCAATCAGCTTCCCTTGATGATTCCTGTCTGCTCTAATATTGACGATGCACAAACACAATGAGTCACGCCGTCAGCTCTGGAAGCTGCTCACCAGTCCGCTTCATTTTGAGGCACCACACAGCTGATGCAACCTGTGGCTGTATAAAGGCTCTTTGTTGAGAATCCGTACTTTATTTATCTTTGTGGAAACATCTGCTGCACAAATTGGAGATTATGGCATTATAATAATAAGAAAGTCCATTACAATAATAAGTAACTCCAAATCTGAGCAGCCTTTTCGATTCTGCTGTTGGTTTGCTTCTCCCACCATGCTTTCCTGCCCAGGACCACCTGCATCTCCAGTCAGGCAGCTGTGACTGACACGTAGTAGCAGAAGGCACACATTACTGCAAATTTAAATTTCGGTGCACTTATTTAATGTCGTAAAACAACTCTTGGCTGCTAATATTTTATATTTTTACATTTTACAAACACAATTCTTTATGGACGGCGGCCCACCCACTCCAACACAGAACTCACTCCTCAGAATCCCTGACAGACCCCTGGCTGGTTTTCCCGCTTCCCCGCCGTCAAATCTCTCCTAGACCCGTCTCACGGCACAACCATGAAAAAAACCGGCATTTGTCCCTGCTTTAGCGAAAGGGTCAAACTTCTGCCGGGCGAGTTCCGTGGTTGTTTATCAGAATCAGCCTACAAGGGCTTCCTTCACGAGATTTACCTCTGGCAGGCAGGCAGGCAGGCAGGCGCCTCCCCGGAACTTTCTCTCAGGCGCGGCGCAGGCAGCCCGGCGGAGGCCCCGCTGTTAAGAGCGGCGGCGGCGCCGCCTCTTTCCTTTCGCTCCGAGCCGCCATTTTGTAGGGATACACGGGGAGGTGCGCCGAGCTCCGCTCGCCGGCCTCAGGTGCCTCCGCGGCTCCGGGGGGCGGCGGGAAGGCGGGCGGGTCGCGCTGGCGGCGGGGCGGGTGGCCGCCGGGTCCGGCTGGGGGCGGCATGGCCTCGCTGGGGCGAGGGGGCTGAGGGAGGGGGGAGGCCGCGGCCTGCAGGCCGCGGTGCGGTGCGGTGCGCCGGGCCGGGCTGGGCCGGGCCGGGCTGGGCCGGGCCGCGAGGCTGCCGAGGGATGGAGGGCAGGAAGGAGGGGACCACCGAGGCCGGGGATGGCGGCGGGTGCAGGCGCGGGGGAGCGGGGGTCCGCCGAGGCGGCGGCACGTGGCGGTGGGCCCGGTCAGCCGTGAGGCCGCCGGCGGGACGTCGGGGGCTGGGGAACGGCCCTGCGCAGGCCGGGCGGCTGGGGCAGCTCCTCGGGGTGGGCCCCGGAGTGGGGACCGCCGGATGCGGCGGGACTTGGGCTTCGCTAGCGTGCCTTGTGGCTGGCGTCCCCGTTGGCCTACGCGGTGTGTGTGTGCCTTGGCGCTGCTTCGTACGCGGCACGAAGTGCCGGGGCAGGGGGAGCTCCTGTGGCAACAGGAGATGCAGCTTGAAGCTAAAAAAATTTGTTACACTCAGAGCGCAAACAGATGACTACGGTTTGTATTGTGACAAATGTGATAGTGGATGATAAATCTGGTAGTGGAGAGCTTGCCTTCTGGGTGCCTTGTGAGGAGTGGCAGAGGGAATTGGGCTTACTTGGCCTGGAGCAGAGATGATTTTGGGGGGCACCTGACAGTGCTGTTATCAGGAAGATGGATCCTGGTACTTGACAGGGCACGTGGCAGGAGCACGAGACTACTGGCTTAAGACAACATGAGAAGCTCAGGCTGGATATAACGAAAAAGTTTTTCATCATGAGAGCAGCCAGGCCTCCAAACAGGCTGCCTAGGGAGGCTGTGCAGTAGTCTCTCCATCCTTGAAGGGTTTCAAGGACAAAGCCCTGGGCAACCTGCTCTGGTCTCATAGTAGACCTTGCTTGAAGCAAGAGATTGAGCTAGGTGACTTGCTAGCATCCATTCAAACCTGAGTTACCCTGTGGTCCTAAAAATACTGTTTTGTGTGGATGTCTAAACTAAAAACATTGCTTGAACCGACCCAGCCATTTGGAAGTGGTATTATTCTGAATAGGCTTAAAGACTTGATTTTTCTGAAATGTCTGAAAATGCTATCAGTCAAATTTTTAGTGAATGAACTAGTAGTTATGAATAATTTGCATTCATTTTTACAGTAATCAGCCAAAATGACGAACACAAAGGGAAAGAGGAGGGGGACACGTTATATGTTCTCAAGGCCGTTCCGCAAGCATGGTAAGTATACCTTGTAGTAAGAATACTGCATTGAGTTACTGACCTGTTGGATGTCAACAGTCCCTAAGTAGCATTTGTAAAACAGTGGCTTGTGTCAAAGGATATCTGACAACTTGGGCAAAAACTGTATATGCAAGTAAACTCTCACCTCTTACAGCTTATGTATCGGTATTCTGATTGCTTCATCGTAGTAACAATGCTAATTCTATCAATGCTTGAAAATTAATTTGAAGGTGAAGATGATAATTCAACAGTTACACTTCACTTAGAATGTACAGTTTGTTGCCTTTTAGCAATGAGCAGTGATAACAGCTGTTTTCACAATGAAGTAGTAAATAGTTGTAATGCGTTTTCAACTTTTGCATTAGGAATGAGATTAAAGCTGTAATTTTTCCTTAGTTGGATTTTTTTTTTGAATTGGGAGTGTGTGAAGAGGTAATTACTGCTTTAAAAAAAAAAAAAGATGGTTTGATTTCTCAGTTCTGTTTTTGAAATTGAATTTAAATGTGAGCCATATCTAAGAAAACTTTATCAAATGCATGATCTATGTCCCTCACTCCATTTAGGGGGCGTGTGTGTGAAATTGTGAGCTTCATAAGTATCCAAATTTGTGTCTCTTAACAGGAGTTGTCCCTCTGGCTACCTATATGCGCATCTACAAGAAGGGTGATATAGTTGATATCAAGGTACTTTCTACAGTGTTATGTAATTAAAAGCTAAAGCAGTGTAATCCTTTACAGTCTCCAGTTTCTTGAGGTAGTCTGTTTTTGTTACTCCGGTCACGTGTGTCAACACAAGTACACGCTGCTCACTTTTGAAGCAATAATGGAATGACAATGCTACTGAACCAATAGTAATGCTTCAGTGTTGCATGCTGTTTTATGTGGGTTTTTTATATGTGTGTATGTATATACATATTTTTTATATGTTCGACTGTGCTCTGTTACTGTGTGTTCAGCTGAAAAAAGTGAATGAAAGATGCCATATGTAATACTCGGGTTGCTGTACGGTGCCTACCACCACTACTTTCATAGGAACCGCAGCTGTCATTTTAGTAGATGTTCTGTTTTGCCTGATTTCAACAGAGCCATAGTTCATGGTGGTGTAGCTGATAGTTATGTCTGTGTCTCTGTATCATTGTAGGACTATACTTAAAATAAATATGTACAGGGATGGTGATTGCAAAGCCACATTAAAACTAGAAACCAAGAAATAAATGTAGGGATACATCATATGTATTAATACAGGGGAAAAAAGTGAAGCAGCATTTCCTGTCACTTGGTATTTTCTAGAACTTGTGCTTTAAAATCAACTGTACTTTCAAAATTAAGTTGTGAATCTGAAAGCCTTTCACCAAGGATTCCTACTTTGTTGAATCCTTTAGTTTCATTTGAAATGCAGAGTTTTCATAAGAATCACACAGAGGATGGTGTGTAATTTGCTTGTTTGTTATTTGACTCTTGGAGAAGCGCACTGTTCAGAATTAACACTTATTGACACACTGGAGCTTGATGATGATTGTCTCCTGTGATTGCTTGCTGAAAGCAAAGTGATCAAATCATTTCACCGACACTGAAAGCAACCAGATTTGTCATAGCAGAATTTGGTAGTCTTCAGATAGAAAATGTGTGGTTATAAATTCTAATGTATGAATAAAATAGGAGTAATTCTAAATGAATTCAAGTAATTTGGAATGTGTACTTTAAATAACTTCTGAAAGAAAAGTTCTTGATGTTACCTTTTCTTTTTTTCCCAAGTTAAAGTTTACACTTTGTTCTTGTTTTACCTCTTAACAGGGTATGGGTACTGTTCAAAAAGGTATGCCCCACAAGTGTTACCATGGCAAGACTGGAAGAGTATATAATGTTACTCAGCACGCTGTGGGCATTATTGTTAACAAGCAGGTTAAGTAAGTAATGAAATTACGTGTATTGAAACTTTGTATTTGGGAAAGTTGATCTGTAATTGCACCCTCCTTTCACTTTGCCAGTTAGACAGTTATTGTCTTGATTGGTCATTCAAGGTGGGTAAAGTATATATCCTTTTTATAACCCAAGCAAATGGTACTCATTTGGCTTGGATCCTGTCAGAGGAAACAGTTTTTATTTTTCTGAGCAGCACTTAAAGTGACATTACCTAATGGGGATTTTCAACCAACTTTTGCATTGATACTGGAGCCCTTTTTAAATATTAATTTGTAGCTGTATTCAGCTGGGTTTTGTACAGTTTAGTCAGAAAAGGATAAGTTGTTTTTCTTCCAGTAACTGGACTGGAGTACAGTGGTAATACGATTCTTCGTTTGTATGCTACAAGGTTAAAATTGCGAGTTCTCCACAGTCTTAATCCTAAATTGTCAGCGTATTTTTATATATTAATAAGCTTTCAGTTATATAAGTTGTATCTGATTTGCATCTGCAGCAATGTATTTTGATTGATTACCCTTTAAAGAAAAATTATCTGTTACTGAGCTTATGGAGTTACTCATGTAAGGGCCGTAAAACTAGCTTTGAAGTAGCCTTTTTTCAAGTGCAGTAGATTAAAAACTGATTTCTTTTCTTAGGGGCAAGATTCTTGCCAAGAGAATTAATGTGCGTATTGAGCATATTAAACATTCCAAGAGCAGAGACAGCTTTCTGCAGCGTGTGAAGGAGAATGAAAAGAAGAAAAAGGAAGCAAAAGAAAAGGGCATTTGGGTTCAACTAAAACGTCAGGTAATATTTTTATTGTAGTTGACACATTGTTGCTTCAGTTCACCAAAAAAAAAAACCCAGCTAGAACCAAACCAGTTGAGTAAAATGTTGTTTTCTTCCAAAACAACGTGTTACGCTGTAAACTGAGCCTTTCTGTATGTCTTTAAAGAACAAAAACAAAAAAACTCACCTCACATTAATGAAGCTGCTTACAGTATTCTGAAAAATCCAGGTCTCTGGCAGATTTTTTTTGAGGTGTCTGTTGCTACCACCTTCACTTGGGTTTGCAATCCTTTGCAGGAGATTACTTTTTTTAAGAGTAGAGTGGCAGCATGCAGTGTGTCTGCATCTAAGCTGTCTGATGTGTTTGGTGCCTGAACAGAACTGCACTGTTCCTGGATGGAAGTTGTAGCCTTGGCTGTGAACAAAGGGACGGATGCTTTCTGTTCTATTGCTGATCTCCAGCAGAAGCTCTGGCTGATTTCTAGGATCAGTGTTGTCTTTGGTTTAGTTGAATTTAGCTGCAGCAGTTTCTGTTGCAACCCTGTAAGAAAAGAACGAATAACTAGACTTTAGAAAGGAGATAATGGCTGTTCCTTCCGGAACCCCAGGGTACATCACTTCATGATAATTTGGTTTAGTAAATTGCAGAGGGTAAAGGTTTTTCATTCAGCAGTGAAAGTCAAGCACACTTTCTAGCAGATCATTTTCTTACTGCTATTCTTTGAATCAAATTTTAAAGAGACTAGGAGTGGTGAAAGTGCTGTAATGTGTTAAATGGTTGTCAAAATGAATTTTGTGTAAGGTTTCTTTTGAGTTTTAGTGCCATGAGTTTTCTTTTTGCCTTTTTTTTTTCTGTTTACAGCCTGCTCCACCAAGAGAAGCACACTTTGTGAGAACTAATGGCAAGGATCCAGAGCTGCTGGAGCCAATTCCCTATGAATTCATGGCATAATGAACGTTTAAAAAAATAAACTGAAGATGTGGTTTTGGACAAGTGTATGTGATTGTGGCTGATTCCTTCAGTTTTTTTGGAAACAGATGCTTTAGAAAACTTTTCTTTTATTGAAGTGTGTTTATTTAACTTGCCTTACATGGTGCTTGGTCATTTAAATCATCTGCAGCTTTTGATGATCAGTTTAGTCATTTATATAGACCATAAATCCTGGGAACACTGAAATTTGCTAATGCTTAGTGATGATCATCCTTCTTTGATTACCTAATGAGGTAATACGAGAGGACATGGAATATTTCACCAACAAACTAAGAGCATATACCAAGAACTGTACAGTGTCACTTGAAGGTTTAATTTTTTTTGTGGGAAAAGGGATAACGGGCTTCAGATTTCATTGATAAATGCTTTTGTCTGAGAGTCCTCAGATTAATACCAAAGAAAAATTGTGGAAACAGTTTTTGAAAGCAACCTCTTGAGAAGTGGCTGTGGGTGGATTTTGGTGTTTCACCATTGTAACCTGTAAAAGAAGGATTTGTAGAACGTCCTCAGGCCAATAAGCATCCTTATGAAATAGCAGTTTAAAAACAAGGCTTTAATTCCAAAACTGCCAGCCTTTGTAATTTGATTTTTATCATTTAGATTGGCTGACACAGCTAAACACTTGCGGTTTGTTTATTGCATGTCTGTTGAATCTAAATATCCATCTGGATGTTCTGATGTGTTCCTTTCATCCCATTGATTTTATTGATAATTCACAAAAACCCAGTGCTACGTGCCTAGTGTTTCTTCAGTGGAAGAACATCTTCAGCCAACTGCTTACCAACCAATGCTATTTTTGTGAGCTTTGTTTGAAACAGTGTGGAGCTTGCTAAAGAAACTGCTGAAGGTAACCCGCTTAGTTAGGTTTGAACATGCATAAACTCAAGCTTAACTGTGTTGCAGATACGGATAAATAATATTTTAACTTTCTAAGTGTGGTGTAACACTGTCTACATGTAGAGAGAGTAAAATACTAGAGAAGGTAGTGACCTCAAGCAATTTGTAGGTATCGGCTGTTGAAAATTATTGAATTGTCAAATATAGGACAGCTAGTAAGTTTGGGAGTAAGAAATGGAGAGGTAATGAGGTTTGCTTTTTCCCTTAATTCTGGAGTGCCTTAAGCAGAAGTATCAAACTGTGTACAAATTGCTTATAAATTAAGGGATTAATGCCTGTTTGCATTTACCTAACATTCAATTGCGGGTGCTCCCATTCTCATGGAATGTAGTTTTTGGATGTTGGAGTCATTATCTGGCTTGGCCTGGTATTTAAGTGTGACAGGCTTTAGGCACTGGAGGTTCAAAGTTGCAGTGAGCAGGTACTGTGTTTGAAGTTTCTCCAAGCTCCCATCTTGGAAGATGGAGCAGGCTGTATAGTTGGAATGATTTTGGAAATGCCTCGAAGAAGATGGAACAAAGCGTACCCATCAACAGACTGATACATGATATTAGTACTGTATTTTGACACTGTATATATTGGGCATGGAGTGCACCACCATCTCCTGAAGCAAGGTTGATGAATCTATCTTAACTTTCACTGTTGCAGCTCATGCACTTAGCTTTTATGATCAAGTGGGGTTTTTTTGGAGCAGCTAGAGCTGTATACTGAGCCTTAGACCTTTGTTAGCTTCTTTGGCTTATGGATTTCCACAACAATTTAAAATCGGTATTTGACTCACGAGATAAGCATCATTTTCCAGTAGGCTTTGCGTCTGAAGGAGTTAAGTGGGAGGTTTTACTGGGTACGATCTTTGGTGATGGTATTTTAAATTTTCTTCTCATGCATGCTTGTGTAAGTTATTTTGGTTCTGTTTGTTTTGTGCTGTCTGTCAAGATTCAAGTGGATTAGCTGTAGCATCATGGTGAAATGGTTAACAGTAATTATAAGTGGTGGGTAGTTCTAAACTTCCAAATTTATTTTCAACAATTTGCAATAATAAGACTAGACAGCATGCTGTGGTCTCATTTAAGAGGTGTGGTTCTAGAGGCACTGTGCATTGCAACAGTTTTCAGTGTATTTAGTCTCAGTGTTTTTAAGGTCACTATGCCAGCGGTAGACACTCACAACTGCATATTTGGAAGCTGTGTGTGGGCTGGGAGGAGAAGGAGGGAATGCTTTGCTTGGTCAGGATTCCCAGAAATGACTGAAAAGGAAACTGGGTTTGTATAGCAAGAGAATAGCCTTTTTGGTGGTTTTTTAATGTTTGAAAACAGGACAAACTAAATAAGGTTTAACCTGTCTTGGGTTTATAGACGATACCTTTTAGTTGCTCTCAGCGTACTGGTGGTTTTGCTGGTAATCCCAGGTTTGCAGAAGCACAGCTCAGATACTTACAGATCTCGGTATGTGGTGTTCAAGTTTGCTTCCCGTGTGTTCAGCTGCCTTGGTTTTGCATAGTCCTGACAAAAGAGGGAGATCTCTGAATTGAGAAAAGTTTTTGAAGAACTGCCTGTCAGGACATCTTCAGTCATGAAACTAGTGTCTTAAATTGAAATGCATCCTTCTTGATAGAAGAAAATAGTTTTAGGTGTATGCAGAAGTTGCAGAAGATTTGGGAGGGAAGAGGAGTGATTTCGGCAGTTCAGCCTCTGCCCCTCTGGGTGGAGGAAGCACGTTTGCTTATGGTGGAGTTGCAAGTTCCTCTCCTCTGACTCAGTCTGGAAGGGGTTTTACACACTAGACCCATGAGCTGTAACCAGTTCTCTGCGCTCCTGTTCTGAGGCTGTGCCTAGCAAGCAAAACCTTGCGGTGAGGGTGCCAGCTACAGGCTAGGTGCTTCCTTTCTCTTCATACCATGACAGAGTTGAATTTTGTTCATTCCATGATGCTTGGAATTGTGGAGAACTGCTGTGAAATCTGCAAAGCTATAGGTTTCCCATATAATTGGACACACCTTGAGCTAGCAGAATTCAGGAATCCCTAGTTTAAAAGCCAGTTTTGCAGAAGTTCAGTATTATATGTTACCTGCCTTCCAGTCCCCTTCTAGCACAGAGACTTCTTTATCCCAGAGCTGCTGGGCAGGCTGTCCCTATGCAACATGCAGAGTGAAGTCCTTGTGGATTAGCACAAGCCGTTATGCTTCAGTGTAGTGCTTTGTCTCCATTCCATGGAGCCTAATTAGGAGATGGGGGCTGAACTGTCTCCTCCTTACCAGATTTTACTGCCTGGAACCATTGCAGCTGGTTCCCTGCCAAAGGCCCTGCCAAAATCTCCTGTTGTCTCTTAGAGAAGAAGCAAGGAAGCTGCCTCCTGAGCGGTCAGCTTCGTCTTTTTTAGCGTATCAAGATCTGAGGCTTCCTGGGGGCTGTGTAGGCAATGTGTGTGCTAATGCTGTGCATGGCCGGGAAGGGTCAATGAAAGGGCAGAAAGGACTGGGGAGGAGGAACCATGCCTGGGCAAAGGGGCTGCAGGCTGGGGACCCCGAGAGGGAGCAGGTGAAGCGTGCATGCCTGAGGGGGGTGAGGGAGGTGCAGGCACCTCCAGCCCCATTCCTGAGGGGGGGAGGCAGGTAAGCAGCTGCCATGAGGATGTACAAACAATTCGTGCTTTTGTGATTTTCCCGTTGTATGTATGAGATGGGGGAAACAGTCTTGATGTTCACTCCCTTGTCCTTCTCAGTGTAATCCTGGACTTGGCATGTTCATGGCCCTCATGATCAAAAGGACGGCTGGCATCCCAGACACGGGTGCTGTGCTGGGCTGTCCTGACTGGTCCAGAGGATGCCAAGAGCTACGCATACACCTGCCAGAGGATGTGATCCTCCCTATCCCAGCACAGGCAGACAGGCTCCCTCTGTCCATCCTTGCAAGGTGCAGTGGTTTCTGTAATTTGGGGTGTGTGTTGAAAAGGCATGGTTAAACTGAGCTTATCATTGTCTGGTTAGTGCCTCATGATACAGGTGTGGGTAGTATCTCCCGCAGTGCAGGGGGCACCCTACTGCTGCAAATGGTCTCCTTGTGTGGTAAGAAGGTACCAGCAACCCCTATGATTCTGATGGTGGTGGTCTGGAAGACACAGATTATGAGCACTTCACGGCCATGCATCTACCTCACTGGATGTACTACCAAGGTCTATATAGGAATGAAGTTGTAGCTGCTGGGATTTACATAGTTAAAACCATGCTGGCTCAAGCATTGGGTAGGGGTGTGGCTCCCATCAGCAGCACCCATACAGCTCCAGAACTCAGAAAATACAAAGCTCCGATTGAGGTTGCTGATTTAATTTTTTGACTATTTGGAGGAAGAGGCTTTGGGTGATGGCCCCTGGGCCTTCAGTCACCTTTTTGTCCATGCCCATTCCAAACTGTTTAGCCATTGACTGGCAGGAGTTGAGGAGTGTAAGGAACAGTTGCAGTCTTGGACATGGGCTTGTGCTCCTGAAAGTTCATAGGAGAGTGGTGAAGCCATGCCAGCTCACAGCAAAGGTTCTCACCAGTGTGCCTCCACATGGAAAAGCTTTGTGCCTGCTGCTCCTTATCTCACGTGGTCCTGTCAGTCTTAAGCCCAGAACTTCTAGCTGATTCTGCACCATCAGCAAAGACTCCCAGGAGAACTGTGCATTTTGTTTCTTAGAGGAGAAAGGAGTTCCAGATGCTCTCAGGATGTCCTCCCTGCTGCAGCCACAGGAGTAAGCCACCTACTCCCTCCCCCAAAAGTACTTGCTGTTGAATGTTACCAGAGCTTGGAATAGGGCGGTGGGTCAGGCAGCACTATGGGATCTGTGGGACTCCATGTGAGTGGGACTGAGTGGTGTTGCTGTGGGAAAGGGGAAAGGCTAGACCATAGGGATGGTGACATGGGCCATCTGCATGGGATGGGTGAAAGTACAGCCTTGTGCTTCCCAAGAAGGACCTCCAGCTGAGAAAGGAAAGGCTCCTCGGCTGTGAGGCCCGTACATCCCAGGGATCCCTTGGCCCACAGAATGGGATCAGCTAATCTGAGCCCCGACTGCTTCAACCTACTGAACTGCTCCTGTTCCACCAGCATAGGTGTTGATGGAGAGACAGCCCGTCGCTCCCTGGAAATTGATTCCTTCCAAAGTTTCCTGCCTGAGTTTGTGCAGTCATCTCTGTGCTGACCATCACTGTTTGCCCTTTGGGGGTGCTCTCAGCAGCGAGTGAGGCAGCATGAGCTCTACAGCTGCCCAGAAAGGGGGAGCTCCTCATGTTTTGGGGATGGTGGCTGTTTAATACTACTGCTTTCACAGCTCAGCACCTGGGAATCATCTGCCTGGAATGGACTCATTTCAGTAGTGTTCTTCCAAGGGCATGCTGAATGTACTCTGATAGCTCTTTTGTAAAGAAATGTGTAAAAATAGCCTGTGTTGGCACTGTGAGCAAGGCCAAAGACAAGTGGTGGTGCGTGACAATGGGAGCAGATGACAGTAGCATGAACCTCTGGAAACCAAAAGCTTTTAGTGATACAAGAGAAGTCTTGTTTACAAAAAGAAAAGGGCTCACTGGTATGATGGGAAGTGAGGTAGAAATTTTAGAGGCAATCAGTTTTTGAGATTAAAAGTGGCCATGATGTTACGGTAGGAGTTCTTAGGCACTAAAGTAACACAAATAAACAGCACTTCTTCCACCATGCTTTTCTGCAGGCACTACTTTAACTGATGTGTGGTGTTAACTACTGTGAAGTATGTGTAACCCTTCAGCAAAGAGCAGTGTGGAATTGTTATCAGGTGGAACATTTCTGGGACACCAGGGGAGAATCTTTAAACAGGGCAGAACATTGTTCTGGGGGGCTGGCCGGTCCTCTGGCTGCTGCGGGCTGTAGAGCCTGAGCTAAGCCTCTCTCTGTTCCCTGCTCGAACTCTGCGCCCATGGGAAGCAGGGAGCAGTTCCTCCCCATCCTTGCCCCCACGGTGCCGAGGGTTGACTTTCCTCAGGAACACCTTGGCTCTGGTAGAGCAGAGCTGGTGATGTTATCCTGGTGCCCTTGTTCTGAGTTTTCATGTCCCTGGAGGGACTGGGGCTGAGGATGTCCAAGGAAGTGCATAGTAGGTCGAGTACCTGGACTCTGGCATGCATGTAGGGAGAAAGTAAGAGGGAGGACAAGCGGAAAGAGAGGAAAAACATGACTTGTCATTGTGTGCATCTTCTGAGAGCTGTATCGAAGGGGAGGGGGAAGGTCACAAGAGTGCAGCACCACTGCACAGTCCCACTACTGCTGAGGTTCAGCTCAGCTACCTGCCTGTGGGTGTCCAGGGCCACCTAGGGTGCCCTTGGGCATCAGCCCTGCAGCCAGGGTCCAGCAGCTCCCAAGGTGGCTGTGTCACCCCACGGTGCTGGGCTGTGAGACCACAGACCCATCCCACTGCTTTGGGGTACCGACATGCTGGCATCTTCCATGGCGTTTCCTGCTGGCTTGTATTATCTCCCTGATGATAAAAACAAAGCAGCCCCGGAACGGAGTATTTATCTTTTAAACACAGGCTTGCAAAGCAGCATGCTGCAGAAGTGGTTTTGCAGGAGCCAGGGCAATGGTTTGCAGAGACTGAAGCATCCACACAGCTGTTTGCAGGTTTGAGGCTCATTTAGCAGCAGCCCGTGGTGGAGCGCCTTTCTTCTCTGAAACTTTCTTCTGCTTTAAAAACCCGGAGGGCCTAGTCCATACCTCAAAGCCCCGTGTACCGCTTTGGTTTCAGGGCTGGCTGTTGCTTGATCCACAAACCAGGATTTCAACACCAGCTGTGGAGAGATGTATCCAGGTGTGGGAAAAAATAGTCTGAGATAAAAGGGTAAATCATTTCCCTCCTCCAGTGCCTGGAGTCCCTCGCTGCAGGGAGGGCGCATGAAGCAGGAGCCTGTTGCAGTGGTTGGGGCTGGTGTGGGGTGCGGAGGCGCACCCTCCCGAACACAGGGAGGCTCCTGCTGCTCTCTGCCTGCCCGCCTCGGCGAGGGCGGTGCGCGGCAGGGTGCTGCCGTGCCTGCCCCCCCCCC
>JASVER010000031.1:8102663-8113811 GCA_030449065.1 Oceanodroma leucorhoa | reverse complement strand
CCCTGTCCGTCCGTCCGTCCCGCCTAACGCGGCCGCTCTGCGTTTCAGCGATGATCGTGCGGTTCCTGACGAAGCGGTTCATCGGGGACTACGAGCCCAACACAGGTGAGGCGGCGGGGCGCGGCGGGGACCCCCGCGGCCGCGGCTTGTGGCTGACGGCTCTCTGCTCCCCAGGCAACCTCTACTCCAGGCTGGTCCATCTGGAGGGGGACCACGTTGCCGTGCAGATCCAAGACACGCCGGGGTGCATCCAGGTACGGAGATGCTTCGGATCGGTCGGTTGTTCACTGCTGCCTAAAGGCTCAGCTTTTGAGCCCCCGTTTCCTCCAAGGCCAGGCTTAGTCTATAAGACAGAGCTCAGGCTTCCCTTTGGACCTGTTTAGGCTCTATGCTTTCACGACCCGATGCCAGATCTGTGCTCTCTGTCGTACCGCAGGTGCAGGAGGACTGCGTGCAGGTGCTGGACTCCCTGTCCAGGTGTGTGAAGTGGGCAGAGGGCTTCCTCCTGGTCTACTCCATCACAGACTACAGCAGCTACCAGTCCGTCCGGCCTCTCTACCAGCACATACGCAAGGTCCACCCAGATGCCAGGACTCCCATCATTATCGTGGGGAACAAAGCAGACCTCCTCCACGCCAGGCAGGTACAGGCGAAAGAGGGACTGCAGCTGGCAAATGAACTGGGCAGCCTGTTCTTGGAAATCTCCACGAGTGACGACTCCCAAGGCGTCTGGGATGTTTTCCAGTATCTTTGCAAGGAGGTCAGCAAACTACAGCACGCTGGCAGCACGGACAGGAGGCGGTCGTCCATCATCCCTCGGCCCAAATCTCCCAACATGCAAGATCTAAAGAGACGTTTCAAACAGGCTTTGTCTTCCAAAGTCAAATAAACCCCCCTGATGAGATCCTGCGTGACTCAATAGACTTTGGTTTTGTAAACTAGTTAATAAAAATCTTTATTTTTGTACTAATGCCAGCAGTATGGAAGTAAGTATGTCGAAGCTTGCGATTTCCTTGCCATTCTCTCTTGTTTGACTGGTTGAGTTATTTTTACAAAAAAAAAAAAAAAATGCTGCATAGCAACTACATAGTGGTAGTTGGAGAAGGGGATTTTTGCCGGGAGGTTGTGATTCCGTTTCTCTTTTGGGCTGGGATTTGCTGTTTTACACTGCTCAAATGACTTTTTTGGGGCCTCAGTTTCCTGTTTGTAAAATGGGAGTGATGATCATATAACACCTGCCTTTGTAAAATGCTTGGAAAGCCTTTGATGGAAAGCTTTATATGGAGAGAAAAAAAAAGCTCTATTAAACATGAAAATATGAAACTGTCTGTAAGAATTCTGATTATGATAGGATCTCTGTTCCCCCTCAAAGACTGCTGTTTTGCACCTGTAATCGCCTGAGTGTTGATAAGCTGTTAGGAATGAGTTCCAATTTCTGATGTGCTGCACTGCTTGCTTTAGAGATCTATCCCACAGAATTAATCTTTTGAGCCCCAAGCATTTAGCAGGAGGGTTGAGTTTCTCCTACAGATTATCGTGGGACAAAGTGCTGAGCAATCCGCAGTAGAGGAGTGTGTGGGATGGCTGTTGCTTTCTCTGGAGATGTGTGATAGGAAGGACTGATGTGTAGGTTCCCTTTACAGAAAATAGCTACATTTAAGAGGAATTGCATCTTTATCTTCCCCAGGGCAATTTTGTAGCCATGGGAAACCGTTAGACTTTTCACTCTTATTTCACATAAGCTCTACACCATGCTAGAATGTTTTTATTAACTGTTTGCTGGATGTCTAAGCGTAGAGTGTGGGTTTTGCACTTCAAATATGCCTCTGAAGTATGTGCATTGTGTTGGTAAAAAATAAAGCTCTGCTCCATGCTGAGTAGAAAGTGTGGAAGTGGAGTAATCTGCACAGGGGGAAACTTGCTGTCCCCGCTCATGCACAACTCCAGTAAGATTTTTTTTTTAAATTTTATTTTCATAGGTTAAGTCCAAAGACCCTTTTCTTCTCGCCTTTGTTAGGAAAGGCAGGTAACTGCTGTGTAAGTCCCTCTCAGTTAGTGGGCAGTATCTGGTTTCTGACCCTGGGACTTGAAACTTTCTGGGCCACCTCCACTCCTGATCTGCAGATGAAAGTCTTCATGACGGTGGTAATCAAGGAAAGGGTGACTGAGCAAGACGATGCTCTGCAAGGAAGCATCAGAGGCCCGTTTTAGTGCGGGGTAGGGGCATGGGATGCCAGCAGCACTGTTCTCCATCCAGGGCCACATGCACAACATCGGTCCAGGCGTGTTAACCTGGGTATCTCCTCTCTGAAGGCCCTGTGCTGCCCTACCAAAGGGAGCAGGAGAAGTGAGGGGAGGAAGCTCCAGACCTGCAGGACCAGACTGAAACTGGGACTGCACACTGGGTCTGAAAATCTTGGAATAATGGAAGCGCAAAAGCACGGTGACAGCCTGGACAAATAAAAGTACTGTTTAAAACACATTTTAAATATTTCTTCACTGTGAGAGTTGCTATGCCAGGCCCAGGACTCTGGGCTGGGGGCTCAAAAGGAGCAGGGGGACAGGTTTGATGAGAATGAGCACATCCCTGGCAGACTCGAACTCACCACACAGGCTGCATTCATGGGGAAATTTGAAGGGGAGTTTGAAAAATCACAAGTGGGATATTTATGCAGCATTTCACCATACTGAAATCAGGGATAACAAATGGTTTCCAAGAAAAATTACCATTCTGGTACAGTTTTGGTAATTTTTTAAACTGTAGCTTTTGTCTTTGGAAATGGCGAAGGTTGATTTCCTACTCACGCACCCAGTACAGATTTTTACCGAGCAAGTTGCTCAAGGTATCCAGCTCATACATGGGCACAAAATACGCTAAAAGGGCAGGTAACGTGTACTGGACCTCTCTGCATCTCACCATAATCATCAAAGGCCAGGTGAAAAAAACCAATAGGCTCCAACCTCTGGTGCCTCTCCCTGCCTCCCTGTGAGCCTTTAGAAGCCCCTGGCAGCTGTCCTGGCTGTACAGTGGAACAGGGGGAGAATTTGGGCAGGAGGCTGCTGGGCACACGAGGAGGAGGGATGGGCAGCAGGAGCAGGAGGGTAAATACAGTGATTTTCCCCATCTCCCTCCTATGGGGGGGAGAACCTAGAGACACCCCTCATGACGTAGGCACTCACCTTCGGGTGGAGGTGCAAACCCTCCCATCCCCTCCCCACGCTGTTGGGCTGGCTCGACGGGAGCAGGATGAGGCCCCTCAGGGATGTAGTGGGGAATGTCACTGGCTAAAGCACGCCCATGGCAGGGAGGGAGGACTGCTCTGACCTGCCTCCAGTCTGAGGCAGCAGCTGAGCTGGGGCGTTCTGGTTAACGCTTTTGGGTACACGTACATAAATTAGGCATTTAAAAGCTGTTTGTCAGAATTTGCCCTGGCTGGCACAGATTTACCTTCACCCAGAAGTTTTCAGCCTGTGCGACCCTGAGCTGACGGGCAAAGTGCAGGAGGAGCCCGCTGGCTCCCAGCTCGTTTTGCCCTGGCATTTTCTTCAGTCCCGGGCGAGCGAACAAAGAGGGGCACACCGGGGCAGGGAGGGAAAGCCATCTCTCAAGTGCCAGCAGAGGAGTTCCAAAGCCTTGTTTCTCTTGGACTACGGCTGCTTGCACCCTCCCTACCGAATACTTGCCATCACCAGTCTCTAAGCCTTTCACCCGGAGGCCATGGTGGCTTCAGGAGGGTAAGTAAGTGGGGCACAGCCTGGCTTTCTCTTTGATCAGAGGAAAATATGCATCTGCCTCCTCCCTCCCACCACCTCCTCTATGAAAGAGAATCATAGCAATTTCCCCTGATAAGACGGATGAGTGGGTTTTCAGAAGCAGGGACGTGTGAGGCATCACGCACTATTATGGCTGCTACTACATCAGCATCTCCCCCCTGTTGGGCTATTTTGTCTAGTTATCTCCCAGCACTGAAATCATCCAGTAATGCTTTAAGACTTCATGAATTTTAAAATAGCTGCTGCCATCAACCTGTTCCGTGTGCTTCAATTCAGGAGCCGCAGATCCCTAGCCAGAGATAGGGATATTTTCTTCAAAAGGCTTTACGGATGTCCCCTCGCTTTCCGCCCTGCTCAAGCAGCCTGTACCCAGGCTGCTTCCTCGCTGCCTCCTGGCAGGGCGCAGGCTATCAGCACATGCAATGGTCAGTGCTGCAGGTCCCTGCTCTATTTCTGCGGTTTGTTTGGATGAAGGACCATGGACGAGATGGACAGTGGACAAAAAGGACCACGTTCACATCGTGGGCAAGAGCTGGGTTCCAGCTTCAGACAGGGAGCAAAAGTGGTTGAGGCTTGGATGGATGGACAACTAGAAATAAATCTGCATCCCATGCGTGGGCCTCCTATAAAACAATTTTAGCCCTGAGGGACTTAAATAGCTTTTGGTGAAGCTACTGTTTATTTAGGAAGGTCTGAATAGGTTCAGAATGAAGTCCTTTAGGGAAAGTTGATCTTTTGCGGCAGTTGTTCCACTTGGCACATGATCATTGGCTATTCACACCAGTAAGACAACAGGACGTCTTCAGTTGCTCCTAAAGCCAGGATCCAAAGCCAGTTGTTCTTCTAGGAGCAGTATCTCTGGGGATGATGCTGTCACTGCATCACTGCACCGAGGCACCATGCAATCCTCCAAAGAGCTGTCTTCCTGAGAAACCTGCAGAGTGACGTCCCTGAAAAGCTTATTATGAATTAGAGCACGGCTCACAAAGAGCAGCTTAGCTTGGATTTTGGGTAATTAGTGACAATTCAGACTTCCAGAAAACCCCATTGATTCTCAGACTTGCTCTTCCACTGCTCTCCTCTTTCCACCTATCTAAAAAGACGGAGAAAGCAATGCCTTTTTACCGCAAATGGTTTTCAGATAATTGGTTCATGAGGTTTTCTTACTACATTCATTGCTTGATGCTCTTGACTGAAAGAAGCATAAATACATATTGTGACTTGTTATGCCAGTGTACTTTGTGGAGCATAACCAGTTATATACTATCTTCCCACACTACCAAAAGAAAAATTAGGATATAGAAATTGAGCATCCATTTCACTGGCCTATGGTACTCAATTTTATCCTGTCTTTGGCTGGGATAGAGTTAATTTCCTTCCTAGTAGCTGGTATAGTGCTGTGTTTTGGATTTAGCATGAGAATAATGTGGTAACACACTGATGTTTTAGTTGTTGCTAAGCAGTGTTTTTACTAAGTCAAGGCCTTTTCAGCTGCCCATACTCTGCAAGTGAGGAGATGCACAAGAAGCTGGGAGGGGGCACAGCCAGAACAGCTGACCCAAACTGGCCAAAGGGATATTCCATACCATGTGATGTCATGCTCAGTATACAAGCTGGGAGGAGTTGGCTGGGGGGCAGCGATCACTGCTCGGGGACTAGCTGGATATCGGCCAGCGGATGGTGAGCAGTTGCATGACTTGTTTTTTTCCTGGGTTTTGTTTCTTTCTCTCTTTTGTTGTTTTCCTTTTCATTACAATTATTATTATTATTATTTTTCAATTATTAAACTGTTCTTATCTCAACCCACAAGTTTTCTTACTTTTGGTCTTCCGATTCTCTCCCCCATCCCACCTGGGCGGGGAGGGTGAGTGAGCGGCTGTGTCGTGCTTGGTTGCCGACTGGGGTTAAACTATGATAATTTACAATGGAAAAGCTATGTAGTAAAGTTTGCATAATGATTACAGAGCTCCAGGGATGTTACAGCTGCCGTTTTTAAAAATGCACTTGGTTGTTTACTATCCATGCTTTCCTTCCTGGACTGAAAATAACCATCCATAGGAGAAATCCTCACCCAGAGGCCCTCATGGTGTGAGCTGTGTGTATAGGTGGCTGCTTTAGCCCCATGCCTCATCCTCTGGGCTTTGCTGGATAAGAGCTCAGGCAAAGGTATCTGCCCATGTGCCCCGGCTTGTGGGGTCACGCTTCAGTGAATTGTGTTTTGCTCTTGATCTGTACGCAATATTGCCATTAAAATGTATCTCTCCAGGAAATTGCGCAAGATTATTTAATAGTCAACCTGCATTACTGGGAAGCAGTAATCAATTCTTAAAGCTGGAATATTTCTCTTCTAAGGTATTTGGTTCTTTTCCCATTACTAAAACCATCCTCCTCTCAGGTTTCAGATGGTCCTTGTAAACAATTAATAGTAATTTCCTCCCTTGGGATGGTAAGCCAATATCAGCAAATACGTTTCTGGGTGCAGTTCTGAGAAGAGGGGATTAAGGTCTCCCCCGGCTGGGGCAGTGAGGTGAATTACAAACTCTGGTCCTGCAGTTGATACTTCCTTCCCTCCTGCAAAGAAATCCCAGTGCAGGCAAAGCGATGCTCCTGCTGTCTGGGGCTCACAGCCCTGAACCCTTCCAGGAGCCTTTAAGAACACGGTTTGATCTGAACCACGCTCAGCAAGCAAACTTCCCACTGACACTGTTTCTTTTGATATTAAGAAGTCCAAAGGTCTCTTTAACCCTAAGAGACAGAACTGGCAGAAGCCCGAGGAGTGCAGAGATCATGGAGAAACCACAGCAACAGCAGCATGGTATTGGCAGCACCCTAGGATCTGAAGAAGCTAAGGAGGTGTTGCCTACCTGTAACACAACAACAGGCAATAAATATGGATGTGATTAGGCTGATTTGGGTGAAAATAGATGGGTTGCACTCAGCTGCTGGGGGGGAAAAGGCCTGGCTGCCACCCTGTGATGGCCAGTGCCAGCGATGGGGGCAACCGCCTCCCCAGGAGTTAGCCCTGGGTCCTGCCCAGCAGCTGGGGGGACTCCCCTCACCTGAACTGAGACATCTCAGCAGCTTCTGAGCAATGCGTCCTCTACAGCCCGTGAAGAGAAGGAGGCACATCTGACCATTTTGCTCCTCCACAGGGAGGAACCATCCTGAGTGAAACCCCCATCTGGGGCAGCCCCTCACCCCTGTCTGTGCACCCCAGCCATGAGGAGACAAGTCCATGGTTCAGATTTACAGTATTTCATCATTCTTCACCATCTTTGAGCAGCCACATTTCCTCCACCTGCCTCTGAACTGAGTTGGGAAAAAGCTGGCCTGGGCTTTACACATGAAGTAACCACTCCATCAGCACAGGCAGGAGGGACATTTGAGGATTTTATACCAGAACTATGATTTTTTTACCCTTTATCTCACTCTTTCATGTCTCAGACAGTGTATAGAGGCTAAACCAGAGAGCTTTGTTTGGGTTTATTGCATTCCTCAAGGTGCCCAGTTTTCCATTCAAGTGGCAATGTCCCTGCAGATTACGGGTGCTTAAAACACAGCATCGATCAAGAGGGAATTTTTCCATCTGTCTAAGTGCTGCTCACATATGGCCTATTAACAGACCTCCTAACGGACCATTTTGTGTCTGTTGCACAACAAGGCTTTGGCTGTTATTTAGACTGTGCAGATGAGCTACAGCACCTGCTCTGTGCTAGGGGCTCCCCATCCCTCGGCCAGCCAACGGAGGGAAAGATGCCATATCATTTCGAGGAAGACCTCGAGAAAGCACCAGTGCTTCTGGAGTGAGCAAAAGCATGTGCAATTCTGCAGGTGGGTTTGTCTCCATTTTCCTTTAAACAGGTACCAGCAAGTGATTTGCTATTAAAAAGGTATATAAAATGTCAGATCTGGAGGCTTATGTAGTTTTCTGGCACATAGCAAGTGGATGCAGATGGAGCATGACTTCTGGAGTCCCTTTAGTATTTAAATAGGAAGATACAAACTTAAGAGGTAGTCTGAGTCTCACGTGCCTATCTCATGCCAATGATCTTGGTGTAGAAGAGCCTATGTAGAAATAAAGGCTATTGATAGGAGGCAGAGGTCTGTGCTAATTCAGGCTCATATCCTGAAGATAAAATATGCATCTGATTGTTGAGATGCCTGCTAATTTTAGCTCTGGTTTTGAATAATGGAATAGCGTTATTAGTCTGATGTAAAACTGCCCATATTTCTTATGCAAAATTGCCATCTCAGTAGTGAAACAGCCTACTTTGATTTTGCCTAGATGCTAAAGAACAGCGGACAATAAATATGCATGCAATTAGGCTAACTTGAATGAACAAAGAGATATTGCCTAATATAGCTAAAATTCCAAGAACTCATGCATCAGACGCAATGAATTGTTTTCCGTGGCTTTTGATTGATTCAGGGATTTCTGAGCAAGCTTGCTTAGAAGATGTTACAGTCCATTTGCTTTTGTTAATGAGATGTTCAGATATGAAGCTGGAAAAATATAAGCAAGATCTGAAGCAGAACTGAGATATTTTAACCTGGGCAATGAGCTGCCTTGCTGCCTGCATCGTCCCCTTGCACAGTAAGGGGAAAACACCAGAGGAAACTGGCACTTTAATGGGTCCACCTCCACGTGGACACAGCAGAGAAGGAGAGGTAAGGAGAGGTGACTTCTGCTCCCCACCACGCTGCACAGACATGTGCCTCCAAGCTGTACAAAGGAAGCTGGTAATTATAAAAATTTCTTATGTGCATGGAGGTAACATGGTGGGCTCCATCCTTCCCTGCTTGTACCCTCTCTGGTCTTCAACATCCTGCTAGTAGGGAGCTGAGCTGGGGGACGTGACTTACAGCCATGGGGGAGGCTTCCCCTGGCAATCGACCTTGAGTTTCCACAGTTGTGCCTATGCTGCCAGCTGAAAGGGGGCTGGTGACTAAATCCCAGCCCCAAGGCCCTGTGGACTGGTCTATACCCACTCTGCTTACAACTAATTGTCACTAGATTAGCCAGGTCTACATGAAATCGCATTCGGTCCTGGGTCTCTTCTGGGCCTCTGGGATACTCAGGTCCCCGATGACAATTTTTCCCCTTTTTTTTCTCCTGCAGTTCAAAATATCCAAAATTATATGAGAGCTGTGTTTTGAGCCCACGAAAGTGGCATTTTTATAATGCAAAACAGGCTTTGTGTTTCATGCCACGAGGTGTGGCACAAGGCTTGTGGAGGTGTTTTAGGGTGCAATGTCCGATAGAGTCCTGTTAAAGGTCATGTGGGAGGAACCTAGCACCACCCTGTCCATGATGTCTTTTGGGGACAACTTGTGGGAGTGAGCTGTTCCCAGAGCAGTGCCTGGGCACTGGCTCGGAGGGAGCTGGCTGGGGCCACCCAAGGCAGAGCTAGGCAGTGACCTGTCAACTGGAGTGGGTGGTCAGAGCTCCACCAGAGAGGCCCACTCCATGATCCTCCTTCAGGCCCCTGAAGAGACAAACCTGTTCACTCCAGTGAAGACCAGGATTTTTCTGTATAGCTCACCACTAATGTGGAGAGTTTGGCTCCATTGTCTTTGTCATTCTCCTTCATGTAGGTGCAGGCTGGTTTTAGACCTCTCCTAAGCCACTTCTTTGCCAGACTACCCAAACCCACATCCCTCAGCATCTCCTTGCAGATCATGCCCTCTAGGCCACTGACCATCTTGGCAGCACTCCAGCAGACTTTCTCCAGTTTGTCAATGACCTCTTGAACTTGGGGTCCCAACATGGGACAACATTTCTGGGGCAACCTCACCAACACTGAGTAGAAAGGGAATAATAACTACCCTCTGACTGCCAGTCGCATTGCTCCTAACGCATCTCCAGTATAGGGTTTGCCTGATTCACATTAAATTCTCACCGAAGTCTCATAATAAAGCCCAGGTCCTTTCCTGCATGGCTGTTATGTAGGCAGTAGCATGCCATCCTACACCAAAGCACAGGGTTTGCACTGCTCCTGTTGAACTCTGAGGGGTTTCTATTGACCCAGGTCCCAGGTTTCTCGAGGTCCCTCTGTACTGAAGCTCTACCAACTCTGCCAAATGGAGATGGATGCCATTGCTTCTAATCTACTAACATCTGTAAATGTGCTGAAAGTGCCCTCTGTGTCATCAGCCTGGTGACTGATGAAAATATCGAACAATATCAGCTCCTGTGTCATTCCCTGGGATCCTCTGTTCATTACTGGCTGCCAGATGGCCCATCACAACATTGATTACCATTCTTTGATCTAATGGTCCAGCTAATTTTCAGTCCATCTAACAGTTTGTTCATCCAACCCATGTTTGCTCATGTTTTGCATGAAAACGCTGCGGGAGACTTGCCAGTTGTCAGAGCTGTCCCTGATCACCATGAGTTTCTGTTGATGGACAGCAGCCATGAAGTCACATCAGCACCCTCAGGTGAATCCCATCTGCTCACCCGGATCTGAATACTTACAGCTTCTCTCAGTACACCCTCATTTATTACTCCTGCCATTGACTGTCCCTCTCCTTCCAAATCATGCTGGACGTGTAAGGTGTGAGAATAGGCTCTGCCCATGAAAACCTATGCAAAAAAGGCATTGAATACTTTGGTTTTTTGCTTATCATCTGTCAGTGCGTTGTCTCCCCCATTCATTAGTGGACCCACAATTTCTCCAAATTTCCTTTTGCTGCTAACATATGTGTAACATCCTTGCACGTTTGTCTTTGTCCCTAGCCTGTCTAAGCTCCAGCTGGGCTTTCTCCTTTCTGATTTCACCCCAGAGTGAATGAACAATGCTTTCATGCTCCTTTTTGTTGGTTGCCCATGTTTCTAATTGTTATCTCTTATTTTGCATGTCAGTTGAGAAGACACTTGCTTAGACAAACTCCTGGTCTTTCTGCACAAGGGGATGGTTTGCTCCTGAGCTGTCATTTTACAGAATCATAGAATCATAGAATCATTAAGGTTGGAAAACACCTCTAAGATCATCAAGTCCAACCGTCAACCCAACACCAACATTCCCACTAAACCATGTCCCTAAGCACCACATCTACACATCTTTTAAATACCCCCAGCGATGGTGACTCAACCACTTCCCTGGGCAGCCTGTTCCAATGCCTGACTACCCTTTTGGTGAAGAAATTTTTCCTAATACCATAGAATCATAGAATCATTAAGGTTGGAAAAGACCTCTAAGATCATTGTGTCCAACCATCAACCCAGTACCCATGCCCACTAAACCATGTCCCGAAGCGCCACATTCACACATTTTTTAAATACCTCCAGGGATGGTGACTCCACCACTTCCCTGGGCAGCCTGTTCCAATGCCTGACTACCCTTTCAGTGAAGAAATTTTTCCTAATATCCA
>JASVER010000031.1:7835452-8100818 GCA_030449065.1 Oceanodroma leucorhoa | reverse complement strand
TGGGAGAAGAGACCAACACCCACCTCTCTACAGCCTCCTTTCAGGTAGTTGTAGAGAGCGATAAGGTCTCCCCTCAGCCTCCTCTTCTCCAGGCTAAACATAACCCCTGGGCCACAGTTACTCTTCTCTAACCTCCCATGCCTTCAGCTAGGCTCAGGGTAGCAGGTCACAAGCATTGCTCCTGGGATCCCACCTCCAGATTGCAATCCCCCATCCGTTTGCACTTTGGGCCCATGGCACCAGCTCAGATCTCACCTCATTTCTGAGAACCACAGGCTTAGTGCTGAGAACCCCTTCTGCCCTCAGGCATTTCCACAGCTCAGCTCCCTCTCAGCAGGACTTGTCTTCTCTCCACATCAGTTGTAGAGAAGACAGAAGTAATGGATCTAAGCTGCAGCACAGGGATTTAGGCCAGAAATTTGCAAGTAATTTCTAAGAGTCTGGACAGTTAGCTTTGGAAAGGGAGCACAGCAATCCCATAAAATCTCACCCTTCAGAATTTTTAAGAACAGTCTAGAGATATATATAGAAAAGAAGAAAGAAGAGGGCAGTAGGGTTAGGTGTTCCTGCTCTGGAGCTGGCAAAGCTGGACAAGTTCCTGAGCCCTGCTCAGCCCCAGCTTTCTGTCATCTCTTCAGTGTACCATCTGCTTTGTTCAGCTGTGAGTCTCTGCCCATTTCAACTCCTTTCTCCACATGACCAGGTCTTCAAGGGCCCTCCCCAACCCTCCCATTTTCCAGGCTAGAGAAATGCATTTGATTCCTTCACTATCAGGAGCTCCATCTCTTCATGGCTTGAAACACGATGGAGCCACGCAAGTGGGTGCCTGTGAGAGCACGAGCCCCTCAGAGAAATGGCCTGTTATCCTCTCCTGGGGGCTGAAGGCTGCCCACCGACCCTTTGGCTGGCCTTCCCGGAGCACCCAGCGAAGCGCGAGGAGCGTGCGCTGCTGAGAATGATCAGAAAGAATAAATCAAAATAAGTTTTCCCTTGGCATGGCTGCCCTTGACTGGTGTTGGGATTGCTGCTGGGGGGGACGGATCCAACACCCTCCCTTTGACCGTTGGGGCAGCCATATCGAGGGGAACCTATACCCTCAAGCGTGACCATCAGCTATGGCTTGGACACTACTGAGAGGCATTTTTAGGTGACTTAATTTAGAGAATCACTCAGCAAACAGCAGCAGAAATCTGGTTTAATTGTCATAGTTTCCACTCTCAATAGTAACTCTGTTTCAGTCTCCCCATTGTCGAAATGCAACAGAGCTGTGGTCTGTGGTCCTGTAGTCAGGACACTTTCTCCATCTCCAGTTCAGCAGCTTATAATGGAAACATTGAACCACCTTATCAATCATTATCAAACGAAGGATGCGGGGCTCTGTAGTCTCTGGAGAGGAAAACCCTGGGGCTCAGGGTGCAGCTCGGCTCCCCAGGGGAGGCTCTGAGGGCTGCCACCCAAGCTGCCCACCCTCCTCTTCCCCAAAAGCTTCAGCTGAAGCTCTTCACTTCAGCGTGTGCATCTCTGGGAAAAACAGTGGCATCTAATCACATTCAGCCTTCCCCAGCCCTCCCGCAGGTCAGGTTTACCCCACGGGAGCCACAGTTAAGGACACTCGCTGCCAGCCCGAGTCACAAATCAGTATCTCTGCCCGAGTTAGCTAAAGACAAATGTGATAAAAGCAAAACCAACCCCAGACCTCCACATTTCCTAATTAAATCAACCTATTCCTTGGTGAGCTTGTGCGATCTGCAGTTTCACAGCTCCTCAAAAGTGGTTTATAAAAATACTAACCCACAGGAGTTCACTGCTTTGTTTTAGTTTCCAGTGAACACTGAGGGTTTGCTGCAAGACTGTAAGCAAGGTGGGATCTAGTTTTGGGATGGTATTTTGCACACTGCAAAGGGTGAGGGAAAGGAAGATGATGTTTCTTTTATGGGGTGAGTGTTGTACATATAACAGTGTGCAGTCAAGGAAGGAAATTGTGGACCCTACAACACAACTGCTGTAAGAGTTTACAACACTTGATCAGCATTTAAAACGGGGAAACCTCAGGAAGCCTCCTGCAGTTTGTGAAAAACAATTTTTGACCTAAGGACACTTTAGAGCAGCAATCTCCTTAATGAAAGGTTTCCCAAAGGGAATGGAAACTTGGAAGGCTTATATTTCTTATCTTATATGTCTTATATTTCCTTTCTGCTCCTGACCATAAACTCTGTATAATCTATCTACAAGCAGGTGGACTGAGAGAAGATTTTATTACTGACAAACACTGATAGTGTTTCTCCTGCCTGAATAATGAAGATAGATTCGTGTAGCCATTGCTGCTGCTCTCAAGAAAATGCAACTTTCCTCAACAGAAACCCTTCACAAAGGCAAGCCAGACTTCTTTTCTTATTAATTTTTCTAAATTATTTCTAATGTTATGTACTTTTGCATCCAGAGTACAAATCCCATGGTGTGACTTGGACTAGATGATCATTGTAGGTCCCTTCCAACTGAAATATCCTATTCTATTCTATTCTATTCTATTCTATTCTATTCTATTCTATTCTTTCTATTCTATTCTAAAAATAGACTTTTACTTAAAACCCTTGGCTCCTGGAGATGAATCTCTGCTGTCATTCAAGGCAAATTTCTAATCTTCACATGCGAAAAGAAAAGTGATGGGCTATGATCTAATGTGACCCAAAGACTCAGAAAATAAGAGGGCATCCTGAGCTCCAACGCTTATTTTTCAAATTGTATGATTTTTAAGTCAATCTACTGATGTGGAGACAGAAGAAGGAAGGAAGGAGGATGGCTTGCGGTGATTTTCTCCCTTCTTCAGCTTTTCTGTACTTTAAGGAGATGGCCATGCAATCCATGGGAGTGAGCTGGGGAAAGTGGTGTCAGCAGAAGTCATCGGCTCATAGAAACCTGGGAGCTGTGGCTCTCAAGAGGACCCTCCTGGGAGGTCCAGACAGAGGCCGGCTGTGCTTTCGGAAAGGAACGGCTGGTTACCGTGCATCACCCTGCTTGCTTTCCTGTTGCCCTTTTCTTCCTCCAGGATTGTTGAGCCCCTTGATTCATCCCTTATGCTTGGAGAAAATGTTGCTCACTGGAGACTCGGACAGCTTTGTTTGTTTAATGTTCCCGGAGCTGTGCTCAGAGGCTTGAGCAAGTTGTTACTAGCAACAGCTATAATTTGAACCAATTTGTTGCTATCAATCAACAGCAGGCAGAGGGTCTTGCTCCGCTGGGAGAGCCAAAGCAGGCGGCCAAGGAAGGAAACCTGCAAGAAACAGAAACCTCGTGGGTGCGAGCCTGAGCTGGGGGTCGCTTGCTGCCTGGGGGAGGTTGCACGGAGAAGGACAGGAGCTACTGACACCACCTTAGCACTGACTCAGAGAAATAAGCCTCTAAAGAAGGTGGGATGTGGGCTTTAGTCCTGTCTCCTAAAATGAGCTCAATAAGCACCATAGGGATCAATGACACGGGAACAGCCATGGGAGGCTCTTACCCCAGGGCTAGTGGGGTCCATCCCCATCAGAAATTTATAATGCTCAGAAAAGTCTGAGTCTTATTTGCCTCTGTGCACAGGCTAACACCAAGTCCAAAATCACAAGGCACCTGAGCAGGATGTATCGCTGCAGCAGGGAGTACCCTTGGCTGCATGGCAGCCCAACGTGGGGATTTTGCTGGCTGTCCCCAACCTCACAGAGACTGACACATGGCAGCTCAGGCCAAGCACAAAAGAGGAAGCACAGGAGAAAGTGACAGCATCTTTTGAAAAGTAAAGGCTGTTTTTTTCCTGTTTTCTAGCATATAATAAATAAATATTCTCATCTTGCTAGCATTATCTCAGTGATGCATAGCTACATGGGTTTTGTGTGTGTAAAATTATTGTGCTAATCGTCTGTTGAGTTCTATGTGCACAACATTTTCTGCTGAGCTCCTCATCAAGCAGAGGCACTGGCTCCAGGCCTGCTGAGGACAACCTCCTGGTCCTCCGTGGTGGGGTGCAGGACAGTGCAGCCCAGCTGCACTCCCTGCCCGTCCCTGTCCCCATGCCTGTCCCTGCTCCCCTCGCTGGGGTGCTGGCTCCCCTCCCTGCCCCCTGTTTGTGCCAGGAGGGCAGGCAGCACCCCTCCAGCCCAGGCAGAGCTAGGCGCCCTGTCCTCCTGTCATTCTCCAGCATGAGCTTATTGGAGTGGTGGTGGTGGTGGTGTTTGCTGCGTAGGTTGGTGTGGTTTTCTTTTTCCTGGAGAACGAGATGAACGGAGGAGCTGATGGATCAGCAGGTAATTGGGTTTGTCTCTGCTGCAGTGACTTAAATGGGTGATGGATGATCCAGCCGGGCAGGAAGGAGGTGCTATCGTCCCCTGCTAACACATCTCCTGGGGTTTTTTCTTCAGAAGCCCCAGTTGCGTTAGGCAATCTCAGACACTGTGTTTCCAACTCCTGTGTGCTTCACCCCTCCTCCAGAGCCACCTCTGATAGGCAGCTGCTGCCTGGTTTTGGCAGGGCTGGGCTTAATGCCTGTGGAGCCCAGACTTGCATCTTTCTGTCAGTAGGACACAGTGGCCCACACGCCTGCACTGCTTCACTTTGCCCTCCAGAAATTTCCGCTAGTCAGATGAGGAGACAATGTGAGTAATTTGCTGGTTTAACTTCCCACAGATTACTTTGAAGACACCAGTCAAGTTGCAGCTGGCTTGTGGCTTTTAAGAAAAGCGCTAGGAGATTTCTGCAGCGTGGCTGCTGATGCTCGGCTGAGCCAGAGAAGCTGGGAGAGAGAGTGAGATAAACTGGGAAATGCTGCCACGGGCTGTTTCACCATTGCTTCCCCGCAGAGGCAAACACCACATATCCTCCGACCTCATTTCCTAGCTCATCTGCCCACTGCAAACGCCCTGCAAGGACATCACGTTTGATGAGTGGCATTGAGAGAAACTTTTTCAGTTCCTGAGCTCCCCTCTGCCGTCCTCCGCTGACTAAGCTGCTGCCAAGAGCAAGTGGTGATGATGGCACCTGCGACCACAGATGTAGGGGGGGGGGGGGGGTGTCGGTTCCCAGCGCTCTCCACTCCCCGCGCTGTGTCCTTACACAAGCAATGGGGAAGATGCTCGACACAAACATTTTCCACTTAAAGCAATGAAACAGAGTCTCGATGATATCATTTGCCAAGCAGCTGCAGATAAACAGAGAGGGTTTTTTTCAAAAACAGGGCTACATATTGTTTTCCTCCTACCAGACCCAAGTGTACCCCACGCCGACACCATGCTCAGTGCCGGGGGGGCGGAGGGTGCTTGGGGCATGGAGGGTGTGACCAGCGCTGTGATGGCTATGCCGTGCATCTTGCCTGGTTGGTAATGCCGGTAATAACACAGCCGGTATGCCGATACACCCACACGCTGCAGGAGGACTTGGCTTCTTTCCTTCCTCCTCGTAAGAAGTGCAAGCAGCTGGTCGAACTGGACTGTCAAACCTGCTTCAGTCTGCTTCTGTTTGCAAAGCAAAGCCTCCCAAACCTCCACACAACCCACGGGAAGGGTAATTAAGTGAGAGGAATGGGCCAAGGGGCCCTGGGAAGGTACTTTTCACAGCTTTTACCTTCTACTTGTTGAAAATCTGATGCTCCTAAGCAGATGTTTTGCCTTTCCAACATCCAGGCAACTTTGGTATTTAGGCTGCTAAAATCAGATCCAAGTACTTTCCAAAATGGTAGTGAATTGTAGTGAATTGCTTTGGTCACTCTGGATTGCGCAGCTGAGCAGCCGGCCCATGAGCTGTGATGCCAAACTTTTCTGGGTGCAATGCCTTTAATCCCCAAGGCCCCTGCTACGCATTGCAGAGAGATGTTCTGACGGTGTTGCATCATTCCTGAAAATTGTTCTCTGTAATAAGAGCAGAATTATATCTTAGAGCATGAAATCTTACCACTTCTCAAGGCTGCTTGAGAAGTAAGCCATTATTTTACTGACTCTTGTATCTGATCTTTAGAAAAGCCCAGAAGGTTGTACTGGAGGCAAGAGCCACCATGAAGACCTAAATGCCAAAATGAGGGTTTTATTTCAAATGTATTCCTTAATCTTCTGTAAAGATTTATCTTTGTATAGACATAGATAAATTTCGGTTTGCAGTTAATGTGCTTTCTCATTTTTTATTATTTTCAGATTACTCCCACATACAGTCTGATAGCTATGCCGTGCCTTCTTGCAGTCACTGGCTGATTGCATCATGAGCATCGGTGCTGTGTTCACAGCCATGTGTAAAAATGAATTGGAAAGTCAGGGTTTGACACAAAGAGAATGTCAGAGAATGGATACATAGGTCAGCTCCTTTTTTTTTTTTTTTTTCCTTTGTGTGTGTGTGTGAAAGCTGCCTTTATTTTTCAGGAACAGCAAAGTGGTAGTTGTTCTTTTATGAGAATACAAGTAAAACAATTTCACTGATTGTTGTTAAGAATGACACCCAAGAAAAACAACCTTTAAGTATAAACCTGTTTTCATGCGACTGTTCATTTCACAAAAGCTTGCTGAGTCGGGCGCTCTTTGTGGCAACCTGAGGGGGAGAGGGATTACATATGCCATACCAAGATGACAGAAAATGCTTTAAATGTTTAGCTTGGTTTTTTTTTTGAGAACAAATAAATCTTCATTGATTTTTCTGGAGATCAAAGCTGAACATACATAACTGGAAAGAACAGCCCCAGGGAGAGCAGAAAAAAGAAATACATGACACTTTACATTGATTTAGCCATTACGTTCTACTGGACAAATGGAATATAGCAAGAAGAGCCATTACACACAGTTGTTCCCAAATATTGTGGCCTAGATATTCACAAGTACTTACACACAATTACAGCTTACCATAGCAAGTGGTAGAGCTCTGCCTTTCCCTCTTTACCTTTTAAGTCATAAAATTACACACAGTGCTTCTTAGTCATCCAGAAGATGCCATAGAGGTGGGCAAAGCATCACTATATTCCTTTTATAGGGGAGGTACTAAAAGGATGGAGGGAAAAAACCCTAAGCAGATACAAAGAAGAAGGAGGAAGATTTTTCCATGCAGAAGAGATGCTCCTCTGGGTCTTACTGGCTGGCAGCAGCTGAACTTTCCAAAATCTTCTAACTCGTAATTGCTGGGGAACACACTCAAGGTACTGCCTGAGGCACCAAAGAAGTAATCAAGTTTTGAATTGGCGTTTGCCCTCTCCAGTTTCACACTTTGGGCAGTGGAGCATGACCAAACCAGCCAGCTGCTGAAAAATCTCTCCTGAACAGAAGGAAATGTTATATGAGCACTACTTAAGATCCATCCAGGGATTTTAGAGAAAGAGTTGCCACCAACAAATTCTCATCTCACTTTTTGTTCCCAATGGAGAAAGGACAAACTCAAGTTGCCTTTGACTTGATAAAAATACATTCAGGGGTCAGGGATGGGAAACACTGCACACATCTCCTTAAAGATCAATACATTTGCTTTCAGCCCAGAAAACCTGTTAAGCCCTATTTAGGACTAAAACACAGCTTCTCAAACTTTTATGCACATAACCTCACCTCTGTTTGTACTTCTTGATTCATTTGCGGGCTTTCAGCCCTATCCTACTTCTAGGATCATGAGCAACTTCATATCCTACTTCACATGATCATGAACCCCTTTTTGGATCTGGAAGTCTAAGGATATGCTAATGGTCTGAGGATAGACCAGCTATCCATGTACTGAATACCCAAGGTCTGCGTGGCTTTGTCCATACTGCTAAATACAGTGGAGACTAGACTAGTATTTCTGGAGACTTAAATACTGCTGGAGACGAACCCCCAGCCTCTCTGCCACACTGCTCTGGGTGTTCACACTCCTCACGGACAGTCCTTCTGTAGGAGATTTCTCTTGGAAAGAGCTAGTTGAAGAGATCCAGATTGGAGCCAGGGAGTGAGCTCAGAGTGTGGACAACCGCGCGGGTGATCCAGCGCTTGAGCTCTCTCCCTGGCTCTCTTTTACTCAGTCATGGAGGTGCATCCTTTAAGACTGCTTGTTCTTACACTTTTAGTCCACTTGTTTATGTGTTTTTCACATATGCTTATGTGAAAGCATTTCACGTATGCTTATGTTTTTCACATACGCATATGCCGCATATGTTTATGTGTTTTTCACATAAACAAGTGTGGGCTTTGGCCAGCAAAGACACCTGTTTCTTAGGCAAAGGTAGCAAGTTCTTACTCTATCTCCCTTGTATGGGGTCATGGACATGGACAGCCTGTGCCAAGTGTAGCATTGTAAGAATCACTTGTGCTTGAGTGAAAACACCAGTGGGGTTCAACTTTTGCCTGGCATGCAAAGGAAAGGGGTGGAAGTCAGAGGACAAGGGAGGTCCCAGATGACCACCTGTCCCATCTCCTGACTGACCCTATTCAATGCCCCTCTCTGTAGACTATACCTGAGAAGGAAGGGATGGATGGATGGATGGATGGATAGATGGATAGATAGAGAGAGAGAGAGAGAGAGAGACAGACAGACAGACAGACAATCTGTTTGATGTGTTAATTGCCTGAACTGCACTGTTCCCTGGGTTGCTTTGTGTTGTTCCTAGCAAATCTTTAGAACAGAGAAGCAGAAAAACTGAGCTAGAGCTGTCAGAAATATAGCAGAAAATGGGGAGGGCTAAGATAATGCCAAGTCATGGACACGTTGGTCACAGTTGCCTTTGAGGTTGAAAGGGATACCACCAAATACATGGTATGAGTACAGTAATGCCTGGATCTAGTCTCCAGGACTTTCTGTCTTGTGGGCAAGTCCCACCAAATTCCATTTGACTCAATAAAATCAATAATTGCTGTCCATGGCAGTATCTCATGCATCTACTGTTTTGCTACCAGTACTTCCACAGGTATTTCCCTGTTATACACCCGCATTGCACAGTTGTCCCCCTCTCTTTTGCAGACACCCTCTCTCCATAAGCGAGGTGGGAGGACTGCACCTTTGCTAAAATGGTTATCTGCTTTGTTCTGGGGACATTTGTGGGGTGAGTGTCAGGACCCTGGGTGTCACCTCACACAAGGACTGTATTTAAGTTCAGGCCCTTGCCTGTGGTCCCTGCCCGAGCTCCATTGCAGGCATGCCTGTGCCTGGTCATGTCCCCTGCTGAGCCCTTGCTCTTGCTGCTCCCTGGCAGCAAGTGTGCACACTCAGGACACGAAAACAAGAAGAGGCCAGAATCTTTTGACCTGTTTGCTGATGAGAAGTATTTGCAAATCTGTGGAACAAAGAGTCATCCTATGCTTTGTCTCCATAACAGTTCCCTTCAATTAACTGCATTGGATCCTATGACAGCTTATGTAATTGCCTGAAGGTATAGCTGTAGGGCTGCGCACTACCGAGCTGCTGCTCCTCTGCCGCGGTTGTGGAATCCTGTTTTTGTTGGACCACTGTGTGATAAAGGCTTCATTCACTCTGTAGTGCTGTTGTTCCCTTCCAAGTGGCTCTTATGTTTCCTCTCCCTTATTGCACTGCTGCAAGATCTTTATTATGAGGAGCTAAAATAGAACTAATTCATTGTTTGCTAACAACTCCAGCGTTTGCGAGGCAGCTGCACACTTACTCCCCATAAAATAAAGAATTGCCATCATTGTGAGCCTGGCTTGGCCCTCTCTGGAACCAGTACGATTTTATTTTGATATGAATTAAGCCTCAAATGCTGAGGCTGATACCAGTAAGTACAAAAGAACAAGCCCAGCTTTCAGAAGTGTTGTACAGGATAGACAGAAGCATAGTTGCTTCAGAGCTGGGTATTGGGCACTCTGCTCAGTGGGGCGGATTTTGATGTTCACAGCCATGGGCTGCCCTCCCAGAGATGGTGCTGTTAATTCGCACACATATTGCCTGCTGGAAGCCAGACTCTGCTGTAGAAGAGCCACAATGTGGTTCATGAGCAAGCAATTGTACCTGATGTTTTCTGAAACGGTAGTATATTTTTTATCACAACTCTGCTGAAAGGATATTGGGCAAGCAATGATAAAGCCAGAGGAATTGCCTGGCCTGATTCTGCAAACTGATGGTTTTGGGGTTGGTTCCCTCTCCTGACAGCATCACCAGCTGTAACATTCTATGCCAAGCTATCAATCCCTGTTGATTCGGATGGTTGGCCACTGCTTTGGGCAGTGATGTCCTGAGTTTCCAGGCTGGCTTCCCAGACTCCTGGCTGTCCATAAATTCCAGATGAATGGCCTGGATCTGCTGCTTCCCTGATATTGGAAAGCAATTGTGCCAGTGTTGCTATATTGAATGGTCTGAGACAAAACCCTGGCAGTCTTGTCTGGAATTTTTTTAAATAATCTAGTAAAGCTGACCACATTTTGGGAAGGACATCTAGATTTCCATGAAGTTTTCAATTATTTCATCAGACTTAAGTCTACTTTACTGATTGCAAAGCAAGCCTGTTTATTGTTTTGACTGATTTGGTCTGGTTCATGAACAGCATGTGGTTTTGGAGAGGTCTCTAATTTTTAAGGAATGGTCTGTGTTTGATAGCTTCTCCTCCTGGGCTGCGTCCTCCAGCCACTGTTACTAGACCTGCACCAGTTCGCACACAGCACCTATGGAAATGACCCAGTGACTCTTGGACAAGGGATCTGGCGAGGTTTTTTCTCAGCTTCCCTAATGCATCTCTGCCCACATGATATTTTTGCTGTAACTAAGTGTAATTTGCAATAAATATCCACTCAGGTATAAAACAATCACCTACCTCATAAAAGGTCTCCAGTTAAATTGCCCTTGTTAGTGTGGGAGTGTTTTCTTTTCTGCTGGCAAAGAGCAATTACTCCTTATAAGGAGTAATAACATTGAAGAATCTGTTAAAGAAATATGTTTATCAAAGGTTTACTATTTCACAAGTTTTACTGTAGAATCATTTACGCAAAGCTGTGAGTCACAAGCTGAAGTTTGGTGTCTGAAATTGCTGGCACAGTGAATGAATTTTGTGCATGACAAAGAGATCAGTAATCTGCATGCATTACAGTCAATTCATAATTGCTTTAAAATCACATGGCAAATGATTATAATTAGGACAGGAGCTGTTAAAATCAAGAACAAAAGAAGGCCAGAACCTGAAGCTATTTACTGCTATGTTTCTCCTCCTTGAAGGTTTATGAAAGACATCCTAAGTCCTAACCAGAAAGCACAATAAAAGTCACCAGTGCCCCTTCCAACTGCTGCGATGTCAGTAAGTTTGGCAGAAATGTCTGTGAAGTACAACATCCACTCGTGGTACATGTCACAAGGACCTAGGCATAAAGACCCAAAATAGACAGGTCTAGACAGCAATAACTTCATTGTCCTGCCTGGATGGTCGAGCCTACCTAGCAAATTGAAACGACCTCTGTCTGCGTCCGAGGTGTGCAGTATCTATTAATACAGACCTTCCTCTAAGGCGTTCTCTCTCTAGTAGCAGGAAGGAGAGTTGTCTGCATGTAAAGGGAACATCTCCATGGGTGAAAGATGCCTTAAGAACGTACGTGTCACTCCTTGAAGGAGGTGACTATCCATCAGTCTCACAGACTGGAGGAGGACTGAGACCGCAGCTAAGTGACTAGAAAAAGCAGAACAGGACAAAATCTTGAAAAGACATACTTTGATGATAGAGGCTAAAACCGACCAACCCTCCCCCCCCCCGAGCCTGATAGTGCAGACAGCGATTGATTACTAGTCAGTGGGTTAATGCAGGGGTGATACAAGAATGAGCTCAGCCTATAGAAGTCCCAACTGCCCGGCTGTGAGCTCTCACCATGGCCCCCATCTCACTGGTGGTGCAGAGATACAGTCCCTTCCTGCAAAGTGCTCAGTGCCCCAGGACACGGTGGGAGGTGGCAGATCTCTTGGCAAGGTGTGGAGCTGAGGGAGACTCTGGGACAACCTCCAACACATGCGAGGTGGTGATGCAGCCCATCAGCAGCTGAAATATTGCCCAGAGTTTTGAAGCCATCAGAGCAAAGACAAGGTTTTAAGGGGGTCTTCACTGCAAGCTATGGCTGTTGCCTTTGGGTATTGGTGGTTTATCCATGCACAATGGGCAGGGTGGGAGGCAGTGCCCACGCCAACAGTGGGCTGTGGGGCAGCGCAGCCCCACCGCTGCCAGCAGGCAAGCTCCCCCAGCCCCATGGGAGTGAGAAACTTTCCAAAGATAGCTCTGCGCAGGAGAAGGATGCTGACTCCAAAGTGCGTAGGCATAACTGAATCGAAGAAGTGAACTCACTCAGTTTACAGCAGCTGGTACAGATCATTATTTAACTGAATCAGAGCAGAGCAAACGCGTCCTACCCCATAAATCCAGATGAACCTGATTAATTCCTGGGAGATTTTGCTATCAAGAGATGATATTTACTCTTCATTTGAGGATTTGTTTGAGGGTTTTTTTTGGCAAGGTCAGCTGTTGTGCTGAGCCTGCTTTCTCACTTCTCTAGCTATGACCAACACTATGTGTTCTTTGTCATGGACACGTGCCACAGAGGTGCCGTTTTGGCAATGTCAGCCCAGGGAGTGAGGCCACGGGCTAAACCCTGCCTGAAAAGGGGACCATTGCTCACTCCATGCTGGTCCATGCAGCAGCGGAAAGCCCATTGCTCTGCGTCTGAGAGATGCCAAGACTCTGGCATCCCAGCTTTGGTTCTGTTCTTAACCGCAACCTCCATCACAAACATATGCCCAAGAGAGGGCTAATATTTTCTCTTCACAGATGAGACAGGAATCATATCAGCAGGCAGTTGGTGCTGCCAGGAAAACACGAGTCTCCTAGCTGGGAGGCTGCTAAGTCCCTCAAACAAGGAAGTTTTCTCTCTTGTAATGACTCCTGGATGACACAGCAGCCCCTCTTACCTGCTAGCCTGCAGTGCACATGAGAATTGCTTTAGGGCCCCTCTAATGTAAGCTAAGACAAGATTAATCTGAGGAAGGACCCTTGTCTCTCTTTCTGAGGCTCTGACCAGGAGGACTTTCTCCAGGTGACATATTCTGGATCACACCATCTTTTTGCTCTCAGCAAGCCAAGGAAGGCAATGCTCCTGCCAGATTTCCCCTTCCTTCTGCCATGCCTTCTGTAGTGAGGGAGCAGGAATGGCTAATTCGTGCCTGCACAAGGCAGACCCCCTTCTTTTCCTAGAACTAAGAATTCTTCTCAGCTGTTTTGGTGGAGAATTTAATAACCTCCCTAAATAGCACAAGGAGCAACACATCAGGGCCTGGAGGCATCGTATTTAATACTAACAGTTAAGCACACTGCCATGCCCAGATTTAGCCTCCCTGTCAGCCATACAAGAACCAGAGAAAAGAAACTTCAGTAGGATCAGTGCATTTTCATTGATAACAAATCCAGACAACACAGGATCCAGACTGATGCTCTTTCAAGAGACATATGCAAGTCACTGCAGCTGTTCCCAGGATATGAAGTGTTTGAAGTGATGCCCAGAGGTCAAGGTGCCTACGCTCTGACACAGTTCAGCAGCAAGGAGGCCGTGCAATATGCACCATCGTGGCAGCTACAGCTGATTTGATGACTATGGAGACAATGCTAGTTAGTAAGAAATGTATGTGCTGTCAATCACCAGTGTAAAACCAGATGTTGCAAGCTTACACATGTGGCTAGCTGGCTGATCAAGTGACAAATCCTTCATCTGCAGGAATAAGAGAGTTTGACATACAGCTCTTTCTTCTGACATGGCAAGGAAGAAGTCTGATGTGTCTGTCGCAATTAATTGGTTAAGCGCAGGATAAGGCCAAGGGAGCAATGATCTGAGATCAAAACCGCTAAGTACAAAAAGGCACTTTAGATTCCAGGTGCTTTGAATTTCTGCATTTGTAAATAATTAAGGAGTTGTTATAGTGTTTTTTATTTCCCCAGCTAAGCATAAAATATTCTGGCTGTCAGTTTAGCCTTTGCACACATATCATGCTCTGCAAAACCTTCAAGCACAAAGCTGGAGGGGTTCTATGCAAAGACCCCAGAAAGTAAGCCCTGTGGGACAACTCATGAGCCGAGTGGTGGGCACAGATGTGAGCAGCTGGGTACCAACTCGCTGTTCTGCCACGAAGATGTTCTGTGGGCTCTGAAGGTAGTTTAAAGTTACGTGTCCTAAAGAATCACTGTCGGGGTGCTTGTTCGTTGCTGAGATCACGTGGTTATCATTTAAGACCAGAAAGAGTGGTTGGTAAGGCTTTTCCATTGTGGTCTTCTCAAGCCTCTTTTGCAAGCCAGACTTGATGCACTGCATTACATTATAGCTCTGGTGCTTGTTTCTTCTCTTCTTTTCCCCAGATCTAGAATGAGATTAGTCTCCAATGAGGTGTGTTAGTTTTGTGAGAGGAAAATAGTAGTCTAGGGCAGCTTTAATCCAAAACTCACAAGCTTATATAGGTTCTGTTCATCTGTTGGAGAGACCAACAACCAGCAAAACAAACACAGACCTTGGGTTATACCATGCTATCTATAACAGGTGCTAAAGGCAGATACTTGTGAAGTCTAACCATGTTTCCAGCACGCACTTGGAGCCACCGGACTTTTGTTTCCTTCTAGAAAAGGACAGTAATAGGAACTATAAATTAATGGGATATCTACATCCCACATGACAGCAGCTTAGCAAAGGTTCAAAGGGGCTTCTTATGACCTCAGCTGCATCCTTCAAGTCAGTTCAGTGTGGCTCAAGTGAACTGGGGGAGGGTATGTCATTATTCTGAAGGACATCGAGGCTGTGATGGGCTGAGGAACAGGGAAGGAAAGAAGTAGCAATAAATGCTATGGAGCACTCTTCAGGAGCATTCTTCAGCACCTGAACCTTGAAGACTGAATCTGCCTTTATTCCCTGACTTCCTTTCAAGTGGGGAGAAGACGGCTGTGAAAATGAAAGCCAAAAAGAAGCCAGACTGGAAGAGGTCTAACACTGCCCATAGGAAACCACTGAATGTCAGAGAGCAGTTGGGCTGCTTTTGCCAGAGAGGAGGTGAGACATCAAACATCATGGAGATATTTGACAAGGGCCACATCTCATGGAGCAGTTGTCCTGCAGATGTTCCTAGCGCCTCTTCATACTTGGCATGTAGAAGAAGATTCCCCAAGGATATAAATTATTAGCCACCTAATGGGACAGACACTCAAAAGGAAATTCCCGTCTAGAGCATCTTCAGTTGCAGAGGAAGACGTGAGTCCGGTTTTTTATTCAATAGGCACATCATTAGAAAAAGCACACTGCTGAAATAGCTGTGTTGCTTTATGCAACATTATGCATTAATAATTAGAGTTATACAGACTTACAGTCAACTTCTCTGTCTCCTACCAGCAAGCTTTCCAGTCTCACATACCAACACAGTTCATGTGCAGGGTAGATTTATTGAATTTCTCTCAGCTAGCAGCTACCCAGACTCATTTGTTTTAGTTTTAGGTTTTCCTCGGGTGGTAAAGGCACAGAATTCTACATTTTTGAAGAATGTTTAAGCAATTTCCAGGAAATAGATACGTATCTGGATGTGCTCTAGTGTTACCTAAATGGTCCTTAAGAAATAGGCAGCAGATGTTTTAAGACAGAAAATCCCAGCATTTCACAAACAGTCTCAAGTTCTGTTTATTTAAAAAATGTACTTAATAAGTCCATTGTGAACATAATCATAAATAAAGTAAACTGGATGCATTTGCTATGACACTTTTAGCTGGAATTCTTCCGAATCTTGTTTTCTTTGGAGTTCAACGAGAGCTGAAGACCCAAAAGGTGACCTTCATAATTCATTAATCATCACAAAACACTTCCTTGAGGGAAAGAAGTATGAAAGGTATGTGCAGTGCTGAAAGAGGGTGGCTTGCTTCACAGGAGATTTGAGAGTCTGGGCTCCGAGCCAGAAGATGATTTTTCTTAAAGAAATGGTCCATCCAGCCCCCATGTGCATGGTGGGTCCATCTAGCCTGGTGTGCATGGTCGCTCCCCCTCTGCCCTGCCAGCTCCTCCCAGCCTGACACCTCCTGCTCGCTCTGCAAGGGTCAGGGCTCACCTCTCGGCAGCTCAACTGAAATGGATGAGATGGTGGCTTGGCTTGTTACTCCAGCTACGGCTTAGCTCGAATGCTCTCACCTCTGCCAGAGACTGTCCTTGCCCTGCTCTTCATCAGCAAGTTTCCAGCACAGCCATCTTCTCCTGCACCTCCTTTTGGTCTCTGGCTACACCTATGCAAGTAAACTACAAGGGGACGGGACATGGGCTTTGACCACCGGCCTGCAGCTGTCCTGGTGGGATACTTAGCAGCACACTGCCTGGCATGGTTTTGGGCCCTGGCGGCTACCCCTCTAGGCAGCAAATGCCTGGGCACAGTTCAGTTCTCAACAGACCCAACCTACATATAGCCCCAATGGACTGTATGGATCTACACCTTAGCTCTAGGTGAAGGCAGGTTAGCCAAGCAAATGCAAGCTGTGCTGTGCCACTTGCCCTCAAAAGGTAGAGAAGAGGCCGTGGATATGTTCACTTCACACATACAGTTGCAGTCAATGGGGCCCATCCTTCTGCACGTCCCTCACACTTGGTTGCTCTTAGGACAAGCAGAGACAATCATCTGTTCTGCCACAGAAGAATCAAAAGGAGCAATCAGACATCCCAGCAGAAAACTTCTTTGGCCTCTTGGGCTCAGTAACACAAGACTTGTGAGATCTCAACTCATGACAAAATAAGCCTGACAGAGGGAAGAGCCCAGATCTACCATCACCTTAGAGGTGAGGCTGCCCTTGTGCAGTGTATGAGTGTTTCAAGGATCTCAGTAAGCCCCTCCACCAGTGCTGCCAGCAGCAAGCCTTGGTCTCCCCACCATGCGTAGAGCTATGGCTGCTCTGGTTCAGTGAGTCCACATGCTATCTGCAGCCGGGGTGGGATGGCAGCTCCACCTGCACACACCATTTTTCTCCATAGGACTGCTGGGTGTCTTTCAGTCTTCCCCCATGCGTCTTCCGGCCCTCTGATCTGTGCTTGTGGCCACTTCACTATCTGACTAGTGCAGATGAAGCCTGTGGTGAGTGTTGCAACTGCTTGCGTGGTCTCCTGGAGTTCAAACATACTGATACTGTTTTTCCCTCACAACACAGATGTCACATCTTCAAGGTTGTGCTATTTGAAGCAAGTCGCCAACATCTGTCTGCCTTACCAGTGCTGTGCAGCCAGCTGTGAAGAGCCTCAGCTCTTTGTTGTAGGCCATGTTTCATCAGAAAACATGGCCCAAGCTATAGATCTGTAGAACTAGCAGCACACTCCTCAGTCCATACTTGTACATCTAAATAAAGCAGATCAGTCTTTAAAGGTACTCAGCATCTCAGGTCTCCCTGATTTTGTCAGTTGTTCACTTAAAAGGAAAGAGAATGCAATTAACAGTACAACTCTTCATAACTCACGAATTATCTGGAGTAATTCCTTGTTTCCTCAAGCAAGTCTCCTTTTAGCTTAGTTTGCTACAGAAACGAGGTTCTTGTGATACCATGATTTAGGCAGAAGAGCATGTGTGCAGGTGTTCCTCCTTATTACCGCACTATCAAACGGTGATTGACATGAGCCAATGTGTCCCAGAGCTCAGTTTTTACAAGTTTCACAAAAATAAATGGCTAAGTATAGGAGAAAAAAGAGACCCCGTAAATGTGGGGGAAGCAGGAAAGAAGGACCAATGTCTCTGCAGATACCAGGGAAGGTCTATGGGAGAGGTACATTAGGGCTACCTCAGCCACTGGAAAAAGTCTTGGAGTTGGCACAAAATAGTACAGTGACCCAGCAGAAACCTCCCAGGAAACCAGTCCTATGCTGCCTGCTAGCCACTTCACCTATGTTCCCACCATAAGTCATATTTTCTCAAAGTAAACCCATCGCCGCAGCTATCTTCACACACACACACACACACACACACACACACACACACGTCCAAATGCTCTTTTTTAAGCCTGGACAGCAGATAACAAGAATGTGACTTGGCTTGGAGGAACATGAGTTTATTCTGGAAAGTTACATAAGCCCCAAACGTTTGTAGGGAGAAGTGCAGATAGGAGAGCACATCTGGAGACACTGGAATGATAGTGGGCAGCAAATCAGACAAATATTTGCAAGAAAACACATCCTGAACTCCATTCACACACATGCATTATGTCACAGAAAAATGAGTGAAAAGTCCTTTTTTTAATGGTCTTGATGCAGAATAGACACTCCAGCACAGCAGCTGAACAGGTTTTATTTTAAAGGCATGTGTAATCTCAGTAAAGCAAGTAGGATTATTTGTGGGCTTGAAGTTAAGCACAGGTTGAAAATTGCTTCTCTGGCTGTGGGCCAGGGTGCTTACCATGCAGGTCATCCTTGCTGCCTTCACAGCTTCTGGGAGTGTATGCTGGGCCCCAAGACCACTGTTGTGGTGGGATGACAGAGTCCAGAGTAAAGCCACAATGTCAGAAGAAGACCAGAGTGATCAACTTAATAAGGGGAAATCATAAAGCTAAATAGGTTTTGTCTAAAATACAACACAGTGTGTGGGCAGATGTGAAAATAGTCTGTAGATATCTGAGGAGAGTAAACACCGTTGATAAAGAAAAATTGCTTAAGCAAACACAGTGGCAGCATAATTAGGGTAAATGAGAGGTAATTAAGGAAAGGAAAATTCAAATTAAACACTAGGAACATATTATTGATGAGAGAGTTTATACTGTGCAAATGCTGACTACTGTTTGCTAACTTCTGCAGTTCTGCTTCTCATAAAGTCATCAGGCTGGAATTGAACAAATTAACATTAATGCTGTGGATTTTTCATTTGTTTCAGTTTTAATTGAAATGTCCTTGCATGGTTCAATGTATTTCTATTACACATCAGACCACTCAATGCCACCTCTACTAGAAGGGATATAATGAGCCAAATTATGCTCTGAACGATACCAGTATCAATATTCTTCACCTTCACTGGTTTTGTGCAAGTGATGTTAGAACAATGAAGATCAGATGCTGTTCCAGGCTGTTCAGGTTTAGGTGATGTAACACATTTTGGATGTCTACATTTTTTTTTAAATCTTGCAGTGTCAAAGAGCTTGTTAGATCTTCACATAATTACTTCTATCATCTAAAAATAGTTGACATTTTAAAAAATCGTTCACACAGCTCTTTCACGTGGTGAAGCAAACCACACACTGAGATCTTAATATGAGCAGTCTGTCTAAATCTTGTGTGTCATCAAGGGAGAACCAAAGACTGGTCCCGATGCTACAGCCTGCGTTACCTGTGGCTTTGTGTTTCAGATAGCTGATGGCTTTGCTTTGACAGAGGACATGTTGCTGGTTGATAGGCCCCTGGACAATTTGGTCCCAGTGGGGGAACTCCAAATGCCTCCACTGAGCTAGAGACGATGGTGTCTAGAAGAGTTTGTGATGAAGCCATCATCCCTTGGCAGCGGTGCATCCCAGCTTTAGGCTGGGCATATCCTGCTTCTGCTCCCACCCGTGTCCTTTAATTCTGCTTTTGTTTCTGCACAGAAGTAGCCCGTGCTGTAGGATCACGGGGAGCCCAAATAAACATCACCCAGGGCTCAGACCCATGGGCACATGTGGCCGGCGGAGCAAGCTCCTGCAGCAGCTGCAGAGGAATCATTCCCACTGGCACCATCAGCTCCCATTTGCCTACAAAACCCCCATGGATCTCTTGGGGATGTTGCACCAGCACTGGGCGAGAGGGACTGCTGCAGGGACACGGTGCCCGGTGCAGGCACAGACCCCGCTGTCCCTACCTGGGAGCCGGTGTGCAAGGGTGAGGAGAGAGCCCAGCCCAGCCCGTGCGTGCGGTCCCCCCTCAGCATCCCCAACCTGCTGCGAGGGCGGAGGGGCAGCGGGTCCCTGCTCTGCCAGCAAGGGTGCGGAGCAGTGGGGTTACCCCAGTGCTCTGCAGATGTTCCTCCTCCCACAGTGGGAGGAAAAATGTTAGAAGCCCAAAGTGTATTTTACAGCTTGATTCATTGCTGCGATTAACTTTCTCTGCTGTTTGCCTCCTTGGGGTTGCTAGAAGAAGCTGCCATGAGGGCAAGGTTTGAGGCTTTGTTTTTCTTCCATGGCAATCCTTTTCTTGGCAAAAGTGCCTCCCGTCTACATAAGCAGCTGGTGGCTGAGCAAATAATTTGAGGGGAGCTCAGTTTCCGAGGAAGCATTGCCTGTGCCCCTTACTGTAATACTCCATAAACACTGGTGTCACTGTGAGATCGGACGGCAGTTATCGCTGTGTTTCATGATAAACACAGATGGTGTTTATGTTTAAATATGCCTAATGTGGTAATGAGAGCAAACTTGGAAAGGATTTATTTTTGTTGTTTCCATTCTGGCCTCTGATAATCAAGGCTGCTGTGACCTGCCTTTTGGAGGAGGAAAATATATTTATGCAGTGCTATTCAGGTTTCTAAAATAACTCAGGGAGGTTTTGTTTGGTTTTTGCTGAAGGACACTGAGCTCCTGTTTCCCGGGAGGTTTTATTGCCTTGTATTGAAAACTGTAGACCAAGGTTTACAGAGATAATCTGGCCATTGGTTTATGCATGTCTTAACTGCTTCTAAAGCATCCTTTTTTAAATTATTATTCTTTTTTTCTCCAGAAAAATGAGTAAAAGTTGTAATGTAAAAGTTGGAAAAGTTTTACTCTCTTCTGCATAGGTTCTTACTCCATGCTCATGCAGTAGCATTGTCCACCAGTGAGGAGTGTGTTCAGCCATGTCTCTGTCTTCTGGGGCATGTCTGTTCTCTCATCTCCTCTGGAGGTGAGTGTGTTGGGAAGCCCTGTTTCAGATAAACACTGACACATGCAAGTACGCATACAAGTGTTTATGCTAGAGGCAAGATCTAAGAAACAAGTCCCACGCTCTGTGAAGAAGGTGGCGGTATTTCCCAGAGAGCTCCCTCCACAGCTCCGAGCATCCCCGCTCTCCTTGGCCCTAAGGAAAGGAGCTCCTTCTCCTGCAGGGACGAGCCAGGGTTGCTTCACACACGTGTTGATGCCAGCCCTCTCGGAGGAGAGCCTGCTTCTCTGCAACACAAGCGCAAAACTTCCACCGGATTATGGTCTTTAAAACCTGCAATAAATCCATGTATGGCTGCTCTGAAAGGGCAATCTGACTGCCTGAGCTGGAGCAGAGAGCACCCCTATTTGTCTTCTGCCTTCAGGCCAATGGACAGGAAATCTTTCAGAGCTAACGCAACCTTGTGCCACTAGTATTGGCACTGGGTGCTTAGACTGAAAGAAATGGGCTGTGACATTTCAGTGGGGTCAGTGTGGAAAAGATGCTAATGTGGCATATCAAGCAAGGTATGACAGACAGCTCCAGAGATGCCTTTTCTCCAAGGGCCCAGCACCAGCCATGCCGGCTGTGGGTCCTCAGGATTTAAATTTTGATCCTTGTTATCCCACTGTTTTATTGCACTAAAGGTCACAGACTCCCAGGCACCTCTTCTGTTATCAAATATAACCCGTAGTAGAGCCTCTTACACTGAGTTCTTAAATAGCTGTGCCTAAATGTCACTGTTCTGGGAGGAGACTGTATGCTCTGAGACTGCATGCTCTGTTGGTACAGAGCTACTGTAGGGACAGCAAACTGAGAAGAATAAAAAAAAAGTATACTTTCTTTATATTATTTTTAAATTTTGAAATGATCTTGAGGTGACTACATAATGCAAACAGCTTTCTAACCATTTGAACTTCCAAGAATACTGACTTCTTTAAGGAAAGCTAAAGTCTCACTGCATATTTTGTGTCTTTGAGATAAAAATAATATTTAAAATCTTTATTCTCCCTTGCTGTGGCTTGCAGATACAGTGAGGAAGAGCTAGGGTGGGTTTTTTTCTTCTACAACTGTTAACATTTAAATCGTGGCCAACAAGAGCTGTGTGTAATGATACTTTCAGGAGTCTACAAGACAGCAGGTATGTTAGAGACAGCTGTATCTGTTTTCTTCTCTATTTCAGCTTGCCATCTATAGTTGTATTTATAGACTTGCACAAGAGGCCTAATTTCCTGCACTGCCAAGCATCTACAGCTTCCACCTTTGAAAACGAGCGTGGATTAGGGGGCTGAACACTAGAAGCAGGAAATACTGACTTCCATGGCTACCTCAGCATCACAGCATCAATCAGCAAGACACCCAAATGCAAATCACAGACCAGGAACCGCTGATCACACCCGTTTCTTTTTCAGTGCTACACATAAGTCTGTAGGATGCTACTGGTCTATGGAGTCTGTTTCCTGTAAAAGCTGACCCAGCCGAAGACATTAACTGACTTATTCTTCTAGGGACAATGCAGAAGTTACTGTTGAAATGATGACTGGATCATCTGAAAGAAGGTGGTAGATATGGAGGTGTTACATGCATTGGGCGAGTAACCTATGATGAAAGCTTGGGTACAGGTTAAATTTTGCATGGGTGGAAACCAGTGAAAAAGTCCTGGCAGATTGGTCACTCACAGGGGCAAGCTTAAAACCAAGTCCAAGTTAGTTGTTAGAGTAGTAGCTAAACACTCAAGAAACTTAGGCTTTCAGCCCTGGTTGTCCAGATGCCTCTATGACCTTTAGCGATCCACGTCATACTGGATTCGTATCACCTAACTTTAGGTACTCAGGCTCCCTCTGCAATCAATGGAGAGAGAAAGGCAGTTCAGAGATAATTCATCCAACTAACCTCCAGGAATACATCTTGGTGGCCTCTGCTGAATTCACCCTGGCTGGTTGATGTCTTTCCTGTGCTGGGGAACCCAAAACTGGATGCAGTATGTAGATGTGGTCTAGCAAGTGCTGATTAGAGGGGATAATGCCTTCTCTCGATCCACTGCAATGCTGCTGTTATTTCAGTCCATGTGAGGAAAGGCTGAGGGATGGTCCATGTGCCTCATTCTTTTGCTCAGCTTGTACGAACTGATGGGCTTTGGGGTATTTCTTGCCTTGCAGACCTGCTCCCATTTCCACCCCATGGCAAGAGCAATGCTACAGCTCCCTTCTACATGGATGTCCAGGCTTCCCCACAAAAGTGCAGATGAGTTTTAACGTTTAAGTTCAAGCAGGACTTAACTTTACATCCAGTCTCAAAGATGGGAAATATCTGGACAGCAGTTTACTAGGATGTGAGCAATACCCACTCAGCAGAAAGACTCTGGTCCACCTTGTCAGGAGGCTCCCAACATTTTCCCTCAAGAAGCCCATTATGATAATGCAGAACTTAGAATAACTGATTTCTTAAAAGAAACACTGGAATTTGGTTTAATTTTGCAATGACTAAGTAACAAAAATAGTCAGAGCCAAACACTAATCCAAAAGAAAAGAGGCATGGAGGATTAAGACTAGAGATCACCAGATTTTCCACATCACTCGATTTGAAACAGTTGTTATGAACTAGGGGAAACAAGAGAATTGCTTGTCTTTTTATAAAAACGAAATTTTTGAGGCCATGCCAACTGCCCTACAGCATCCTGAGCCGAATCCTAAAATAGGCTATTGAAGTGCGGATCAGAAACATGAAAAATATTTTAAGAGCAGTTGGAAGAGGTTGGAACTGAATTCCTCTACTAGAAACAGAGAGAAGAGGTCCCGGGAGCCGTGTTTAACTTAACCCCGACAACCTCAAACCAGGCCGATTTCCCTGGGTCCCTCCTGCCCTTGTTTCCCCTGACTGCTGGCACCATCTTGTGGCATCCGAAACGACGCTGTTGGTCGGGGAGCCGGGAGCCGGGCCGAGGGGGGGCTGCCAGCGCAGCCAGCCCCCGGCACTTTCTTTCTTCCTCTGCAGCTGCTTCCAGGGAATGGATAAATCAAAACCAGAGCAAACTCTATTCCGGTGCTCAGAGTATGATTATTAGGAACTATCAATCAAAGCAACTTGCCCTCATCTCTTTCTTATCCCAAACAGTCACGTTGCACTTATATACAAGTTCCTGGCAGTATGGTAGTTGGGCAGATTTCCAAGATTTTCACATAACTGGTATTTTACAGAATACCACTGACATTTATACAGCTGTAAATTCCAAAGGACTTTAAAAGCAATAATCATAAGGCACCATTACATTGTCTCTGGGCTGGAAGATGTCAGCTAGGGGTGGGTGAGCAGAACACCTCATGGGAGAAGTGAGAATTTTGCCAAAGGACATCTGAGCTAAACCCTGCTGTAAAAAAAAAAACCAAACAAACCCCCCCAAAAAGTACAGGACCTTAAAATGCAGGAGCTTTCCTCATAGGAGCTTTCCTTATAGGATCTTATCCAAAAGAGCACCACAAAATAAGATGCATTAAATTTCAGCCAGTCTAGCATTTGAGATCAGACATTAAAGCCGCTTAAACGCTCTTCTTCCACATGGTTGGCAATGTGAACAAATAATTTTCTGCATGATTTCCATTCTTATATCTCCAGAAGGAGTTTATTTTACAATTCACAAGATGAAGCATAACATTACTCATTTGTATCACATGTAAAATATACTGTGCTTGCTTCTAGTGTTCCAATTTTTAGCACTAACTGTTAAATATGGGGGAGTAGTGATTAATAGATGAACTAACACTCTGCTTTGGAGCATAGGGAAGCATTCTTGGAGATCAGATGGAAGTAATCTGGAGAGATTTAGATTAGAAAAAATATAAAAGAAGTAATAAAGGCAGTTTAACTGGGCTTAGCAGCAGCAGTTAAAATCTATGGCTCTGCAGAAGATACAATCAAGGAGAATTGAGCTGAGGATACTCAGAAGGGGTATGGGAGACTGAAGAAACTATAGGCCCATTAGGTTGCACTCACCAGCATGCAAAACCTCAGAAGAAATTATGAAGGGGCGAATAATGAAAGCCAAGGTAGTGGATGTAAAACAAGAATAAAAAAGGCCACGGATCTACAAAAGATAGGTCGCACCAGATTAACCAGCCATCTTTTCTTGTAGGGGAAAAGCAGTATTTAATCTCTGTGGGTATCTGAAAAATGGATAGGACCCAATGCCCTAGGAGAAATTATTAGGCAGCTTGTAGAAAATGGGATCTAGCACTGCACATACATAAGGCCAGGCTTTGAGGAAGTGGTACATAACGTGCAGTGTTCTTCAAGGACTGGTCTTGGACAGAATTTTCTTGGTGACCAAGGCAGATAGCAGGACCTGGGATGGTATCTGGACATGCTCCATCAGTACACAGCAGGATCGGGACATTGCAGGAGAAGAACTGGTGGCCTTGGAGACTGGACCAGCAACAGTGAGATGGGACTCAGTTGTATCAAATGGAAAGTCACGGTCCTGGGAAGAGATGCTAAGAAATTCAGAGCAATTGACGAGTGCTCATCTTTTGGGAATGACCAACAGTGAAAAAGAGGTGGTATCACAGAGTCTGTCTACACCCATGTTGAGGCTGATCTTGAAGCTGCCTTCCCCCAGCCTGAATCAGCTCTCCCATCCTCAGGTCACTTTTTAGCCCGTACCACAGCTTGGCACGTTATTCTTGCTGTAGGACTCCTCCTGCCCCAGTCTTGTGTTTTAGGAGCTGACTATAGGTGTAGAGAGATAACATAGGAAAAGGGGACATTTATGGCACTGCAGATATTGCAGTGGCTGAGAGTGGTATTATACTGTGTGAATGCCAAAGTACTGCTTGTACAGTCTGTACAGCAGCCTTACCTTGCCTGAACACTCACAGATTACATGTCAGGTACCAAAATAATGAAAGGCTTAAAAATCACAGTATTTGAAAGAACAAGTGTTGTTTACTTTCTATTCACCCTTGAATTTGAGCCTTTAAGTACTGTATTTACAATTTTTTCCTTTGCAGCTGCACGGGTTAAGAACTTGCAAGTAAGCAAAGCAAGCTTCAGAGTCTCATGCAAGAACCAAGACACAAGGCAATACTGCTCCAGCTACAGCCCCCTGGCCAGTCTCTGCCTACGGCCAGGCACTTGGCGAGTTGCATCCAGCCAGGGCAATTTATTGAGGATGGATCCAAGAGCTATTACCGGAAGCTTAACTATAGTATTGCATCATACCAGAAGCCACCAGCTTGGAACTACTTTTTTTAAAAAGGACCCAGGTATTTCCTTTTTACAATTATGTGTTGGATTAATTGTTATTCTGGTTTTTGGAGGCCGTTAGGCATTTGCTTTTTGTTAATATTACCTTCTACTCTTCAAAAGGTAAAAAACATTAGAGAAATGACTATTAGTTTGCCATTTTTAAATAAATCCTAGGACCAGGTAGCATTTTTCTCTTAAGAAAACTTCACTGGTTTTACTTCACATGTTTAGTTTTGCTCTGGACTGGTTGTGAATTTTCAATTAAAGAAACAGATCCAAAATCTAATCTTAGTTACAGGGGAATAAATCTCAGGGGAATAAATTACAGGGGGATAACCTCCATTCATGTTCAAAGATTTCTGACAGCTTTGCACTGCTCCATTTGAAAACCAAGTCTTGGCCTTTTGTCAAAACCTAGAGAAGGGCCCTGACGTGGGGCACACAGCCTTCATGCAGTTATAAAAATAATTTATTGGCTTTTACCCTGGGACGGGTAAACGAGCAGTTATAACAGCACACAATCTCAAGTATCGCTTTCACGGCACGGTTTTATTGAGAGTCGTAAAAGCATAAAAGGAAACTGAAGGCACGGTCGGTAGATGTCACCCACGCACCAGGCACCAAGCATGCAAACCTTACCCCACAGCCACCCAAAAGCCACCTTCCCACTGCAGGCAGGAGCCAAGGCCAGGCAGGGGGGCTTGAGAGGAAGGTTTACGTCAAAAGCAACCCACGGATGGTGCAGGGATGTTCAGAGGGTGGCCAGCCGTGGTGGCCATGCACCGTGGCCGTGGCAGCCCCTGTGCATCCTCTGGCCATGCACCCGGGCGAGCCGCGGGCATCCTGAGTGGGGAAAACTCCTGTGACCCATGTTGGACATGGGGAGAGCACCCAAACTTCTGCCTCCAGTGCTGGTACCTGTGCAAGGGATGAGCCCCAAAGGGAGGAGATGTTGCTGTCAGCTCCGCCGTGCACAGGGAGACCGGCCCCAAGCAGGGTGCCCGTGCCCAGGGGAGCTGGTCTCCACCATCACCCCGACTTCTGTCCCTGCCGCCGATGGGGGTGGCGGGGACATGGCTGGGGATGTCCCCGGCCGAGTGTCACTCTCTGCAGCCCTGTGTGCTGAAGGACTCGTGCTCGAGACTGCTAGCCCCTGTTGCTCCTCTTTACACGTGTGTCTCATGGAAATGAAACTTCCAGCTTGTTTTTTCCCCTCTAAAAATCAATTGAAAGCAGCTTGGTGCTATCCAGCTTAATTATTAATAAGTGCTGAGCTGGCTAATGGTATTTGTTCAGTGTTTCCATAAAGCATTTAAAATCAAAGCCACGCAATCTCCCCTACAGCCTATCCCCAAGAGTCTCATTAATCCCAGACATAAACACGCTGCGCAGCCCCTGCATTTTTATTGCAAGAGGTTTAGAAATAGCCAAGCTTATGCCTTGCTCTGCTTATCACAAGGTCATCTGGGCTTGGCCCAGGGTTTTGCTGCTGCTGTGGTCTGGCAGAAGGCAACTGCTTTGGTTGAGCTCCTCCTGCCTCGCACCGGCACCTGGTGTTAGAGAGGAACTTTGCCGTCTAACCAACCCTCACGTTTCACGGACTAATGGTGATTCCTGAGCAAAACGTTGGGAACTTCCAGCCTAAAGAAATGGAAGCAACATCAGGTGGCTTTGGCTGTCGCTTTGGGTTTCCTACTGAGCTCCTGAGTGCTGAGCAGGAGCCTGGGGAGCAGGAGCTCCCCGCAGCCTCTGTGGAGCTCCGCACTCTGTGTGCAAAATCATGGGCTTTTTGAGCCACCTCTGTGGTTTACAGGAATTTAGGCATTGAAATACAGGATGGTAAAATCTGAACTTAAAAAAACAAATCAGCCAAGCAGTGTGAGATGTGATCATCCCTGGTAATATCAAATGGATCAGAGAACATCACTGATGTTTCTAGGTTTTTTTGTGTGTCAACCAAATGGAAAGAAGATTTTCTACCATGCTGACTCTGCTAAATAATCTCTCCAGGACCCCTGATCACACATGTTGAGGGTAGCAGCCACAGTTACATGTTGGATGCAACAGGTTGCTAAATAAAATTTTTTCTAGACAGAATAACAGGGTTTGGAAAACATGCAGTATTGCTTTTCTGACACGTACGGCAGACCTCATTTCCCAAATGAGAAGCTTTGGAAGGGGACAAGTTCACTTTGTTTTCCTGACAGGAACAAGAAACTGTCAACAGAAATCAAATGAAGCCGACAGAGCAGATTCAGTCCTGCATCTCCTCGCACGGGCACAGGAGCTCCTGACTGGTGGTGCTTTCTGTGGGAGCCACTGGATAATGACTTCAAGGCTGCTTACCCTTCTGCTCTGGTGTCGCCTGGCTCGGCTTGGTGCCAAGCAGTGCCACAGGACCTTCCCAGGGGGTTTCCAGGAGGGGGAGAATGGTCTGTTGTCACCGTCCTGCTTTATGTTTGAACAAAGTGGGTAGAAACTATCTTCCCTGAGTACAGGTAGGAAAAAGAGGAGAGGGCCATTTCTATATACAGAAACCCAGCAAATACCTGGCTTCAAAGAGATGCTGACTTGCAGCCTCCCCGGGTCCATACCCTTCTTGCTTGCTGAGCAGCTCCCCCAGCCAGTGCTCCCGTGATGGCTGACCCAGCTGTGGGTAATCCCTTGGTCCTCAGGTCTGCTCTGCCTGATGCCTTCCTGTTGCCACCCGGCCTGATCACATAAAAGGCCATTTAATTGCTCTTTGCTTCAATGAAAGATGCTTGGCCTGGCCTTCAACCAGCTCTGACTGTCTGTAAATCAGAAACCTGCTGTAACGAGTAAAACTTTTTTTTTTCCAATAGTAACACGTAGGGATGTTCAGCGTCAGCATCCTGAAAGGCGCTGATTCCCTGCAAGTGCTCAGCACCCCCCGCCTCTGCAGCGCAGCCCTGGGGGCAGCTCAAATCAGCACCCAAAGTCCAACACAATTTTTGCAAATACAAGCACTGAACTAGTGCTTGGAGTGGGCCTGTGGAGGCCAAATCCTCCCATGTGCTGAGCACTTTTCCACCCCAGGTACCGAGGATGTTTGGTCAAGGCAAGATGCTCACGCAAAGGGGTTTTCTTAGCAGGAAGGGTTTGCTTCAGGTGGCAGGCTCACAGACACGGGCATTTTCCCCATTTCCCTGCTCTTGATACGAGTCATGTTAACATCCCAGTAAACGTGTTTTCTTTTCAGCTACACTGCTTGTAACAGTATTTGCCTGAATTAGAGTGAGTTTGCTCTCCAAACTCCATTTACCTTTCCCAGATACAGAGCAGCTGTTCGCTGTACGTTCTCGCAAGGTCCTTGTTTGCACAGACTTTTGTCAGCAAATACACCCCCCTGAACAAGCCACTCACTTCGACTTTCCAGCACTGATAGGGGAGTTGTGAGCCTGCAAGACACCTTCATCCTTGTCTTTTCATTTCATTAATAGGCACCTGCCTTTGAGATGGCGCCAACAAGGCTTTGCTTATGCCATCAATCATGACGCTAGGATTGACTGAGTCTTGCAAAAGTGTGAAAGAAAGAAGCAGACGTTATTAATTCTTCCTTCGGTGAAAGCTCTTCAATCACACTGTGCTGACACCTGATACGTATCCCCACCAGCACAAACATGAAGGTCACCAGCTCCTAAGTCAGTACGCAACAGAAAACATCTCCACCCTGGCTCCCCAAACGGATGACAGCATTTACTGCAACTCAGGTGGAATCACAGTCTGTGGAAAACTCCAAAGCAGTGGTGCCTGCTGTGATGGAGGCAGAGGGAGCCATGCAGGGGGCTGCCCTGATCCCCAGCGAGCAGGGCTGAGGGCAGAGCAAGGGCTGGCTGAGAGCCCTGCAGTGACAGAGGTTTCCAGGCACGAACATCAATCTGCAGGAGTCAGAATATTATGAAAAATACAATCATTTCAATGATGCGTGGGCACGTGTCCATCACACGTGACTGTGAGATGCTGCCAGCTTGTCTTGCAGGCAGTGAGGCAGCCTGGACTCCTGGGCTCTGCTGAGCCAGGGCTGTCTGTGACACACAGGGGACTTGGTGACTTCCAGGGCTTGTGGACATCTGTTGCAGAGCTGTGAGATGGAGCCCAGGCTCTGGGGGAGTTAGAGCTCTGGTGTCCAGGAGAAACCACCTTGGGCGTGGATCCTTCATGTGGAGGTGTCGGTGTCACTGTGGGAGGTATGGAAACACTGACATGTTGGTGTGTGCGGGGGTCTCATTGCCCCCACGCTTCTTGCTGCACACAGAGGAGCCTGCGCTCCTGGCTCCAAAACGGGCTTTCCAGTCTCATTTGTGTCTGCCAGAAGTTCAGCCTGAGATTCAACCTTTGAGGAATGTATTGATCACTTGGATCTGACGGCAAGAGAAGGGATGAGTCACCAAAGGGTGTCACCGGCTCCAGACAAGTGTTGTCTTCTTCATACTTCTCTTGAAGAAAAAAGAATTTCATGGATATACGTATGTGGGAAGGAAGATACAGAAAAGTGAAGAGGGCAAAGACAACCCCCAGGGGCTTTTCATCTCCATCTTTCCCTATCTGACATATGTGCCTGAGAGACACGCTGGGGCCCCTAGAGAAGGTCTTCTCCCCCTTTCATCCCCAAGTTCAAGAACTGCTGTTTTGGACAACTGTGGGAAGAACCACTCTGAGTTTGCTGACAAGTAAATTGTCCAACCACTGGTTTCCTCCACTTCTCAATCCGCCTCTCAATTATGCCACAGCATATTTCGGTTTTGAGGTGGACAAGGAGGGAATACCAAGCAGGGCTTCATACCATCTGCTGTGGGCATCCCATTAACCTGAAGTTCAGAGCATCTGTTAGTACCTCTTTCCTACAAAGCTTGGGGAATAGGTGGCTCTCAGAGGGGTTAACCCGAGCGATAATCACCATCCAGAGAAAGAAGTTAAAGTTTCTTCAGACTGCTTATTAAAGATGCCATTACATCTTTGTCCCTACACTGATTGCAGGGAGTCTTGCAGCTCTGCAGAGTAGGTGGTCTGGCTCACTCACCACTCTCGTGCATTCACACACAAGAGTAAGTGGCAAACAGAGCTGTAAGGGACCTGCCCAAAGTGTCAGAGAGAATCTAGAGTAGAACCAGCGATCGCACTTTCATCTCTTAAGTCCCCACTCCATGCCTTAACCTGAAGACCGTCATTCCTCACAAATAGTTGTGTCTGATGACTGAGTTATGTGAATGAAACCATCTGAGAGAGGAGGTGAGACACCGACCGACAGATGACTAACACAGTCCTGTTGCACAGTTTCACTAGAGCGCTGCACCAGTGACTGAGGGATCCAGGTGCCTGAGACGTGATTTCTGGGACTGACTACCTGAGCAGCGCAATATGAAGATCTGGCATGGTTTAACTGAAGACCCCATCACAGCGTGCTGCTCGGGAAGGACCGCGGTTTGGCGTTACTGAGGAGGGACACTTTCCTCATGCAGTGAGATCAAGTGAAGCTGCTGACTGTAGCTAGCCTACCCCAGCTGGCCACAGCTGGGAATCTGGCTCTCATCTTCCTAATCCTGAGGAGGTCTACATTTACTGCTTCTTTTGCTCTCAGGGGCAGGTACACCTACAAACATACACACACTGTGCTCTTCTGACCCCAACCAGAGCTGCCAGATGTTCAGGCCAGCTTGCAGTGTTTCTTTGAAATGTATTTAAAAACTTAGTCTTCATTAAAGTCAAGTTGTTGCCTAAAATAAGAATGCAGTTTATTACAGCATCCACGGTTTCATGCCTGTTGCAACTAATTCAGCTGGCCCCAGGTTCCTCAGAGAGCAAACGCAGATGCCCTGGCAGATGAGTGCTTGGGGGATATCTTGAAGGGCAGATCCAGCTTTCAGGCAGATGTGGGAGGTCTGTCATCTCGTACAGTCAGTACCCAGTGAATCTTCCCAGAACACGTTATTTTTCTTGCTCTGAGTTTCCTGTCACAGGAGATTTCCACGGCCTTTTAGCTGGAGAGGACTGGCTGTAGCTGCCCTTAAACTTTAGAGGGGATGAAGGCAAGACATGGTCCTCTTCCCAGAAAGTGCCTGCAGCAACCCCACCCTGTGAGCTGGCTTGATACTATCTGCAGTCATTCAGGCAGACATTGCATGAATAAAGAATGTTATATATCAACCACACACTAAAAGACAGCACGTTAATGGTATTTTACTTCATCTCTAATGGCTTGAGATGCTGTTCCTGGCTTATCCTGGTCAGGGGACACATCCCCATCTCCTTGACAGCAGTCAGGCGCAAAGCTGTTACATTAGTGATTCATGCCCTCAGCTAACTCCGCAGTCATTTCCAGATCCAAGAGTATTAATCCGGACTGTTTTGAACGGGCCAAGGTTATCTCAGAGGCCTTATCTGACCGTGATCCACTGAGACATGAGAATGTGGCGTTTATTACAGACCTGGATGCAGGCAGTTCTCAGGTAAGGGCTGTGGTCTGTGGTGCTGTGTTAAGAGTTGGGCTGAGCCCAAGAGTATGAGTGCTGAGGGCAGAATGATAAAGGCTTTTTTCTGCACTGGTCATCCAATGCCAGGAAGAAACCATGGTGATTTTGCCCCTATTAAAAGGAGTGGCTGAGCTAGGTAAGTCGGGTGGAGCTGGAACTGGAATCCAGAGCCATTTCTCACTTGGACACTCATGGTTCAAAGCAACTGGGGTCAATAGAGAGGGATAATTTTTGCTATCTGATGAAAGCTGAGTAACTTCAATCCAGTTCCCTTTGGGCAAGTGTCTACCACCACAGCTAACATCTGCAGGTGATCCAGCTGGCTCTCAGCACAGGTCGATTACTTGTAGAGGCTTGCAACTTGTAGCTCAAGCTTACCTGGGATCCCCTCAGGGCTGGAGCGTTTTAGCAAGGACTTATTCTGGTTCACATATCTAAATCTGTCAACAAAGGATGTTTTAGAAGCAGCACAGTGAGATTGCATAAAGGTCATCTGGCATCTCTTGCTTTGCTGAAAAGTTATCTCAGCTGGAAAGCTCTGACTTGGTGCATTTCTGATGGATATACTTCTGTGCAATAGATACAACATTCCACTAGATGTAGGCTTATTTTGAACACATGTTGGTGCCTTTTCAAGGAAGTTTGAATGTGGTACTGAGAGATCGCTGTCCATCTTTATTATCACTGCCTTCTGATTATTTGCGCCTGTTAAGTTGACAGAGCACCAGATAGACATTATAGACATTATACCCAAATGACCATGCCAGGGAAACTGAGCCAATCATAATTTAAGGCTATATCAGCTGAATCAAGCAATCTATGAAAGAGGCACAAAACCTGCTCAGCATGTTATCGCTTCTTATCAGACTAGGATTTGCTTTGATGCAACAACTCAGTTCATCACAATAGTCAATGGTGAAGAAAGGTGGGGGAACGTGGGAACAGTCACATTAGCCTAGAAAGGCGTTAAAATGAACCAATGAATCCAGAAAAGGAGAACGAAGAACTAGGGAAGTGCAACGTGGAACATGAACTGTTTGCATAGTCTTTAGGAGAATTATATTTACTGAGTAATCTTAGTTATCTAATGCACATGGGCAGGGCATGTCTCTTGTTATGTGTCTGAACAGCAGCTGGCAAAATGACACACAAATACCATTGACGATAATTTTATATTAATAACCACAAGCATAAAAGCAATGGAAGATGATGTCTTCATGCAAGAATCCTTCACAACAGCAACCGGCAAAGTTTTAAGCTTGTTGTCCCCAAGGACGTAGACAGCGTTCAAAAGAATATATGGAAACTTGTGCTGGTTTTGGCTGGCATAGAGTTAATTTTCTTCATAGAAGCTAGTACGGGGTTGTGTTTTGGATTTATGCTGGAAACAGTGTTGGTAATACAGAGATGTTTTCGTTATTGCTGAGCCATGCTGACACAGAGTCAAGGCCTTTTCTGCTCCTCACCCCACCCCACCAGCGAGTAGGCTGGGGGTGCACAAGGAGCTGGGAGGGGACACAGCCGGGACAGCTGACCTCAACTGACCAAAGGGATATTCCATACCATATGACGTCATGCTCAGTAGATAAGGCTGGGGGAAGAAGAAGGAACGGGGGGACATTCGGAGTGATGGCGTTTGTCTTCCCAAGTCACCGTTACGCGTGATGGAGCCCTGCTTTCCTGGAGATGGCTCAACACCTGCCTGCCCATGGGAAGTAGTGAAGGAATTCCTTGTTTTGCTTTGCTTGCGTGCACGGCTTTTGCTTTGCCTATTAAACTGTCTTTATCTCAACCCATAAGTTTTCTCATTTTTACCCTTCCAATTCTCTCCCCCATCCCATCGGGGGGAGTGAGCGAGCGGCTGTGTGGGGTTTAGTTGCCGGCTGACAAAACTGTATAACATTGGTGTTAACTTACAGCATAACTGCAAAAAACTTAAAGTGTGTACCACAAGCTTTCAATTTAGAAAAGAATAGGACCCACCTCTATAATGGAAATGAAAGGAATCTTTTTCACTGATTTTTGAAAAAGAATGATTTCTTCTTTTCTAACAAGTGTAAGTTTGGTAGTTCTGGATTGTGAATGTTAACACAGAAAAATTTAAGCCCAGTAAAGCACTTTGATGACTACAGAAATGCCAGCTAATTTTTATCACATTACTGTAAAGACACAAAGTATCAGAAATGTTACTATTTTTGATTATTTTCTGGGGTTTGTACAAGTAATGTCATTTAAATAAAATGGCTATCAAAGGATGTTTCAGAAACATCACAAGGACAATATGTAAGCTCATCTGTTGATCTGTAGCAGTGAACAAGTGTGGTTACATTTTTATTATGTAGCTTTCTGAAACTGGGAAAAGCTTTTCTGGGTTTTCAGCAGGTAAAGAAATGTAGCTGTTGTTATGCATAGATTTGTCCAATCTCACTGTTTATGACTGAGTTTTCAAGCTTCCAAAGTCATCCTCGCCTAAAAACTTACAGTTGGTACCAAAATGAGGCAAAGACACAATTGAGGGGTTTGAGGCTTTAGAACTAACTAAGGTGAAGAATAAGAAACTTAACATTTAACACCCCCCTCCTTCCAAAATCTGACGTGTCCACGTAACAATCTGCATCATTCTCATATCTGCTGCTTTAAAGAGAAAAGCACCAATCTTAATGTAAGAAGAGGCGTAAAAGCCCTTCTAAACACAGGACTGTGCTTCTTTGTTTTACTGTTTAACATAAGAAATAAAGCAGTGTTTGGGTGATCCTCTGAAGACAGTCTAGGAAGATGCTTCTGTAAGAGAGGGAGCTAGATGATGGAACACCAAGCTATTTGTGTATGGTTGCAACCAAGCAGATATAGATATGCTGTTTACAGCTAGAAAGAGCCTGCTTTCTCTCTTCTATACAAGAGCTTAAGAAATGTAGGCACTGGATATTGCCATCTGGACAGTGAATGAGACAGCGGCAGCCTGCAGCGATTGATCGGTGCTGAGAGGCAGTGAAAAAACAGACCAGTGCCATATTAATGGCATTGATTTCCCTCCACGGAGATCCATTAGACACCCTGGAATCAAACACAGCACCTTCCTGTACCATTTAAAAATCCAGCTCAGATGATACGCTAGGCATTTAGCAGTGTCTGCGCACCCATTCCCAGGCATGTGGCAATCTGTCCGTCCACGGGAGCTGTAGGGAAAGCCCGCTCTCCGGCCCCGTGTCCCCCGCAGAGCAGAGGAGGGTTCATCTGGTGGCACAAGCAGAGCTGCTTCGCCCAGGCCATGCGCTGCGAGCGGGGCTGGGCAGGTCGCATTGGAGGGACAGCCGCCAAGGCGCAGCGTGACTTCACTCCCTGCTTGCATGCCTGGGTTCCTTCGAGAGCAAATCGGAGTGTGCCGGGAACCCACCTTTGGTCCTGACAGTCGGGGCATCCCCAGTGTAAAACCAACCCCGCAATGAGGGAAAGGGAGCTTTGACACACGGTGGGTGGCAGTCGAAGCCTGCCCCAAAGCACGAAGAGGAGGTCGTACACTGCGTGATTTTCACAGGAGACATCCTCAGCTTCAGGTCAAGGAATCCCCAAACTCACAGGAGAGGACCTTGGGTGATCGGGGTGGGAGGCAGGAGGAGGGAAGGGAAAAGTCTTGTCATTCAAATATATATATTGCATTAGCTGGAAGGATGATAAAGGCAGGCTGTCACACTGGGAAGACGCGGCACCAGAAGGGCTTGCACAGGCATCCCTCTCCAGGGGCAATCGCTGCATGCACGAGGTATGAGAGGAGAACAGGGCAAAGCAGACCACAGAGCCAAGGACTGACATTGCACATTACAGCATGGGCACCTCAGCTCATCTGAGCTACTTTGACAGTCCATTGGCAACACAGTGGCACTTCAGTGAGGCCACGGGTCTCAGGTTCATCACATGGAAGCAAGGTAAGTCAGATGCTGCCCTCACCATCTACAGAGAGCGTAGGGGTAGGTCTCCATGCAGCTGATGTCTCAGGTTCTGCATCCTTCCACATACCCATGCGTTAATCACCACCAACAGTTCCACGGCTGATGGCTTTTCCCTAGTAGGTATAGATGACAACCAGGGACAATGCAGAGAAAGGACTACGCTGCACGGGAGGTGCTGGGGAGAACACCACTCCTCTCCTGGACTGAGGACTGTTACAGTCTCATTTGCACACCATATAATGACACACACAGATCACTGAGTTAACTGGAGCTGAAAAAATAGAAAAGATTCCTTCTCCCTCATCATGCCTTTGCTTGTGATTCAAAACACTTCAAATATCTCTTTACTCTTCTCATATTGTTCTTATTCTAGTTTTTTTCATTTTCACTTGAGCCCTGGAAGTGATGTGATCAGGTTTTTCAAATCTTCCCCAGCTAGTTAACTACATGGATTTAAACTTAAGTTTGAAATTAGGCTCTTACTTCTAGATACTGCAGAAATGGGACCTCCTGACATGGTCCGAGCGTCTTTCACAGAGCGTCAAACAGCTTCTCTGGGAAGTGAAGGCACGTGGCAGCCCAAGGAGCCGGGTCCGCGGTGAGTTTTGCCTCTGAAATGCGATGGCTTTGTTCCCTGTTCGCTGTGTCAGATGCTTGATCCATTGGGGGATCATAAAAGAGATTAGTCACTTGCCCAAGGCACATCAGGGTCTGAAAGGTAACATGCCTTTCATGCAATTAATTTGTTTTCAGACAACTAATAAACACTGGTAAATATTGGCTTAAAGAGAGCAATAAACTAAACATTGTGAATTAAACTTTAAATTTTCGACTACTATAAGACTGCAGGAAGATCACAGCCTAAACCATTCACCAGCTAATGTGCCACAGACAATTTAGTAAGTGTCATATGATTCAGTGTGAAACAGTCTCTTGAAATGTATTGATCCTTCCTTTTTCTTCCTCTCAAATGCATTTTTGTACCAACTCCAAAAGCAGCTCATCATGTATCATGCAAAGAAGAAAATAAGCACAGCCCGCCCGATTCACTGCTCCCTTTCACTGCAGTATTGCTTTCGCTGAGTTACACTGGCATCACCAGGGTAATGTAGTGAGCGAATCAAACCCACAGGAATAATACAGATACACTTCATTTGAAGACTGCAGTGGTAAGTTATGTGAGCTCTGCTCTTTCGTGCATGCTGAGTCTCCCAGTTGAACAGAACACGGCCAACAACAGCTTTGTGGTTTACTCCATCCCTCCTGCACACCCGTCTCCTGGCTGCAAGCAGAGGCTCCATCACTGCAGGAATCTGGGTCCTATCCCGCAGCACGGGAAGTTAGTTCCCAAAAGTTTCCTGGGTTGCAGCAATACAGGGTGAAGCCTTTCTACTGCAAGGCAGTTGTTCTGATGGGCCTGTGTCAAAGACCTTTACTGTAGCCCATCCTCTCCCACTGAGTGCAAAAGATGTAGAGTCAAGCCCATTCGTTATCTGTGCTGGGATACAGCACGGCATCTCTGGTGTCTCACGGTGTCCAACTCACCAGCACCTTTGGCCCAGCCGAACTGCCCTAGCTCTCACTGGTCTTGGTTACAAGGGCTCTAAACATAAAGCTATTTTCTTGCAATTCAGCCACTGAAACAATTTAGCAGTAAATTCAGCAAATGTCTGCAGTGTCAAACTTCCGGAGACCTGAGCAGAGCCCAGAAGAACTCCTACTGGATCCAGCACACCGCAGGCCAATGGCACCACGCTCTCTAACCACGGACCAGACTGTGCAGACACACATTGTTATCCTAGATCAGGTCATGGCAGCACGGGTAAATACAGTTGCCTCAAAGAAGCACCCAGCCCTTCTCAATTTGTTTTCATATTAGTCCCAAACCTTGCAGAGCCATTCAAGTCAAAAGGCCAACAGTGTTTCAGACTGGAGTGGGACACTTGGAGGACATTGATCTGCCTAGTTAGGCAGGATAAAATGGAGACTTGTTGAAGCTGGTCAATGTGGTAGCATGAGCATCAGCTGCTCGGGCCAGAAGTGGCAGCCTGTTTCAGGCTGCGTTTGACATGCTCACCTGAGAAGTCATGGACAAGCAAAATCCTCTAACTGTATGCTCAGGGACATCACATCATTAGGGAACATGAAGCTTTTAAGCTGACCTATGATACAGTGTACTTTAGTTTGATATGTTGATTAAATAATACCAAATCACTTATATCTCCATTCATACAGATCTGGATGGGTCCCCATATCAGCCAGAGCATCACCCTTACCACTCCCTACTCCCCCTAGTAATGGTGCTCCTGTACTTTTCAGTAACAGGGCTCCAAAGACACTCAAAGCTGGGGGTTGCTGTAGGGTGCAGGCAGTCAACTTGGCCCCACCAAGCCGCTTTTTAAGCTGCTCTTGGCCTTTCCTTGGGAGAAGTCACACACCTTGGGGAAGGGCAGGCAAAGGAGCCATACCAGGAATCGGGCACCCCTATGCTGAACACAGCAATGCCTGAAGGTTAAACATTCCTCTTCCTTTGCAGAGGGAAGTCATGCACACCATCTCACTGCTCTGGTTGAGTTTAGGCCACTCTGCAGGAAAAAAGAGTGACATTTCAGGAGGCCATGCAGGGTGCCGGGGCAGGAGCCTGGCATTGTAGCCCAGGGGTGAAGTCATTTCCCCAAGAGAAATGGAGGGTTTCTGGTATGACTTGTGTGAATCCGTAATCCTCTGAACATGGTCTGCAGGACTGGGGAACAAGGGACAGGGACTGGGCCTGCAAGTAGTTACTTTAATATAACCTTTTTGTACCCTATCTATGGTTAAAAAATGGACAGCATACAGCATGTCCCTCAAAAAGAGGGCATTTGTTCTGGGGAGCCCTTGCAAAGCTGGAGCCCTGACAGAGGTCTTGACAAACACTGAGAAGACTCTGTTCCACTTTCAGACACTCGTGCACTTGCACGAAACCATGGGACTGAAGCTGAAACTAAGGCTAAGAGGCTCTGGGCTGTACCGCACAGGTCAGGCTGGGTGGTCTGCATCATTTGTCTGGCCTTCAAACCCTGTGAGTGTGTCTAAGGCGGAAGGTGGCATTAGGGTTTGTCCAATTCATTGCACAAAAGCAATGATGACGATAATTGTAATAACACTCCAGTTTGCACTTAGTGAGCGATGCTCAGAGCTGCTCAGCATTGCTCGTTATGAGAACCCACCTCGGGAGCCAGTTAATGCCGAACCGACCCTCAGTCAGCTTACGTGATGGCAGAGAATCTGCAAATGGCCTCGTGCCCCGGCTTTCCTCATGACATCTTTCCTTGTATCTGCCGGATGAATTTTATCTGAACTGTTTGCTGCCCCTAAGCAGTGGTGAGGAGGCAGGAATGCTAAAGATAACTCTGTAAACAGAGAAGGCATGGAAGGGTCAGAGCCCAGGGGAAGGATCAATATGTTGGCTTAGCCAAGGAGAAGAACGAATTGTATCTGAGGGCCACATAGACATCCACAAGAGAAAAAGCAAGGTGGTTTCTGTCTAAGAGAAACCACAGATGATTTTTTTGCCTGTATGAGACAAAGGTCCAGATTCCTGGGAAAATCAGGAAATAATAATAGTAATAATATTAATAGCAGTACTACTGTTACAACTAGCAATAATGGTAATAATAATAATAATAATAATGGTAATAATAAGTAATCCAGACTGTTCACCTACAGAAGAGGTGAGTGTGGTGAGGACTCGGGCTGCCTGTTGCCTTTGGAGTTGAAATGCAGCATGCGTACGGGGACCCACGCACCAGGGATGTCCCCTACAGCCTGCAAAGGGCTTGCGCAGGCATAAACGCTGACTTTCTGCACTACCCAAATTCCTCGTTCCTTCACCTGTTACCTTCTCACCAGAGGCATCATCGGTGAGAAAACAGGCTCCACCTTCCGCTCTTTCTAGCTTTTCTTTCTCCTCCTTTCAAGCCCCACTTTGCCCTGTTCCCTGGCGTCAGCAGCCCCCTCCCCTTTATCCCCTTTGCTGCCTTTCCTTCCGCTCGCAGCTCCTGGCTCCCTGCCCTGGGTGGGTCCCAGGCCCTCCCCCAACCGCCACTAAAACCATCATTTATTAAATGGTCAATGCCAATATCATTTGAGGTGGAAGAGGCTGTGGGGGGCAGGGAAGGTACCCCTGATGCCACTCAGTTTGGGGTGCAGGGTTGTCCCTGCAGGGAGAGAAGGGGGCAGGAAGAAGAGCAGAGCAGCAGGGTTGGAGGGTCCTGGTCTCACTGATCAACTCCTGGGACTGGGAAACAAAATATCTGCTGCTTGGGAGAGCAAGGCATGAATTTCAGGTTCCCTTCTCGGTCAGCCAGCCATCAAGCGGCTCTGCTCTCTGGTGCTCAGAAACGTTGGGTCTACCTGGGCTATTCTTCATCGCAGGGGTCTCTGCCTTGCGCGGGGTCTGCTCTCCCGAATGGTGTGCTCGGTCCAACGGCCCTTCCCAAACATCATTGCAAGCTTCTCTAGAGCTTTTCGTCATAGCCTCTCCCCTTCCTGCAGCCAGTCCGTCCGTGCCCCAGGGGCTCCCCTCCTGCCCACCTTTCCTGGAAAGCTCCAGCCCTGACAACAAGGGGAGCACAAGTGCCCCAGGACACTGACAACGGCCACTTCCCAGCTCATCTAGCCACCACCAAGCCATACTGAAATCATTGTTTTAATGCCAAGAGAGTCTGGTTTTTGCATTTTGTATTTAAGAACCTGATGAAATATCAAGGCAACAAGTGACTGATCCCCTCCCCATCTGATTGGGGCACGGACTCTCAGCTATAAAGCCATAACCACTCTCCTTGCTGCCAGATTTCCAGCTGCTGCTTCATTTTCTCCCCACCCCACCACCCAATGTGACAAGAAGTGAGGTTTTCCATCAGGGATTTCTCCTGCCTGTCCGTCAGGTCCTCCCTCCCCTGCCCCTTTTGTTTAATATCTTTACCAATGATCTGGATGCGGGGATCGAGTGCACCTTCAGTAAGTTTGCAGACATTGGGTGGGAGTGTTGGTTTGCCTGAGGGTAGGAAGGCTCTGCAGAGGGATCTGGACAGGCTGGATTGATGGGCCCAGGCCAATTGTATGAGGTTCAACAAGGCCAAGTGCCGGGTCCTGCACTTGGGTCACAACAACCCCAGGCAACGCTACAGGCTTGGGGAAGAGTGGCTGGAAAGCTGCCCGGCGGAAAAGGACCTGGGGGTGCTGGTCGACAGCCGGCTGAACATGAGCCGGCAGTGTGCCCAGGTGGCCAAGAAGGCCAACGGCATCCTGGTCTGTATCAGGAATAGCGTGGCCAGCAGGAGTAGGGAGGTGATCGTGCCCCTGTATTTGGCACTGGTGAGGCCGCACCTCGAATACTGTGTTCAGTTTTGGGCCCCTCACTACAAGAAGGACATTGAGGTGCTGGAGTGTGTCCAGAGAAGGGCGACGAGGCTGGTGAAGGGTCTGGAGAACAGGTCTTATGAGGAGCGGCTGAGGGAGCTGGGGTTGTTTGGTCTGGAGAAGAGGAGGCTGAGGGTAGACCTTATCGCTCTCTACAACTACCTGAAAGGAGGCTGTAGAGAGGCGGGTGTTGGTCTCTTCTCCCAAGTAACAAGTAATAGGACGAGAGGAAATGGCCTCAAGTTGTGCCAGGGGAGGTTTAGATTGGATATTAGGAAAAATTTCTTCACTGAAAGGGTTGTCAAGTATTGGAACAGGCTGCCCAGGGAAGTGGTGGAGTCACCATCCCTGGAGGTATTTAAAAGATGTGTGGATGTGGTGCTTAGGGACATGGTTTGGTGGTGGACTTGGCAGTGCTAGGTTAATGGTTGGACTGGATGATCTTAAAGGTCTTTTCCAACCTAAATGATTCTATGATTCTATCATTAATTCGCAAGGCACCAGCGCACGCAGCGGCAGACACCCCATCTACGGACGCAAGTGCTTTGTTTTTCCATCCTCAGCGCTGTAGTATGATACTGATTAAACAGCCATGGATATAAAACCGGGTTAAGGCTCTTTTCAGATAACAAGGCACTGTTTTCTCTTCCACCATTAAACCCTGTGGGAGGGGGCCCACTAAAACAGCTCTGGGAGGTTGTGATGGATGGTGGGAGGAGGGACAGTCTTGCTCTCAAGATGCCGGAGAAGTACTCAGAAAGGCTGTATCCAACAGCTCTCCAGTGCTGGCTTGGAGGGTCACCCTCGGCATGTGGTGCTGCCTCTCCAGGCTCTGGTTCCCCAAAAGGGGAAAGCTTTTCCCCCAAACGCACATGTTACCTGGTTGAACTGGAAGCTCACTGGTTTGGGTACCGCCTGCCCTAGGCTCCCAGCTGGCTGGAGAGCCTCAGCATTGCACAGCAGCATCCTGCATGCAGGACTGCAGGTGTGGGCTGGTGCACGCATTGGTGCCTACGTTTCAGTGAGCGTCTGGTCAGGAGCACCTCTCCTCCTGCACCCCCTTTCCTCGCCCCATCTCCACCAAATGTGGGTGGAGGGAGAGGGCAGAGGGGACCTCAGCCCTGGGGCAACACCTCTGCATCATGGCTCACAGCATGGCAAGGTTGTGTGCCCTGACTAGAGGATGAAATCCTACTGGGGGGACTGTCAGAGGCTACGTAGCCAAGCAGTCGCTCCTAGCTTGGGGGGTGCTTTGGGACTCCCCAGGTAAGAAAAGCGTGCCGCAGCCGCGCGTCTGGGATCTGCGCATTGTCTTCGCGCAGCCAGAGCGCGAAAGACTTCATTCAGGCAGGAGGCACCTTCAAACATTGCCTCCCCGGGGGAGAACAATGAAACAGGGATATTTAGCGCTGTTAAAAATGGTGGGTCTTCCTCTCATGGAAAAGGATCACATGCAGGGGTTTAAAAACATTCTACTGCTTTTAAAGTCACCCAGAGGCAAGTAAACCTCTACTTCAGGAAGGATTCAAGGTTGCCTGTGCAGAAACCAGGAGAACATGGCAGGCAAAGAGCCATAAGGAAAACCAGCCCTCAGTAAACACCAGCGAGATGTGGGACTGTTTGCTTCCACAATGGCAGCGCCTCTGGGAGAGCATCCAGGTGATTCCAGCCCTGGGAAAACGGGCATGTTATAAGCTTCTGTGTAAAAGTAGCGTCTATCTTTGCTTCCCTTTTAACAAGATTAGTCTTGCTTTTCTCTCCCTCTTTCTTTTGCTGTCTGCCGGCCACCTCCGTGCTCTCCCACTAATGTGATTAGCGGTGCATGGGGACCATACTGGCAGCAACTGTCACAAAGATCTCTGCTTACTTGAGTGCACCTCTTTCCTCAATGAAACATCTTGTGTTTATGGTCACAGGGGGTATTGTTAACTCCTGGATTCGAATAGAAAGGGATATTTATGACCCTCCCATAAAAGTTGATTCAGGGAGACATTTAGGAAAGAAAGGCACAGAAGACAGATGTGTTTCCTACCACAGATGCTGAGGAGGTTCAATTGTTCTGCATATGTAATGACTTTTTATGGTTCCTTACAAACGCTCTCCACACTGCTAGAAAGGTGCCAAAGTCAAATACGCGTAGTCGCTTACAGAGGACAATTTAGTGACCATACAGGACACTACAACTTTATATCTTGTTAAATATGTTGGAGATGGACATTGCTAAATGTACAACATGAAGGGGAATCTCTGCCTGCACCAAGTCCCGACCGCCTTGCTGCCTTTTCCCCTCTGCCGCTCTGCTTTCATTTAACATTTCCTGAGTCTTTCAGAGCATGTTTACTATCATGCCCATATGCTTAACACTTAAAGCACCTATGGATTTTTTTCCAAGTGAGGCACATTATCAGTGTTACATTGCCAGCTAAATTGCCTGCAGTTTGTGCCTTCCCAAAAGAGCAGAAAAAGAAGTTTAAGTCTTCCTAACTGTGCAAACAAATAAGCACTTGTAGGTGACAGGACCGGAAAGACTGCTAGATTATAGGTCTGAAGAGAAGAAATGACCAGTGACTAAAGCATAATTACAGGCAAGAGAAGAGAAGGAAGATGGCAAATTGCTATGTTATCCTAACAGCAGCCAGAGGATGCTTGGTTACATGTCGCTTCTGCCCGGGGCTGGCTGGTTTCAGTCTCTGATGTGAGCTCCCACAGTGTGACAAGAGGTTTAAGGTGAGTGTACAGGAGGAAATATGTATCTCAGATGGTGAAATGAGCTTATGACTATTTACAGCAGTGGAAGATCTGGCCAAAGCCACCAGCTGTGGTCCCTCCATGCTCCTGTGACAGAAGCAAAGCCATTTCCCAAGAGTTCTTATGCCAAAAATGTTGTGCAAAAAGCGGCTGTGTGCTGAGACACCTGCAGAGAAATGCAGCTCGTCCCAGCTGCACCCACCGTCATCCCACTGTCATCCAAGGGATCAAAACTCATGTTGATCGAGGACAAAGTCCTCCTGTCTTGACGCTCACAGAAGAAAGGGAAAAGGTGAGCAGCATGAGATCATCAAGGAGCTTGTGCACCTCCCTGTGTGCTCAAACACAAATATTTCCAGCTGGCCTGGGGTTTTGCAGTGTAACAGAGCTAAGGAGGGTTTCGTCGGGACTGGCTCATGCTTTTACCAAGTTATCTATGAACTTAAAACTCAGGCAGGGCAGGCTCAAGTTGGGAGTGGATGGATAATTTTCAAATGTCCAGACTGAGTCAAGCTTGTTATACTAAAGAGCTGAACTGCCATTACTTGGGCAGTGCCATCAGGGTGGCTGCAGCTGCCAGGCTGTCTTCCTGCAGTGTGTAATTCTGCACAGGAACAGCACAAAAAGGGTTGTGAACAGGTTCCCTGTGTGGACAAGTGATTTCTAATGATTTTGCATCAATGGAGGCATCTTTGTCTAACCACCGGGGATACCAGCGTCACTCCTGCATTCTCATGTCATGAGTGGCCATTCATTACCCTATTGTCTCCTGTCCACAAAGAAAATAAAATATTCCCAGATGGGAAAGTTTTCTTCCTCTGGTAAATAATTAATAATGAAACTACAAGCTGCTGCTTGTCTCGTATGCTCATACAACAAATGGTACTTTCTTTGCCTGCAAATGAGCAAGGTAAAAACCTCATGGGATAGACAGCATGTCTGCAAAAGCCAAACCTCACTTGCTAGAAAAATCCAGGCTAAAATGACTGGGGAACAGCCAAGTTTAGTAAAGGCTGGAGTCAAAAAAATGTTACAACTCTCAGAAATCCCTGCTCAGGGGAAGCCGAGCTCAGCCACAGCAGTCTCCTCTCCCAGGAGAGCTCAGGTGTGCTCTGTCCAGATTTCAGCTGGCCTAGGATTTACCTAACCATCCCAACTACTGAGGGCAAGAGCAGAGGTTTGCAGCCTACCTGCCACGTCAAGATGAAGCAACACACCAGTGAAGCCTGGAAGAAGGGGAAGGCCCATTACAACGAGCGTCAGACCCCCTCCTGCCAGCGACACAGCGCTGCCGCTAATGTAGGCTTTGTTAATGTTCAACCGCCTTGGGAGAAAATAAGCTCTGATGAGTGTTTCTGGTTTCTGAGGTTCTTGCATTATTCCCAGAACCGTGGGGTCTTACCTCGTCCTCCAAAATGCTTCATTTTCGTTACCAGTCGCTCTCACTGCATGCTTTCCGGGCCAGAGCCTGCCCTTAGGTCCTGTACCAATCTCACTGACTTTTTAGGAACAAATCCCTTTCTTTGAGAATGTATTTCGATATTTCCTTTCTTTTGATGTGAGCAGGAATGTTACATTATAAAGTACCTGATGATAAGGAAAAAACCCTGGCTACAAGCTCAGGAAACCTGACATTAGTGATAGCAGTGACAGCAGCTTTTCATGTGTCTGCAGATTGTGACTTTTGCAATGGCCCCAAGGAGAGGACCACACAGGGCAGTGCTGGGCAGAGATGATCAAGCTGGTGCTGAGCACGTTAGTTCAAGCACTGGAAGCCATAAGACCGTGGTTTTTCCCTGTGTTTGTCCACAGTCCCAGCCCCACACTGATGGAGCCCTTCCCACCACCCACTCAAAGCCACTGGTGCCCTGTCCAGGCAATGGGGATGTGCCTCAATGGCGCTGGCTGTAAGAGCAAGCTAGGAGTTGTTACCTAGCCCAGATTATCCTTGTTTTAATTCATGTATGTTTTCAAATCCCAGCTCTCTGCTGCCCCATTCATTTGCTTCGCCACCTCTGAGCCCATGATGCTGCCCTGCGTGTCGGGGGGGCACAGCCCTGCCATAAAGGGGGACTGCTGCAAGCGGTGAGGAAATGAAGCCAGGAACGCTGCGATTTCTTGGCCATAAAAAACATGCTGCAGGCTGTGTCTTGCTGGGCAATGTTAGTTCCCAAAGTTGTTTTCCCTAGTTGTTGTCATAAAACTTCAGTGAAACCACCTACAAGCTTCAGAAGTTGCATGGGGGAGGGGGTATACGTTGAGAGTCCATTGTTAGAGCCTATAGAGCCTCTTCTGCTTAAACTGGCTTGTACTGGTATGGCTTTGCTGGGCTCAGTGGGACGGTCAGCAAGTCAGATCCCAGGAATCAATTAATCATCATTTTCTTCCTTGAAAACAGATGAGACTGTTAAGAGAATTTTTGAATAAAGGAGTTTGTGCTGGGCTCCGAAACCTTGTTTTTTGTCTTTCTAATGAGGGACCGGGCATCTATTTAGCAAGACTGTTTCAAGTGCGAGGTAGAGCTGCAAGCTGCTGGACAGCCAACGTACCAAAATACAGAAAAGGAATAAATGAACTCAACTGACAGGCAGTTTTACGAGGGTGATTGCAAACAGTCGCAACACATCTCTGTGCACACGTACAGCGGCACGGCGCTTTCAAAGGATGGCAAATATGTAAATGTGCCTCTAAATGAATGCTTAATGATTCAACTGACCCCCCTGCATATCATTAGCTAATTGATGCAATCTCTCCTTCTGCCTGCAAACCATCCCCAAGCTGATGGCAGCTCCCCACGCTCACATCCCTGTCCGGGCGCCATCCCTCCCTGCCACTCCCGGGCAGCACGCGGCTCGTCGGGTGTTTGACACTTTATACTGGAGCTGCAGAGAGTGTTGGTCTGTTCTGATGGGCACCCAAGTGGCACAGAGATGTGCGTTTTCGGATGGCACAAGCAAAGGCAGTAGGCAGGACTGAGGGGCAGCATGGCCAAAAGGAGAGATGCAAGAGAGAAAGGATGTGGTCCAGATGTGCTAATTACAATTAAAAGCTATAAAGATAATTCATTCTCTTAATGAGGAAAGAAGACTTCTCCTAAGAGCCTGAGTTGAATGACTTGGCCCTATACCCTCCCAAAATCTGTTACAGCAGGGAAATGCAGCGTCCTCTGAGGCAGACAGGGTGTATTTGAGAGAGCTGGCATGACACCCATCAGAGGGGTGGCAGCTGCTCCTCGCGGGGCAGAGCAACAGCTTGCAGGTGGGCAGGGGAGATGGAGCAGAGAGGAGAGAGCCAGAGAGCCCGATGAGTAAATCTGGTTGATGACTTCTCATCCAAGTCGGTTGTAGTCATGGACTTATTAATAGATATGAGGTAGAATTGTGAAAAACATTTGGTTTTGTCAGCTTGATGCAGAGTTGAGGAAGGGCTTAATCTTTTCTCTTTACTGTGCTGGAGAGATGGAAACTTTTCAAATTAGACAGAAAGCTGTTTTTCTTGGAGTCCTTTGCAGAAAGCACAGTGTATGTTTGTCCAGCTTCCAGCACTTGGAGGGTCTGGTGGACTGGGTCTTCACAGAGAGCTTTCAGTTTAAACACATTCAGAATTAGGCCTTTAAATTAAAGGTTGACCCTGGCTGTGTGTCAGCCAGCACTGTCAGCAAGCTACAGGCTTTGGACCTGACTCCAAAGTGATTTAAATGACTTGAGTGAACTAACTTGTCGCTCCCAGGTTCATACTTGATTAACCGTGACCGGAGTAACACCTTCAGATGAGCGTAAGGGAGAACCATGCGCTGTTAAGGCACTTGCACTGTATTTATAACAGCCCAGTGAAAGACTGGAAACCCTACTGTGCCAAGTGCTGGACGAGCATGTAGCACAGCCTCTTGCCCCAGATTTTAGTACACAGATTTATGAATAAGCACAAAATGTGGGTGAATTTTTCACCCACAAATGGCCAAAGGGAGCTGAGAGGACCTGGGAAGAGGAATGCATAACAAAATGAACAACGCTAAGCGTGGTAGAGATGGACCATAATCAGGTAATAGTTGCAGGGAATTCTTGTTTTAAATTATAAACCTACACAAAAGCATTTTTGTTCCTTTGATGACTGCATTGTCCTTGTTCTCCCACGCCCTTCACTCTGGTAGCTCATTACATCCACTCATTTCACTTTGGCTTAATTAGGGATGTGCAAAACAACCAGGATGCTAGTGCTGAATTCCTGGCTGGGACTGCAGGTATGAACAAATCATTAAGTAGAAAATGTCCAAAGAACTATGTCATCTGACGATAGAAAGAAAACCTTTCTGTGGGAACAATGAAAGGAAAATTTTGGCCTTTATTTTCAAAAGAAAAGCAGAAGTCAGAGGCTAATCCAAACATGTACGTTGACCCCAAACAGATTGTTTTGCTTTGGAGTGTTTTGTGGTGCAGACAGTGTTGGGTTTGTTTCCATTCTGAGTCAAACCAAACTTTGCAGCTGGAACTTCTCCACAAAACTGGAGTTCAAGTCCTTACCCTGCCAGCACAGCTTGGTATGGTTTAGTCTGCCTCTGCTTGCCCCAATCTAGGGCGATGCTGGCAGCAGTCAGCCTGCTTGCTGCAGACCTGAGGTGGTAGTCCCAGCCCCGCATCTTCAGACAGCCTCATGCCACACTCCCGCAGGTATCTCCACCCTCGCGCTACGAAAGCAGCGCTCTGATGGGCTACTGTGCAGCCCGCACCCATTTCAGGTGCTTTGAAGTGGTTTCTGCTCCCGGCACAAGGTGACAATCCTGTCTTTTGGCCATGGGGAAACCTCATGGGGTAAGGAGAAGACCTAGGCTTGAGGGCTCTATGGTTGGGACACAACCACCTTGCCCTGGGGGTCCATCCCTGAGCAGTGTGGATACAGCCTAAGGCATCCAAATGGTCTGTGTCTCGGCTTTGCTTGCAGCACAGGTAGGGCCAGGGCTGGCTTTGGTCTCTGCCCTGGGGCAAATGATCTCACCTCTGGGCCTCCAGCAGGAGAATCCCTTCCTTCCCAGAAGTGCTAGGAGACCTGGACGATGCTTGGGAAGGCTAACATAAAAGCTATGGCGGCTACCTTATCTCCCACTTCATAAACTAAGAAGTGTATGGAAATTACTCAAGGAACAAAACCTGCTAAGTAACCTCATTATCCCTTTCTTTGGGGAGTTTACTGTAAAATGGCAGGCTTTGGATCTTAATTTGCTGGGAAGTGCAGTAATGTAATTAGCCAGACTGATAACGAGTTGAGCTGTGTGAATTCTTCAGAGGAGAGGAGGAATGTGCTAGACAGAGAAGGAAAAGGAAGAAGAAAAAATAATGTTTCCCCTGCTAAGAAATCAAAATTTTTTAATATGTTAGTGATATAAAATTGTGGAACAGTTTTGTTTTGGTCACAGGGAATGCCATGCTCAAATATTTCCTTATTTTAAGAGGACACAATTTCTAGAACCCTTTAATTATTTTTTTTAAATAAAATTCATGAATATTTTGAAACAAAGTATTTTATTTTTTTTCTTTTCTAAGAAGCACCTCTCCTGTCCTGAATTTTTCCTTATTTGGCTAAAGCACCTCAAAAACAGCTTGGGGAAACTGTCTCCCAAGAAACACGGGAGCCCAGTCCACCCCATCCGCCCACTGTGGGGCTGGGGCCAAGCTCTGCCTGTGCCTGGCCATGGCACCGTGGACTCTTCCCAAACCCAAACCTTGTCAATGACCCAAGCAAGCCTTTTTGCTTGGTGCTGCCGTCCCTGCTCCCAAAAGCTTTGCTGAGGACCATGCAAAGCTCCGGCAGTGTGAACCTCACGAGGCTTGGCCATGTGCACCCCTGGGAGAGGGGCTGCCCATGCCTTGCGGGTCCATCTGTCCTGGTGGCCAACACAGGCTTTGGGGGGCTTGTGAAGGTCTTTCACAGCATGAAATGAAGAATGCATTTCTCTTGTCACTAGATGGCTCTATCTGCTTTCACTAAACACACACAGTTTTCTTTTTATTGCTCCAAACGAGCAGCAGCCCTACAGCTGTGTGCTTGTAGGGTCACAGCCACAGCCAGGAAGGTAAATCCCGGGAAGTGGAAAAATTCACCTGGGTTTTGATGATGGTTTTCATTATGTTCTTGCTAACATCCCTGAATAAAATGAACAGTGTTGTGAGAAACATCATGTTTTGAGATTGGTATGAAACAGACCCCTCAGGGACAAGTTCTGGTTTGCCTTAGAATCACAGAATCATAGAATCACTAAGGTTGGAAAAGACCTCTAAGATCATCAAGTCCAACTGTCAACCCAACACCACCATGCCCACTAAACCATGTCCTGAAATGCCACGTCTACACTTTTTGACCACTTCCCTGGGCAGCCATTGCACTCCAGCCTCTGTGCAGATTTGAACCAAAAAGGAGGGAATTTGGGTGGCTGCTGGGCATTTAACTTGAGTGCGGGCTGGTGGAAAGTTCAGAGCTTCCTTTTCTTTGTCCTTTATTAGGTCGGAGGCAAAGAGGGCCTGGCTCCCAGCACACCCTGAGACAACTCAAGTTGGTGGGACAGTGCCTTCCAGGCTCCCCATGTGCTACCGTGCACCCCCTGCCTAAGGGATGCTGCACCCATGCCAGCAGCTGCCGTCCCACCCCATGGCTGTCCCATGGAACCTGCTTTTGTGCTGCGTCTGCTGGGGGGCTGCAGCTTCAAGGCACAAATTTACCTTCTGAAGATGCTCTTCTTCAGGGACAGGGAGCTCACTGCTACAGCCCGTGCACAGCAGCCTGGGGGAAGGTCTGGGCTGTACTGGGGCGATGGGAGCAGTGGGGGGCAGGGGTGGTTTGGGGAAGCCATCTCTCTCATCGTTTGGCCCATGATGGCAGGGGGTACTGCGATTTTGGCTTGTGTGAGGTGGAGCGGGCAGGCAGGCAGGCAGCCCTGCCTGCTGGTGCAGAGTCCGCAGCTCTGCAAGCGTTGGCGTTTGGAGGAGGAGGGGATGCTGGTACACGAACAGGCGCAGGGGGAGCGCAGGGGAGGTGGGCGGGAGGGCAAACCCTGGCTGTGCAGCGGGCAGAGGGCATGTACTGAAGCCCTGTGGATGTCTGCAGCTTCAAACCCTTACACTGAAAGCCACATGTTCAGGTTTTGGATATCTCCGAGTAACTAAAAAGCTACTGAAGGTCTGACTCTGGACAAGAAAGCATATCAGATTGTTGCTTTCCCCAGGAGAAAAACTATATGTTGAAAAAAACCCCAATATATTCAGGGGCTCCACTGGCTCTACTGTATTTGCTTAAGGCTGAGTATTTTATCAGCTGCCAGATCTCTCAAGTGTATTCAAGAGACATTTGAAGCAAAATTCCTGCCTGGAAAAAGTCACTATCTGAGGATATACTCCAAAGCCATGAAAGGCTGGGAGCATCTCTCTACTGATTTCAAAAGGATTTGAATCAGGCCCTGGGGAACTAGTCTGGCATCTCTTCCTCACATCAGCAGCCTCTGCGCTTCGACAAGACAACCCTTGTAATAACAACTACTTGCAGGGGTATCTGCAGCTTCAGCTGCATGAATGATACAAGAGACTAGTGACCATGGTGGGAAAGGAAGCAAATTTGCTTATTTAGATAATTAACAGGCATTTGAGACAAGTGTTGCTGTCTAACACAGACTAATAATTCTGCCTGATGAAGCAGCAATAATTATAATAATGTTATGGTCCACTAAAATAACCACCCCTCCTAGCCACCGCTGCCAGGAAAGGATGGGTGAAATTGCATTTCTCCTTCTTCCAGGTGAACAGACTACGGGCTGGAGAAGCACCCCGGGGGCTCAGCTGGGAGAGGACGGACTAGTACAGCTACTGTGTGGCAGCTTCTGTTGCAACCCGCCTTCGGAGGATGCCTTGGTTTTATGGCCAGAGATAGCTGCAGGCATGATTTTGCACCTGCAATTTTGGTCAGATAGATAACTGCCGTCCTTATTGACCCACGTAATGTGATGCCTTGAGAGGCCAGTGCTGCGAGCACAAATAGTTGTGACTGATTAGAAAAGGCACCATTTGCAGGGCAGACATAATGCTGGGTGTTATGTTCCTTCTGGAAACCGTCTGTGCCGTGAGCCAGCAAGGACTGATAACCCCATCAATGTCCTTCGGGCAGGCAGCTCCTTCCTGGAGTTGTGCTGGGGGAATGAGGAGTAACTTTGCTCACTTCAGGGGACTACGATGGTGAAATGGAGAATCGGGGCCATTTTGTTTTAACCTGGTCTTGTCTGATCCTGTCTAACGGCTGGGTGAGCTGAATGCTCGAGTAGGTAAATCCTTCAGGGTGAATGCAGCGAGGCAGAGGCAGGAACAGGGGGAAGAAGTGTTTTCCAGGAGAGGGGTCCTCCATCACCCCACAGCCCGCGCAGGAGCTGCGCCCAAGCCCTCCTTTCCCCCCATCCTGTCCGAAGAGAGCTCATGGGGAGCCAGCTCACACGGGTGCTCACATGGTTGTGTTTCCCTTCTTGTCATGCAAACTATGGGAGATAGGTAGAGATACAAGACCCAGGCAGCGATATTAACTGACTGGCCTCAAATCATGTAAGGAACGCCTGGGACCTGGCTCTAATTTGATTTATATGACATGCAGGAAATTTTATTCAAAACAGGCAGGTCAGGATAGCCGATGGGAGGGTTGATGGGGAGCAGAGGGCTCTGGGCACTGCTCTGCACAGCTCTGCTGTGTAACTTCACCGTTGCTTACAGCCATGACTCCCGCAGGCAGGAGAGAAAATCAGGTAACGCAGATTTCCTCTATTTCTTCTCTTGGGGGATCAGTCTATTGAGAGATTCATTAAAATCTGCTATGCCAGAGACAGAAAAACATCACCTGACAAGAAAATGCTCTTATGGAAAACAAGTCTTTGATAGCTTTACACGCTTCTTGAACACAGGGAAAGCCAGTCACTAAAGTTCCTTGTGGCCTAAAAGCAGAAACATCTGTCAGAGGCGGCTTGCTAGGCTGAATATAGCAGCCGGAAAGCCCAACTGATTAACTCCATCCTCTTCCTAACATGTTTTTGTGGTTCCCAGAAATCCCTAGAAAGGGCTCCTGAGGACACTGGCACCATTACAAGCCAGCTATAATTCTGTAAACAGAGAGGTCAAGGAAACATTATCCTAACTGCAGTTTACCTCTGGCACCCAGTTTGCATACTTCACACGTACTTCATCTGCTCTCCCTTAGACGTGGGACAAGCTTGTGATTTAGGAAAAGAGGAGGAGTCCAAAGAGGAGAGAATAAAGCCGTTCTTGTTGTGAGGAAGAAAAGAAAGTTGAGGGGTTGGGGTCCATATAACCTTGCAAGTAGGTTGGAGCTGGGGAAAATGGCAGGGGACATTAGAGCAATAATACAGTAGACGCAGGAAGCACTTCCAGTGTGGCTGGGCTGATCCTCCTCAATGTGGACAACAACCACGGCCCTTCTCCCACCCCCCGCTCTTCTCATCCACATTCGCCCTAACAAGGAAAGCAGCCAGCTTTCTGGGGCTTTCTCTTGATTGCTTTTCACATTTTGGTCTTCTTTCATTTCTGTTTATAGTAATCCCATGGGATGAAAATGCTTAAGAGAAACAGCCTTTTCTATCCCCTCCTCTGCATCAACTTTTATCAAGACGCGACTGGACAAGATGGTAGATAATCTCCTCTAAGCTCCCTTTCCCACAAAATGTTGGACTAGATGATCTTTTGAGGTCCCTTCCAACCTGGGCTGTTCTGTGCTCTATGACTCAAGTCTGGTATAAAGTAACAACTTTGTCTCTGGCATGCAGAACAGTGTGAGGGAGACTGCCTTCTTGGTGGGAATAAGGGATGACTACTTGGCAAACAAGTGCAACACGTCATTTTAAGGATTGTGTTAGGGAAATACACATTTCCCATCATATAGCATGCTTTTTTTCCCCTCAGTGGTACATTTCTGCAATACACAAATGCATAATTCAGTTAGAATAATTTAAAATTTACTATTTAAAAAGGTACTAAGCAATTTGGATGCCTTGTAATGCATTTTAATCAAATAAGAATTTTTTTATTGTAAAATTGAACATAACTTCAGTTCAGAGTTCAGGTTAACATAACATTTAATAAGTTTCTTCAATCTTCCCAAAGCTGTTTACCCAAACAAATGTTATTTTCACTGCTGCATTTTGGACAGACAAAAGTAGTTAATTCCACAGTTTTTAAGAAATTTCAGGGACTAGAATTTAAGTTGGGATGTAGATAATTTCCTCATGCCAGGCTCCTGAAGCGTGAGCTTTACTGACCTCTTACCATACAGTATTCCTGCTTCTAATTATCCATATGCTGCCTTCTGTCAAGTCTGAAAGCTTCAAGAACAATTACATTTCCTGTAAGCCACCTTTCAACTAATGCATTGGCATAAAATTGAGGAGATGCATCCCTTTGTCAGCCTTGAAGGACATAGCATTTCCAAGAAGGCATTCGCACTAAATGTCTTCCAGGAGTGCCAACATCTGGGTAATATTCTGACATCCTTTCAGCTGAAAACTATGGAAATAATCATCCTGTGGGGATATGCCTCAACATTCCTACGTATTCAATATTGCCAAAATGGAGTATCTTCTGCAATCCTGAAATCCGGTAGTTGATGAGGAAAAGTCATTGAGAACTACTTTCACAGCTTTTATAGCCAAATAATGAATTATCTGCAACTCCTTTTCCTACAGTATGCTGTATATGGGTGGAGCAAATACTGGAAGGACATACTTGTTCTGATTTCCCATGAACTTCTAGACAAAATGATGTCTTGAGTTCACGTTAGCATCACCCGCTGCAAGTATTGATACACCGTCGAAGTCAAAACATTTGACTGTGGTACATTATTTTTATCTTTTCAAATATTGCTACTGGAGCTTCCTTACAATCACGGAAATAATCAGACAACAGTCTATTCCCTTTTCCAACTGTGTAAAAATGAACAACTACCAAAAAACCTTTGTTGTTTTCATGCTTTGAAGTATCTATTGCCGAGAGGGGAAAAGCCTTTCTCAGCTACATGTTTGCTTTCTCTGTGAGATAGGATCTAATATATTGCTGGCATACACAGATTAATTTCTTACTTGTAGATGGAAAACTACACTATTGCTTTCACAATCACGTAATCCATTAGAGTGATTATGGATCATACTACCATAGGTTTCCAGCACATCTGCCACAGCAATATTTTCACATTTCTACTAATAAAAAGCTCAAAGTTTCACCTTTATAAGAAATGCTGGAATTACTTCTTCGCTTTATTCCACTTCCATCCTACCTGATGTGACAGTTTACCATGCATAACCGAGGAACTTCTCCACAAACAGCACGAAGTTTCCTGACAAGTATTGCCAAATTTATTGAGCTACTCAACACCATTTCTCCACTTACTCTGGAAAGCCAAAAACCTTTTTTTTTTTTTTTAAGACATGTGACTGGACTTGTTGCAGGATTGTTGACACTGCAATTGCAATTGTGGTCTCAAAACTTGTAGGAACCAGCTAAAAACACATAAACAGTAGGTAGCGTCATTCTTAAGTCACAGTCACTCTCCGTCCCTCCTCCACTGGACCAGGCCAAGCGATCTTAGATATGGTGCTTCAAACAGCCAATATTTAGCTTGCAATAAGCCTATAGGAAAAAGTCATCGTTCAATTTGCAAACTTGCTCATGTGGGGAAATTGTTCCTGCAATTCCACAGCTGCTCTGCAAGTACATTTAAAACATATTTTTCTGCATTTTAGTACACATTGAAATAATTTCTGTGTAATGTTCATAAACATAAGATCTTTGGATTCAATGGTGCTGCATAAAGAGAAATTACTGTTCTTGGAGACGAATTAAATACAACGTTGCCTACATTGGAACAATGGGGTGGGAAAATGAAACGGCCTTTGCTAGACAAAGGTAAGTGGCCCGTTCACTCAGGAGTTCTTTGAAGTGAATTGAGTACCTATGGCACTATGTGCAGTCTTTCCTGGATTGATATTTAATTCTGGGTAGATCCTGCCAGCTTAAGGAGTAGTTTTAATCAGAGTCTGAGGGATTTACTACTCTATGGGTTTTTATGTGTGTGTGAGGGGGTTGTGTGTTGCAGTTTTTTTCTTGAGGGAATCAACTACCTCAGTTTTCTGGCTTTTTGCTCCTTTTTAGCTTACAGATCATTAAAATTTATCAGTAGAAGTGGTGACTTTGCGTTGGAAATGTACACCTTCAGACTTATTTTTCTCCATTGCATACGTTTACCTCGCAGAAGGTTTACTTTCCGCCTCCCACTGTGGAAAATAGTAAGATCAAATTTGAAATGGAACCCACTGCTCTTTCCAGCTCTACTAGAGGACTCTTCAAAATCCTCCCTCTGTAGTCACCTCAGAAGCCATCAACAGCAAAACACAATGAGAATCCCCCAGGCCTGGAGTCATCTTCTATTTATATATTTTCAAAATTGGATTAAAATCCCCAGAGGACTCTGCTGAAATCTCTAACTGGCATTGCATAGAGCAAAACCCTATGTGATGAATATTTGTTCTCTGTGTAGCCGGTAGCGACATTTTTCAAAGTTTTCTCCCTTGCATGCTATTTAACCACCTGTGTTAGAGAGGCCTGAGGCAATATCATGTTCTCACAGGCAAAGTCTCAAAAAGGAAGATTTATAACTTCTTTTTTAAATTTCAGGTTTGTTTTTATTGCAATTCTGAGACAAAAAACATAGCAACTTCTTCTTCTGTTTTGTTTAGGATTTGTTAAAAACTGAGATTTTTTCAGACTGACTTCCCTTCCAAAAATAAGGTGATTTCTTGCCATCGCTTTGTGAGGGTCTGACTGATTGATTCAGCCCTCCCCTTAATCCTGCTACAGATGAGCGAGATAAGAGATATCCTCCAGGGCCATGGGGATCTGCTTCTGGCCAGCAGCTTTCCTCCCCCATTTCCCTAGCCTGCTCCAAGCACTGTCATCTGCTCAGGCTTTCCCAGCTCTCAGGACACATACGGAGAAGAAGGAATGGGAGTTTTTCTCCCCGGGATGGTTGCCTTGTCGCTGTCCTGTTCCAGCTTTCTCCCTCTGACCCTCACACTCACTCTGTGGGGAGAATTGCAGCAGATGGGGAAAACCTCTTAAAATAAAGCTCAGGTGACAACTCAAATAGTGCAAAGCAGAGCAGGTGATATGATCTTGTGATGATCGATGATCTGGACAAGGGGATCGAGTGCAGCCTCAGTAAGTTTGCAGACACCAAGTTGGGTGGGAGTGTTGATCTGCTTGGGAGTAGGAAGGGTCTACAGAGGGATCTGGACAGGCTGCATCGATGGGCCGAGGCCAATTGTGTGAGGTTCAACAAGGCCAAGAGTCGGGTCCTGCACTTCAGTCACAACAACCCCAGGCAACGCTACAGGCTTGGGGAAGAGTGGCTGGAAAGCTGCCCGGCGGAAAAGGACCTGGGGGTGGTGGTCGACAGCCGGCTGAACATGAGCCGGCAGTGTGCCCAGGTGGCCAAGAAGGCCAACGGCATCCTGGCCTGTATCAGGAATAGTGTGGCCAGCAGGAGTAGGGAGGTGATCGTGCCCCTGTACTCGGCACTGGTGAGGCCRCACCTCGAATRYTGTGTTCAGTTTTGGGCCCCTCACTACAAGAAGGACATTGAGGTGCTGGAGCGTGTCCAGAGAAGGGCAACGAGGCTGGTGAAGGGTCTGGAGCACAAGTCTTATGAGGAGCAGCTGAGGGAGCTGAGGTTGTTTAGCCTGGAGAAAAGGAGGCTGAGGGTAGACCTTATCACTCTCTACAACTACCTGAAAGGAGGCTGTAGCGAGGTGGGTGTCTGTCCCTTCTCCCAAGTAACAAGCGATAGGACGAGAGGAAATGGCCTCAAGTTGTGCCAGGGGAGGTTTAGATTGGATATTAGGAAAAATTTCTTCACCGAAAGGGTTGTCAAGCATTGGAACAGGCTGCCCAGGGAAGTGGTGGAGTCACCATCCCTGGAGGTATTTAAAAGATGTGTCGATGTCGTGCTTAGGGACATGGTTTGGTGGTGGACTTGGCAGTGCTAGGTTAACGGACTTGATGATCTTAAAGGCCTTTTCCAACCTGAACAATTCTGATTCTATGATTTGATGATTCTATGACACCTCAGCACAGCAAGTCAAGTATCAGTGAGGTGCTGCGCAAGATACTAGAGCCCCTCAGCATAAGTGCACTCCCACGTTCACTTCCCCTAGCTGCAACCTCAGGCAGCTTGGGGACAGAGCATGGCCAGGGTGACACACCGCCTCTGCCATGGGATCCTGGACAGCAGAGACACCTCCATCTGGGCTGCATATGCCTGAATTTCGGGGCAGGTGGTAGGAAGTCTGCAGCAGAAGCTGATGTCTGGGCCTAACCCCTCCCCTGGCAAGGTAGGAGACTCAAACCAAAACTGCCTGGGAAGAGCTTGCCCCGGGACGCGACCTGCCACCTGCAAAATCCACGCAGTGCTCCTTGGGAGGCAGCAGAGCCCGTGTGTCCCTAAGACCCCCGAAGGGCTGCTCTGTGGAAGGACCCAGAATTAGGTGGTTTTGATCTCTTCATAATCGGATCTCCTCTGGCGCGTGAGACGGCTCCACACGAGGCAGCAACCCGGGGCAGGAGGTAATGGAGAAGGGACCGCGAACCCGGGCTGCTTTCGGGATCAGGCTCTCCGGTGAGGAGGGCACCCCTCACAGCCCCTTAGCCGACGGCGGGTCAGGCAGGATCACGACCGCCGTGCCACGCCGGGGAACGGCAGCCGCGGCCTGGCCAGGGCAGCCAGCTCGGGGGGGAGCGACGGGCCGCCCCCATGCCCCCCCGCAATACCGCGCATGCGCTCGCTCGGCGCCCCGCCCCCGCGGCGGGCGCGGGGACGGGAGGCGGGAGGAGGCATTCCGCGCTGGGAGCCTGTCACGTGCCGTCCCGCATGGCCGGGGAGCGGGCGGCGGGGAGCGCGCAGCAGCGCGGGGGGGGCGCGCGCCCGTCCTCGCCCGGTGGCGGCAGCGGCGGCACCAGCGGTGGCGGCGGGAGCGCGCTCCCCGTCCGCCCTTTCATCTGCTCCTTCCCCGACTGCGACGCCGCCTTCAACAAGGCCTGGAGGCTGGACGCGCACCTCTGCCGGCACACGGGCGAGGTGAGGCGGTCCGGCCGGCGCTGGGCCGCCGGCAGCAGCGGCGGGGCGGGGGGTCCCGCTTGGGCCTCCCCGTCGGCAGGGGAGGGAGGTTTTGTGTGAGGGAGGTGAGGGGAGCCGTGCCGGGGCCCGGCGGGCGGGCGGCGGCCTGGGCGGCTCGAGGGCCGCTGAAGAAAAGGATAACCCCGGGCCCTGCTGGCCTTGGCCCCCTCGGGGGGATCGGCAGCCTGCGTGGGGCACCCAGGCACGCCGTGGGGGGCTGCGTGGGTCATGTCTGAAGTACCGCCGCGGGGGCATCCTGCTGGAGGCAGCCTCCTGGAAACAGCCGAGCCCCCCCCCGGGGTGTGCTTTGTCGTCTCTGAACAACCCCCTCTCTTCCAGAAGCCGTATGTTTGCGATTACGAAGGCTGCGGTAAAGGTTTCACGAGAGATTTCCACCGCACTCGACACCTTCTTACGCACACTGGGGAAAAGCCGTTCGAGTAAGGCCAAACTTTTTATTTCTTAAAATGGATTACGCTTGTCCTTACGGAGATGAAGGGGAGTTAACACTGCGGTGTGGGTGGTACAGAGCATGGTTTGGTGTCATGAGTACTGCGGTAACAGTGTGCACGCAGGGTGAGACGTGGGGAACCTCCTTAGCCTAAAACCTCCTATCTGGCAGTGATCCATAGTAGATGCTTAAACGAACGGGTAGATCTCTCCCTAGAATACAGAATGAAAAGAAGGAAGGACAGTTCACCCCTAGTACTAAGCCCTTAATAGCTGCATGTCATGGATTAGGAGCTAGGAGTTCCTGTGTGTGTTATTAAAAATAAAAATCTTCTGATATGTTTTCCTGTGGCTTTTGAGTGCAACTTAGCCTCTGGCTTTTTGTGTCTTTAAAGCAATTTTTTATATCTGGGTCGTGAGTTTTGGTTATTCTTTGTATATTTCTCTTGTCCAATGATTTCTGTATCTGCCTAGGAAACAAATTGCTGCATTAGAGTGATAATAAAACATTCAGTTCATTTGCAGGTGCACAGCTGATGGATGCAATCAGAAATTTGGAACAAAATCAAACTTAAGGAAACACATTGAGCGCAAGCATGAAAATCAGCAAAAGCAATATGTGGTGAGTAATTACCTTTGATACTGTAAAGTGGAGGCTAAACAAGCTCCTTTTTGTGTATCTAGTGAAATACTTCAATGTGTTATTATGAGTTCAAATACTGTGATTGGGATTTCAGCAAACACATGTGGACTAGGCTGTAATTATTTGGCTTCTAATGGTAACTTAATTTCCTAAATAGTGCGACTTTGAAGGCTGTAACAAGTCTTTCAGGAAACATCAACAACTTAAAGTTCATCAGTGTCACCACACCAATGAACCTCCCTTCAAGTAGGTGGATAATTTTAATAACAAACTTTAACACAATTCCATTTAAACACTGTAGATGAAAACAGGTGCCTTTTCTCAACAATCTCATTGATGTGGCTTTTAAAAAAAACTGGCATGAATTTGTAGTCATGGCTGCAAGTACATTTCTTGTACTAGTCCTTTGCTCAGTAATCTGTTTAGAGAAACAGTCTTGGTCCTCTGTAACTTCAGCATTCCAGACATTTTCTTAGGATTTATTACAGGTTCGCAGGAAAAATAAACAAAAAACCCCAGTTTTGAGTTCACACAGTCTGAAATACAAGCATAAGAGCTTGCATGGCAATGAAAAATGCAGCTACCTCTGTTTTCCAGTAAAAAGCAGTGGCTTGGCTAACATTGAAGTGAGTAGTAGCTTAAAAAAAGGTGAGAGGCTTGGACACCAATCTGAGCAGCTGTGCATTGCAACTCCATTATTTACATGACACATCAGTATAGATCTGATGAAAGCAAAGCTTAGTCTTGTATTTCTTACAGGTGGAACACACTTTACAGGAGTGTTCCACTTTACTTAAGTGCACTAGTATGGCTGGGTGACAAGCACAAAAATACTGTTAGTGCTCTGCTACTGCTCTGACTGCTAGATGTGACCAGGCCACTTAAACCTTCCACTTTCTATCTCTCTTTTATGTTTGAAGAGCCTACTGTGTAGGGAGGATATGAGGCTTGATCCTTTAGCTAAAGCTGAACTTGCTGTATACGTGGAAATCGTACTATAGTTTTAACTCTTGGTGGGATCAGAGTACTCTATTAGAAACATACTCTGGAATTTACTTTTACAAGGCGTGGGGGGACACAGATCAGATCCCTAGGCAAGGGGAAACTTGGATTATTTTGTCCACTTTAATTGTTCTTGACTTAAAAAATACACGGATGCAGTGAAAGAAATTAAACCAGTGTACTTTATACCTAGATGTAGTAACGAAGGATGTGGAAAGTACTTTTCTAGTCCAAGTCGACTAAAGCGGCATGAGAAGATACATGAAGGTACTACAGTTTTTCTTCTTGCCTCAATTATGTTTTAGCAAAGGAAAAAGTACTTCTTCCAGTACAGGGAGTATGCAGGGATGTATGACAGACATGAAAGTATTCTGGGCCTGGTGATGCAGACAGACAAAACAAGAACACCCGTTTCGAATAGTCAAATAGGATGCAATTGCAAGGCATTGCAGTGTTCAGTTACAATGTACTTGTGGCAGGCTGAGCAGAGCTCAGGATTCCTTCAGTTATTTCTTCTCCTAATGTGCTTCCTTTTCAATAGTCCATCTTCTGGACATGGGCTAATGGTTAAGGCACTAGCCTAGACCTCCAGAGGTTGGGATCAGTTGCCAGTTCTGCCACAGATTTCCTGTGGAGCCTTGGCAAAACCATGTAGGCTTGCATTTTTAAAGTTATTAATGTACCTACGTGAAAGGTATTTAAGTGGAATCATCAGGAGGTAGTCATACATGTTTGAGCTAATTCTGTTACACTCCTATCCATTCTTTCAGTGCTACTGACAGCTAACCCACTTTGCGGTGCTAGAAAAAAAAAACAAACCCAAGGGACTAGGAAGAGTATCCAAAATCTGCAATTTGTACTGCGTTCCTTTCTTAAGACAGGGACTTGTTCATAGTTGTTTGAGGTTCCCAGTCCTAAGATTTAAATAGTGTTGACTTTCTGTGGTTGGTTTAAAAATCATCCTGTCTGCTTGATAGAATGGTAGTCTCTTTAGACTCGGGAATATTACTGTATGGTCAAGATCTTACGTTTTTTAATATGTAGTACAAATATTTATATAGAAATAATATATACTATTACAGTTATTTTCATCTATTTGAGGGAAGGTGTATGGCTGGCGAGGAACTAGTTTTACGGAAGCAAGGAGAGAGAGAGAGAGAGTTTCATAAAACCATTTAGGTTGGAAAGGACCTCTGGAGGTCATCTGGTCCAACTCCTGGCTCAAGGCAGGGTCAGTTAGACCAGGTTGCCGAGGGCTGTGTCCAGTCACGTTTTGAATGTTTCCAGAGGCAGGGATTCCACAGCCTCTCTGGACAACTGGTGTCAGTGATACAAGGTTTCTTCCTTAAATCTGTTAAGGTTTTCTCATGTTCTAGTTTGTGTTTGTTGCCTCTTGTTCCATCACCGTGCAGTATGGGAGGAGAGGAGGAATACTGGCCTTTCATTTTCAAATGCTGAAAAGTGGAGTTCCCCCTTCTAAAACTGGACTGTGTTTGCCAGAATCTTTGTGATTGTAACCATTTGCCCTGTCTAACAGGCTATGCATGCAAGAAAGAAAACTGCTCGTATACTGGAAAAACTTGGACAGAGCTTCTGAAACATAATAAAGAAAGTCATACAGGTAAACTCCAAATGCTTTAGTAAATAGAACTTAACTTTTGATACAAATAGGAAACAAACTGCTGAACTAATTTCATCAACTTGTCATTGTGTCTAGACAAACTTGTTTACTAACACTTTATTGGTAAAATGGTTGTCACTGGCTAGACATTTAACTGATGAAAATGCTACTTACTACACTAACTTTGCTTTGTGATCCAGTTAACGAGAAATTGTATAATGCACAATTTCAGATCAGGATAACTCATACTGCATTATTCTCTTCCAGTCTCTGAGTTTCTTGAATTTCATGTGGATTTTAGCATTGTTCTAGAAGACTATTAGGGTTTGATTCTGACCTCCTGTAAGAAGCTGTTAATTTATACTCTGCCTGTCTCTCTCCCACTCAGAGCCAATAGTTTGCAGTGAGTGTTACAAAACTTTTAAACGGAAAGATTATCTCAAGCAGCATCAAAAAACACATGCTGTGGAGAGGGAAGTCTGTCGATGCCCGAGAGAAGGATGTGGGAGAACTTACACGACTGTATTTAACCTTCAAAGCCATATCCTCTCTTTTCATGAGGAGAAAAAACCATTCTCTTGTGATTATCCAGGCTGTGGAAAAGTGTTTGCAATGAAGGTATGTATTTTTACACTATCCTAATCTGAATCACATAGTCTGAAATGATAAACCTAACTCCCTAACTCTTTTTTTTTTTTTTTCCCCTGCTCTTTGTAACTGTAGCAGAGCCTGGCAAGGCACACAGTTGTACATGATCCTGAAAAGAGAAAGCTGAACTTGAAAGTAAGTTACACTCTTGAAAAAAGTCCTCTAAACCATACCCTGTCACTTCAGAGGGGGGTAAACATTATGTGTTTTAGAATGTGACTTCAAGCAGGAAAACAGGCCAGCTATCTACTTAATTTGGGAGATTCTTACTTTCTGAAGCTCCTTTAAATAATGTAGTGCTGGCCTATTCATTGATTTTTTTCTTTTCCCACCACATTAGTAGTCTTTGCTCCATAGATATGTTAAGTTGCTAATTCTGGATTTATTTCTGCCAGGCAAAGCGTTCTCGTCCTAAGAGGAGCTTAGCCTCTCGTCTGAGCGGCTACATTCCTCCCAAAACGCAGCCAAGAAAGGATGCAGTTGTGACAGAAAGCAAGACGCTAGATAAGCCCATGGAAAATGAAATACCAACTGTTGAAATTCTGACTCTGCAGTAGAAGTTAACTGAGACAACATTCTTCATGGAATGACCAGTGCAAAGCTCAACAACAACTTTATTTATAGTTGAGTTTTTTTTAAATAAGAAATTAATAGTGTTTACACCTCTTCATAAAGTCACTGATGCAATTCATTTGACTTCAGATCTTCATTTTCATCTTTGTTTACTGTACTGTTTTTCTGTTTTTCCATCTTCTGGTATGCTTTCAACTCTTTGTCAGACATGTGTCTCAAAATACAGGTACTCACTCCTTCTCTAGTAACTTTTGGCTTGGAAAGGTAAGTGGCTTTCTCGGACATAGTCTCCAAAATCTGATCAAAAAGCAGGAACTAAAAAGAAGGAGAAAAATAGCACTAAATGCATAAACACAGGTAGAAAAATACTTCAGGCTGTTCTGTAATGATATGATTTCCTGCTTGTGGTTTAGCTAGTTAGCTGAAATGAGCTAGTTGCTAGTCCTGGTTTGAGCACTTCAGCTTGTCCTTTCCTAACCATTCATTCTTTACTCATAAGCAGGTTTAAGAAAGTCACCAAAGGGATTAAGCCATTTCCTAACACTTAAGCTGAACTCCTGACTCATCATGTTTTGCTATTTAAAGGTGTCCATGAAAGTGGACTGCCTCTGACCCCTCCCCACCCTCCTCTTCCACTAGATCCAGGCATATTACTATGGGGCTTTCCTCTTAAGGGGCACTATTGTTCTAAGGTTAGCAGAGCGTGATAGTATTGAACTGAGTGATACAGTGCATTCATATAACAAGCTGAACTCTTAAGCTTGTAATTAAGCTTTTAAATTTAAGGACAACCTAAAGCTGGACTGTATCATGAAGTGTTCTGCACCATCCCATATTCAGTTCTTCGTCCTGCTACCCTTTCCCTACCTAGTAGAGAAAATCATCAAGGAAACCTAATTCACTACAGACATTAAAAGGAAAAAAAAAACACCTTACATGAAATCTTTATAAAAAAGGCATTTGTGCAAATGACAATGAAGACAAGTCTCAAGGCCCTACAGTTACACTACTAAGTTGCTACCAGCTCCGTAACATCTTTATAGCTATTTGCTTTGCCAGTCTTGGAACATCATTCCAGTAGCGTTTCACACAGCAGTGGAAAAGTAACCTTAGCCACAGTTGCACAAATGCATCTTCAGAAGGTTATTGAAATAATCCAGCTAAAATATAGCAGAATTTTTTTAAACCTTACTGTTAAACTTTTCAGTGAGTGAGCTGGCTTAAGCCATAGACAGGAAAATTTCACCAGCCCAGTTAATAAGGTAGTGCTGCAAAGGAGACTCTTAGATAAAGGAGACTTCTTAGACTCTGCTGCCAAAGTCAGTATTATAACTGCATTCTTAAGAAAGCATGGTATTAGAATTGTCTGTATGGGACTACTTTTCTAGAACTGCAGTGTTCGAACAGATGCAGCTTAGGTGGGGCAACCGTTACTTTCATGGGACCTAGACCTTCACTTATTTTAGCAGCACATGATATATTAAAAAAACATGGCAGTACTGAATAGGGGAGGTTAATACAAGTACACCTATTTCATGAAATTGATAGGTCCAGCTTTCAGGAGTCCACTTACCATGTCTGTATTGCTCTCTTTTGCTTGCCGGATGGTAACTTTAACATGGTATTTCTTTTCAATCCACTGTGCTATCTGTTTAGTCTTGGTCTCCAAGTCATTCTTGGCAATAGCTGAAGAAAAGGATAACTCCTTCTGAACCACCCCTGTTTAAAACAGAACTAAAACTGTGTTGGCTTAACATCTGACAAACCTGTATCAGCTGCTTTCTTTCAACAGCCTATGGTGCTTTGTCTGCTTAACTCCCTTCCCCATGCTGGTTTCTCAAACACAGAGCATCCCAATTTCATTGTCTCCGCATGCACCACTCTCACCTTAGAAGGTGGCTACTTGATGTTTCACACTCACTGCCGTAATTGGGAGACTGAGTGCATGTTTGAGGCACACAGGGAAGTCTGTTCAGGGTGAGAAGGCTTAAAGTATTTTTATTTTAATGACAGTTTTGTTCATAATACAGGTCTAACAAAGATAAACAGGTAAGCATTGGAAATAAAGACTTAGTGTGCAAATTCCTACATTCTGCACATAGTATAGCTGAATGTAAAAGCATTGAAGTTAGATAGGTCTTCATCTCTAGCCCATTTTCTTGAATGGCGAAGTGCAACATTCAGCAGGAAGTATGATGTCTTGTCATATATTTGAACAATTTATGGTCTCTTCCTCCCTAAAGATTCTCTAAAGTAGTTACCATTTGAATAATCTTTTTGTAGTTTCTTGAACAGGAAAACACTACCACAATAGTGCTCTCCTCTAAAATCAGAACACTACCCAAAGCACAGATACCTTCTTTAGCCTGAGGATAAGAAAAGAGGATACAAGTTCAGCTGCCTTTTCTAAAACCTCTTTGCCACGCTCCGTTTGTTAAACTGCTGGAGCAGGCTGACTTCAGAAAAAACACTGAAAAGTGTTCAGTATTGAAAAAGTTGTTCTCTTACTCTGTATAAGAAAGGGCTCCAAACTTTGTCTTCCTAGGAGCAAGCTAGGAATAGAATGCTTCATGACTACTGGTGACAAAATGATGTAATTATATTGGTGTACCTGGTGCTCAGTTTGTAAAAACTGCCTGTCACTTCATGGCTTAGTAAAAGAACAGAAATTCAGTGAGTTTCATGGAACCAGAGTCTAGTTATATTCACTTAAATAAAAACAGATTTAAAAAAAAAGCCAGCAGATGCCAAAATAGTAGATCCTGAGAAGGCAATAGAAGGCTTCTCTGTGGAAGACTAGACTAATGCAAAATTTCATTTTCACCACTGCAAATCCTTAATAGGGTAGACCGCAGTGACATTGCTTTGGATTTGCACAAATGCAAGTAAGGGGATTTCATCTGCTGAAACCACTTCTAATGCAGCATTTTTCAAAGTGCTCAGTGTTGTAGCATCAACAATGTACATACCTGGTTTTGGATTTGCTTTTTTCTTCTCTGCACGTTTAAGCTGTTCTTCATGAATCTGCTGCCCAGTCATCAGTCTGTATACAGGAGGTTCTGCATTCTCACGAAGGAGAACTAGTTTCAGGTCATGTTGATCCATAAGTTTGAGTGCCTCTGCCCGGTGCATATTTCCTAAGCTCTCTCCATGCTGGTTGATTACATGTAAAATCTGATAGGGAATTCTTCGCCCAACGCTTCCAAATGCTGCTTTCCTTTTTGTTTCCCTGTGAGATTTTTCAGCTGTACAAAACGGCTGAGCAAGTCCAAACACAGTTGACTTTCTGGGGTCAAGTACCACCATCCAGAATGGAGAAAAGACCCTCTTTTGTGGTGTTTGTGTCAGAAGAGTACCAAGGAATCTTTTTGCATACCTGTTCTCATTTCTGGTTGCTTGACATAAAAATTTCATCACGCACAAGGCAGTCATTCTGAGGAAGCAGGGAAGAAGAAAAAACAAGTTACCCCCATCAGTCAGATTCTTCTAGTTGTATTAGAAAGACTTGACTCCAGTTCAGTAAACCCTAGTCCTTAAAACTACACTTTCAAAAAGATGTATGGTGTTACTGTACAGAATGAGCAATCAACAGTAATTTTACAGTAACAGAGAGAAAATCTGACAAAGGAACAAAATTTATGAAGAGTTCATGTAAAATCTGAGCCTGAACTCCTGTAAAGAATCCAATACTTCTAGTTCATTTCTCCTCACGAGAGTATCTATTCTTATACAGCTTTTTTGTGTATAGAGGGATTAGCCAATGGTCAAGAGGGAGAATTTGCTGTCAAATAAAAAGGCATGTCATACTTTTAGTATTTTCAGCCCAGATTTTTTTCATGAAGTATCTAACACTAGGACTTTCTTCCTGGTTCTGATACTCTTCTTTGGAAAGGCTTTCATTTAAGCCACATTAATTCAGAACCAGCCTAATCACATAGTGAATGAAGCAGCAATTTGTGCAACATCTGTCAGCAGCCATCCCAACATCTACAGTCTGACTCTTCTATGTTTTGTAAGGTTTTGGAATTTCAAAGCCTTGACTATACAGAGTAAGACTGCCATGCAAAATCTTCACCTTGGCATTAAAATATGACGAAGTAACCATTACTATATTTGAAAATATGGTTTATCCCCAGGGTTGAAAACCCTTCCATAGCTAGCATGCAACCTGCTTCTTGTAGCACTGACCCCAAATTGTCTATTTTTCTCAGTTTTCCAAATGTCATTTTGTGGAAGTAATCCAGCTAGTTACTTGGTCTTATATGGATTAAGCACTAATATTATTTCAGTAACCTTAAAAAAAAAAAACAAACAGCATCTTCACTGTCTTTTAAGCTCAAGTTCTACTGATTCAGCCGTGATTTGAAGTGAAAACAGTGCCTTAATTTTAAACCTATTTTATCAGACATTTAAAGTATCAATTGACTTTCCCAGGTTTTCACAAACATTAAATTTAGGGTGGCACATTCCTATTTATAGTGAGCTGATTTTTTCCAGTTATTAAAACTATTTAGATTTCTTACATACAGAAAGCCTCCACCTAAGTAGCATTAATTGTTTAGAAAGTGCAGTTTACTGTAGACACTTCACCAGAACCATCTAATAAAAACACTGATAATGATACATTTCTTCTTCTTGAATGATGAAAAAAGCTTGCGGGGAAAAAAGAGAAAAATAGACACACAGATAAGACTTGTGTGCAATACATGGGCTGGAAAAGAAGCAACACATTCATATGCCTAAGATCCCCACTTGCAAATTAAAATTTAAATAAATTGTTACAGACATCTATCCTGGCATAGTACGATGAAGCTACAGACTTTCAAAACAAGCCTCGAAATACACCAGTGCTTGAATTTTGAGGACTAGTGAAGCTGATCTTTGAGACACTCCTTCCATTACAATTTTTCATTCTTCCCTGGTTCATGGAATCCCCCTGGCAATTTTGGTGCACCTGACCATTATTTGCATTTTGTTCAAAACTTCAGAAATCGGCCATTTTTTAACAGCTGCAAAAACAAGAGCAAACTGTGGAATATTATCTGCAGTTTTGGTATTCCATGTTTAAAAGGCAACAAGTACAGGAAAAGCCAAAGATGATACATGAAACCAAAAACAGGTCATACCAGAGGACTCGGCAAGAGTGTGACTTCTTTTGCCTAGGAAGGAACATGACTCCACTCTATAAATATATACATACATATATATATATGTCATTGTGTAAACATGTATCCATGTGTGTACATATACATGGAACAGGTGCAAACAATCAGCAAGGATAAGGAACTATTTATAATTCTAAGCAGTGTTGGCACAGGAACAAGTAAAATGACCTGCCTGTGAATAAACTTAGTCTGAAAATAGGGACAATTTGGAGCCTGGGACAGACTTCACATTTTAGCAGTAGGGACAAAGCCGATATAAAACGCTTGAAGATGGTATGGGATCAATTCCTAAACAGGGCAGTCTGACTCGGCTGTGTGCTACAGCAGGACCCTGAACTCCGTTAGCCACAGGGCACAGAAGAGAAATACCAGGATATTCACAGCAGAGTCGAAAATAGAGCTATCGTCCCTTCCTGCCCTGGGCTCTGCCTCTGCCGAGTCCAGGCCAGAACCACAGCCCCTGGGAAACACAGATCTTTCTCAGCTGTGGCAGCAGCCCTACAACTAAACACCCGCTACCAACACACAAGTATCTTTGCGCGTCATCAGTGTAGCCACGCAAAAGCCAAGAAGTCCTTATTTTTAAAGTGGTTTCATAAACCAGCTGTGGATCGTGCACTGCAGACTTGCAGACTGTAATCTGGGTATCGCTGGTGCATTATAAAATACTATAATTAAATTTATCTGGCATTCAAAGCAGCCTGGCTTGCCTTTGTCAGTTACTGACTTCTAAAGCTAAGTAATGGTATTAGAGCAATGGAATAATAGTTTATTTTAAAGAAATGTTAGACTTGCTCTGCTAAATACATGGTTTTGCCTTCATTCTCCGTGGCTATTTAAATCTAATAAATCCTGCCTTAACTGTCTGAGAAAGAAAATGACCCTCTTTATGGAAGGATTTTTCTTCATATAGTATGGCACGTAAGTGTATTTTGCTTTGTGCGTTTCCATCACTTACACAGGCATTAGCAAGGGCAGCTGACTTTGCTGGGGGCTCTAACGAGCGGGCAGGCTGCAGGCGCACCGGCAGCGGCAGGAGCAGCCGTGGGTCCGCGCCCGCAGGACGCGTTTCGCTGCACCCGTCAGCGCTCCGGCGCCCGCAGCAGCGTGCGGCTGTTGCGGGAGGGGTCCTGCATCTTGTAGGAGTTGCTGGCGTGGGTTTTCCTGGGCCGTCTCGTGCGAACACATGCTGAAAAGACTCTATTTTAATTTTACGCGTGGATTTAAGCAGGGCGGGGGTGAAGGGCTGCGCGTGGCTGTGTAACCGTGCGTGACTGTGACCTGCTGCGCCTGTGTTCCCGGCTGTGCGCCGCGGGGAGGCCATCGCGTCTGCGGCCCTGTGACCGCCTCTGTGTGAGCCGGGCCGGGTAGGCGCCGGTGCAGGCGGGCCCGGGGACGGCGGCGCTTGCGGCCTCGCTACCCGGAGCCCGCTGGGCCTCCCGCGGCCGCCACGGCCCGGCCCGCCCCGGCCCGCAGCGCCCTCCCCCCGCCCCGGCCGGCTCTTACCTACCTACCTACCTACCTGCCGGCCGGGCCGGGCCGGGCCGGGCCGGGCCGAGCTTAGCTGAGCCTCCGGCCCGCCGCAGCAGCCGAGGGACCGACCGGTGCCGCCGGGAGGGTGGAGACTGTCCCGCCTCTCCCCCTCCCCCTTCCCCTTCCTCCTCCTCTTCCTCTTCCTCTTCATTCTCCGCCTCTTTCCTCCGCCCCGTGTGGGGCTGCGCGCGCACGGGCGTGGGCGTGCGCGTGCCGGCGTGCCCGCGCGTGCGGCTGCGCGCGTGCGTGTGCGTGTACCTGTGCTCGCACCTGTGCTCGCCTGTTTGCACAGGTAATTGCTAGGTGGGTGGGGCTGGGGGTGTTACGTACCTGTGCGTTTGTTCCTGCGTGTGCACACAGTGCGTGTGCACGTGCCAGCCTGCCTGTATGCCCCTCTGTCCGCGCGCCTGCACCTGGTGCACGCCTTGGGGTATATACAGGCGTAGTGCTGCGTATCCCGGTTTGTGCGTGTAGAGAGTTCCTGTCTCTCTACGGATGCACGCACTTGTCTGCGTGTCCGTGCCTTCCTCTTGCCGACGTACGTGTGGCGTGTTGGGTTCTGCGTGTGCAATTGTTGGGCTGTGTCGTTGTCTTGATTCTCTGCGTGTCTTTGCTGCACTGGGGGAGTCGCGCGTAGGTACAAGGGCCGCTGCTAGGAGATGGTTCTCGCTGTGGTCCCCCCCGGAAGGTGGTTTGTGGACACCCAGCGGTGCGGGCTTGTGTCGCAGGGTGGGATTGCTGGCAGTCGGCGGGGCAGCTTCCGCTGTGCGTGTGCGTGCGAGGTGCGGGTGTTGCACGGCGGAGATGTGTCTGCAGGGGTCAGTAGCGCGTGCGTTTGTGGCATTGCGTGAGTCAGGCCGCAAGCTTGTGGGGTGTTTGGATTTGTTACCTTCTTTGGTAGGCGGCTCTGCCTTAGGTTTGCAGGCTCCTTCTTCCAGTTTGGAGATAGAAAACCTTGCCTTTGAAAGAGGAGCTGAAATTCATATACACACCCTAGGTCCCCAGCCGTAAGTGACACCCTAAATGAGTAAAACGCTAAACGGGGTGAGAGTTTGCTGTTCGGCTGTGGTTGGGGAGGGGCAGCACGCGTGTGGCGCGGCGTGTGCCGAGAGTGGCTTCTCAGGAGCCGAGGTGTTTGTGCCTATTGAGGGATGGTGTTTGGCCAGCTGGGCTGGAGCCGAGAACAGCGCTCGGGCTGAAAGTGTGCTTGTGTTCAGAATTTGGTACAAAATGAAGCCGTGGGAAGCAACTGGGAGGGAGGCCTTGTCCGCTGTCCTTCCCCCTTAAAAAAATCAGGACTTTTTAGCTTACTTGCTTTGGGCCACAACTAAGTGACCCCTCTTTCCTCTCTCCCCTTCCTGCCCAGGAAGAAGAAATACAATGAAAATCTAATCTTCATCTTTTTGGTTTGAAAGCTTTCTATTCTTAACTGTGGTCTTAGAATGGTTTAATTCCACGTGCCGGTTGTTTTGGTACGTACATGCAAAAAAGTCCGTCATTGCTTTGTGCTCTCCATCTTCACAGAAGACGTATGGTAATTGCGTGCGAAACCAGAAAACTTTACTAAATCAGTTCACAATCTGAAATTCATTCATATCACCTTATTCTCATTAAAACTTCTTGCCTGCAGTAATGAGTATGGAAAAATGCCATTAACGGAATTAGCTAAATAGATGGTGAGCTGTGTCGACAGCCTGGCTGACAACTGTAGCTTCACCTATTCTATGCACATAGTGCCTGTTTTTTCCATCCTGCTCTTTTGTTCATTTCTTGATTTCGCTCAGGCTTTATGCTTTTACAGTTGTAAGCTCTTTGGGAGCAGGGATTGCCATCTATTATATCAGTAGAGTGCCTAGGAAAACCAGATCTCAGTTTGATGCTCTTGAAACATAAATTACTGAAATTCTACAATATCCAGTTGTGGGGAGCAAAATATTCCACAATAAGAAAAGGTGAGACAAAAATGGTTTTTACTGCTCTTTTCATGGTCTGGAAATCAAATATGGAATTTGAATAACCATGAAGGGAAGTTTTGGCAGAGCTGAAGCCTGGAGAGAGATTTTTTTTTCATCCTCAGCTCTGCAGTATGCATTAGAGGAGAGCTTGTCAGTGGCCCAGCTTGCAGTTAGCTACTATTGCCTCTCTGAGAACCATCCCATAAGACAGATAATTTTCAGCAATGTTAGTAGGAGCAATAAAGCTAATCATCCTCTTCACTGTGATAAAAACTACCTGCATGAAAGCAAGGTACTTTGGAGCATACAACTTGCATTCTTTCTCTCTTCCCTTTATTTAATTCTGTTAAGTTTAAACCTGATGTTTGTTTTACTTCATGCCTTTCTAATTAAATTTAGTGTGCCAAGAAATAGTGCAGCCTTCTCATGCTGTTTGTCCTCAATTAACTTGGTCTTTCTGGGTGTTCGTTGTACTCTTTCTCCTTGTCCTTTGTCTCACGTCTGTTTACACTGTAATTGTCCAGGGGCTACGTTTTTATATGTGCCTGTCACAGTGGGACTGCAGTCTTAATTATTTGAAAGACACTATCATAATAAACACAGTTAATAATAACTTTCTCCCTTCTATTTTGCTTGATGCACATCATCCTCTGCCCACCCTGACAATACTCTCAGTCATTTATTTGGTTTTTAATTCCTAAATCTGCATCTGTCTTTTTTTTCACTTGACATTTAGTTTCCCAAGCTGGTTAACAAAGTTGTTGTTTTCACTTTATTATTTTTTGTGCCAAATCAAGGCCTGTTCTGCTAGACCTCGTGCCAAACTGTAGATTATTCATGCCCCAGAGAATTTAAAATGCAAATATATGAGGAGGAGAAAGGATGGTGGATGGAGAGATTTCTCACCCTCATACATGAACTGTGCAGTTATCTGCCAGTGTGGATGTTATTAATGTTATCAGTTAATGCGAGACTCAGGATGCTGCTGGGAAGCTTCCTCCACATTCACAACCGATCTGTGGGGGACGGTTTGATTGTCCCCTGAGGATGCTGGAAACTGTTTCCAGTCCTTCTGTGTTTCAGGGTCAGTCTCCCCCTGAAGCTATTCATTCTGGGTCCAGTAAGCTGCTTGTAATGCCCAGCAGAGAGCAAGAATGCCCTTAGCTGGATGATAAAGTGCTCATCTAGAGACCCAAGGCTTTCATTCAAAAACCATCATTCATTTTGTGGGTGGAGGAAGCAAGCTGCTGAAGTGCCTTACACCTGGAAGGAGCCAGTACTTGCTGGCTCTGGGTGGAGGACAGCTCTTACTTGGGTCTGCGGTGAACATCTTGCCGCTTTCTAAACTGGAGCTGTAGTTCTCAATATTTGGTCCAAAAAATTTCAAGTGCCAAACAAGTTCATCAGGAATTTATTGCTGATATTGTTGGGTCTATGCAATGCCTGGGGCTCTTGGTCATGGACCAGTAGCAGCAGGTGGGACAGCATTTTTTTTCAGTCTTACTACTAAATCTGTGATTAGTCTCCTGCACACTTGTGCTTGCAAAAGTACTGAGCGTCTGGAGGGCCTCTTACGCTGCGCACCTCTGTTTCCCTGTTTTTCTGTGTAATTCGCTCCTTTGCAGGGCGTTTCGATGGGGAAGCTTTGGGGAAGACTTGGAGAGAGTCTCTTTCTCCTCCCCAGCCCAGCCCTTCAGCGCCAGCTGGCATGGCTCGCCTCTGCCTTCCTGCCAGCTATAACCACGGCCGTGCGGTTCTGCAGTCCCCTCGTTCAGAGAGGGGCCGTAGCCTCCCCTGTGCGCTCCTTAGTATTCCTTTTCCCGTTAGCGTTTATAAAAGACTTTCGCACATAACTCGGATGAAAAACTCCCTTGTGCTGAGCTGAGCATTGCCATATGGCAGAGAACACGTCAGAGTAAACACGTATTTAAAGGACACAGAAATTCTGGGGTTGTAGTAGGTCCAGATTCCTGGATTCTGCAGTAGCTCATTTAATCCTTTTCCATCCCCAGCTTTTGAAAGTTGCTTCCTACACACACTTCTCTATTCTATTCTAGCAAGAGACAGCAAAAAATTAAAGCAAACCCAAAAATTCTGTTGAGTGGTAAATGGTCACTGCTAACTGATGACCTGCACAGAATATATAAATACAGTTGAAACAGCTAAAGTTTTGTTTGGTTTCTGAGATCTGCCCCTGTTATAGGAATTAAAACAAATCTTTTGAAGGTGCATGCTCTGCCGTTAAATTGCTTGTGCTGATTTACCGAATCCAGGCAAAGAACTGATTTTGCTCGCTGAAAAGCAAGGCTGACTGAATTTATTAAAATGTTAATCATAAAGCAAGCCTGTGGGTCCTTGGAGCGTGACACAAAGTTAAAACTTCCCAGTGTAGAACGTTTTTTAACTGTCTAGTTTTACATCTTGACTGTAGGGAGAGGAGTTTCCACTGTACATCTAAGACATTGTTCTGCAGCCTTTGCAAGTTGCTGGGTTCAGCTGCGAAGATTTTAAAAGCTGCTTTTGTTGGCAGCCTAGGACACATTCGTGACCTTATTAAAGTGGAAGTGAAAGCTCTCCTTTTTTTTTTTTTTTTTTTTTTTTTTGCAACAGTAAATCTACTAATTTTACAGTCAGTTGAACAGCAATAGATTAATTTGTTTAAAGTCTGCATTCACAAAGAAAACGTGAACTTTGCTGCCTTGAATACCCGAAACTACAGTGAGATATTTAAAGGGTAGAAACTATTACAACTTGCCCTAGAATGGTCCAAGCAGTTCCCTGTCACCTGCTTCTCAGCACAGGTGCTGACCTCCCCGTCTATTCTATCCCTCCTGACAGACTAGCAGCGAGGCTGGGGCTTTGTGTGCAACAGAGAACGCTTTTCCAATGACTGGGCCAGTTTTCTTCAGCAACCACAGGAAGCAGAATAAAGAAAAGGTTAAGGGCCACCGCAAGGGTCAGAAAGGGTTAAATTTAGTTGACATCAGAGGTTATAGCTTTTAACAAGAGCATGAAGGAAACTTATTCGAAGATGCAATTTGTTTCTTCTTTGTCAACCATTATTTTTTTTTACTCTATTGATAGTGACAGCTTAACAAAGTTTTTATATGCCAGGGTTTTCATCCTTTAGAGGATAAAGAACTGTGATGCAAAAAAGAGATGCAGGTGGAAGACTTTATAAAGCCTCCATGATTTTCAAATTGAGGGTTGAAAGTAGGCTCCCTGCCTGGCTAAGTCAAAAATAATTTGTAAATGTTAAAAAAAATACACATTACGGACAGAGGAGCTGCTTTTTTTTTTTTTTTTTCTTCCCAGTGTAACTTGCCAAGAGTGGTGTGTTATCAGAGGCATTACAATCTGACTGGTTTTGTATGTATTTTTTCCCAAGGTAATCTTATTTTCTTTTTTATCTCCCTCTAAAGATGATGAAAGTCAAATGCCCTGAACAACAGTCTTCATCATCTCCCTTCAAGATTTTTTAGCGTATAATGCATCATGCTAGTTTTTGGGGGTTTTTTTCCTCTCAATTTGGTGAAGAAGCACGAACTACGAAACACACTCGGTGGGTAGCTCCACCATGAAGTTCTCATTCAGCTTCTTGGAATGCAAAGATAAGGAAAGTTTAAATCTTTCTGAAAACAATTGAAGAAAAATAATATTAAAAAAAAGTTCAGTAGGATTTTTCGCATGTTTATACACAACAGCACATCTTCTGGCAATCAATCTTTTCTTCAAAATTAATTGATGAAATTACTGCTTTTTGTTTTGTTTTGTCCTGGTACAAGGTAAAGAACTCAGATCTGAAAACAGAATTTAATTAAATCCGATAATAATTCGTAAGTACAAACTATGCATTTTGGAAATGTTTTTTTTTTTTTTCCTTTTTAGCATGTTTTCCTAAAGAAAGAAGAGCTTATGGGATCATCCTGTCTTCCTATCCATCTGTCTTTCTGCAAGTTCTCTTGGCATGGTTTTAATCTCATGGACACTTTAGCCCAATTTGGCAAAGAGGGGCCTCAAAGGTATTGTACATTTATAATAACTATTAATATTTTTATAATAACTATTAATATTTATATATTTCTAACAGGTTTTGTGAAAATCGATGATTAAACAGAGGAGAGACCCTCAAATTGCTGTCTTGTTCTGGCAAAAGAGTTCAGCCAGTTGACCAGACAGTGTGTGTGTGTGGGCTGCCCAGCTGACACCAGGTATTAATCAGATCAACTGCGGCCGTGGTGCCTTTTGCCTCGCCAGCTGCCCGGGGGGCTGCGGAGGGGATGCGAAAGGCTGAGGGGGTCCTGCAGTGGGGGTTTTAGAGATGGGAGAACGAGGACAAGGGAGAGGCGTAGGGGACATGCTGGGGGCGTATTGATATCTTTAATTTTGGTATTTGGTATTGTAGGGCTGTTGTAGGAGATGATAGGAAGAACAGCGGAAATGATTATGATGGGAACTGAGAGACAACACAAACCTTGACCATTCGAGTATCGGTTATTTCACTGCTCTTGGGACAACTTTTGTTTGCTTACAGGAGAAATTTCGTCTGATTTGTGGTGTCTTTGCAGTCTGTGTGACCAAAGCTTGAAACTTCAAACTAACTTGCTGTCGAGTTAATTCAGACTTGCACTGGGTTCCCGGCTGTATGACTGAGAGCTGATTTTGCTCTCGGGAGAGCAAGATTAGTCCTTTGAGATACATGTCACCACTTTGACAGTTCTGGGAGGATTCTTTCTGAAATCAGTTAGTATGAACTTTTTTTGTTGGTGTAGACTAGATTCTTCCCTATGGGATGGCTAGCAGATCTGGAGAAAGTCTGTGCAGCTCGCAGGTAGAAATATTTGTAGTGGCATGTTGTATAGACGTGTATAGACACTTGACTGGCAAAGGACTAGAGAAGGGGAGTAGGGAGCTGGAGAAATATGGGGCCTTCTCTGTCCTCAAAGATGGGGAAAATGGCACGATCTGGCTCGAATGGCTGAGGGCTCTGTATCCTCTCTCTTTGGTCCACACACACACAGGGGCAGCCTCTGCTGAGCGGGTGACTTCCTATGGCCTAACTGCAGTGACAAACAAGAAAAAGTATGGCTCTCCACAGCCCAGACAAACTCGCCTGGAAAACACAGCAAAAACTCCCACTTACTATTCTGCTCATGAGCTGCTGCCAAAACTCAGCTGTGAGGAGAATAAGAGCATCTTTTTAAAAATGTAAAACTGACATTTTTTTTCCTTCTGAGCTGCTCTTACAGGCTTTGAAGCATTAATTTCAAAAGCTTCACAAGGGCAGCAGGCATCAAACGGTCCAGGCTGAGTGGAAGCTTGGGGAGGAGAATTGCAAAGTAAGTTGTGTGGGTGATGGCTGCAGACACACCAAAGCAAGGTTATTTGATTGTTACAAGTCACTGATCATGGCTTGCTTTTAATGATAGAGCAGCAGAGAAGAAGAGTTAGAGCAGCACAAAGGTAGCCTAAATTTCAGCTTCATCTTTTGCCTCATGCTTGTGTTGGCTGGGTGATTCTTGGCTTGGGAGTCAGGAGATGCAAGTTTTGACTGCAGTGCTGCCACTGACATGCCCTGTGACCTTGCGTAAGTCACTTCATCTCCGTGCTTCTCCTCTCATCTTTTTGCCCGCTTAGAATCTCTCTCATTTTTTCCTTGCAGGGTCTTTCCCTAATTATACGTCTGGACCATGCCTAGCACAATGGAGCTGTGATGTCAGGTTAGGCACTGCTATAATCTGAATGAACATTAAAGAAATACTGCACTGAGCACTTCTCTAGGACTCTCCTGTTATCTCAGGGTTTCACTGATAACCTTAACAAAATAAAAGTCCTTCAAAAGACTGAGCGTTCCTGCCTACTGCCCAATTGCTTCCTTTTTGTGTAGCATCTTGAACATGAAAAAACATCAATTATGATCTCTGGGTTGTCAGAAAATAATGATTTATGGTGTTTCATGCTTCCTGAAATATTGGTAACATATTTTTGCTTCCTGAAATCTCAGCGGTAGCTTCAGTACTTCACTGTGCCTAATTTTTGTCAAACTGAATTACAAAACAACATGCCACTATATATCTTATTCATTTTGGTATTTTTTCCTTAACTTTGCTCTTTTGTGTAGGTGCAGTTCATGTGTCTGAGACTAGGGACGAAGCCTCCTCCAGAATTAATTACACAGTACCCCTGACATCTACTCTATTTTATCCCCATAAGGGTTATAGGAACAAGTTTTTTGCTCCAGGAGGAACAGCTGTCTAAGAGAATTTACTACTTTGTGAAAGAAATGTAGAGTCAAAGAATAATTCAGGTTGGAAGGGACCTCAGGAGGGTCATCTATCCCAATGGCATACCCAGAATTTTGGATTATGACCTCAACTTGGGTGAAAAAAAAGCCTTATTTGTCTGTGAATCACTTCAGGAATCAGCAGGACCTAAGTGATTTTCAGGTTCTGCCTTTCTACATTCTAATGAAGGATTGGGACCCTTATGTATACATTTTCTTAGAAGCAATTACTAGTGTTCCAAGCTCAGTCCATTTGAAATATAAGGAACTAATCTGTATTTGAGTAGAAGGTTGAGAATTTATTTGTTAATAATTTTAAAGCACTTGAATTGTGCGGAGACATCTTTACATTCCGAGCAATTTATGTATTTATTTGGATTCATAGGCCAGTGATACTTACATGGTATCAGACCATAAGTTATTTACATAAATTAAACATGGATGATGGAGCCACAAGAAATGAGTCATATTTTTTTCTATAAAGAGCAGCAGGAGGTAATTGTTTCGATAAGAAATTCAGAAACCAGCTCTGCATTAACACATAGAATTGTACTCAGAAATCAAATGAATTATTCCCATATTCAGCTAAGATCAAGTAACTCACAAATATAGATGGTGTTAGGACTGAGCAGAATTTATTCCTGCTGTAAAGGCTCACATGCATTCATTCTATTTAAATTTGTCAAAGGAAAATCATTCTGCAAAGTGTACTAATGAGAAGTTCTGTAAGTATTACTGACCGTAACGGGATCTTAAAAAAAAAAAAATCTTAATTTACTGATCTGCAGCTTTATAGTGTTTGCCCATGTTCAAGGTAGTATAAAATTTGTGCCTGGTCCTAACAAGTAAAGGAATTAACGTATGTAGAGAAACTGGAGTTTCTTGTTTGTCTGCTTGTTTACAAGGAAATAGAGCAACAGAGCTGGATTTTTTTTTTTTTTTAACACCCAAATCTCATACTTATTCATTTGAACCAACATGTTTCAACACGCCACTGAAAAAGATAAGAGTTATTGTTAGCTATTTCATGTCTCGGTAAAAATAAAGTGGGAAAAATCGCAGTATCTTTTCTTAAATGGCCAAAAAAGGGAAAAAGTTAAAAGCAAGCCTAGAAACCGGGCCAGTTGGTGCTTTATTTAGTGTTCCTTTTTCCATTAGCTCACCCTGCTTTTGTAAACTTTGGAGAGGAATGCCGTGTTCCAACAGTAACATTTGCTTTGCTTTTACAGTTACATATGTGGGTAATGAAAAACAACTGTACTTTGTGAGCTTGAAATGTAATTAACTGATGGTCTAAAAGGTAAATGGTTTCTTCTAATTATGTCTAAAAACCAGTCATGAGCCAAGCAAAGTGATTTATATAGACTAACTGTAACAAATATCTGAGTAAATATATAGAGGCTATCCCCATTTCCTCCTTTTATTTTAAAAGTATTAATTGTAGATCCTTTAGAATATTTTCAATAAAATTAAATTTTGGAAAAAATGTAGCATTTCATTGAAGCCAAAGGCTTTGCTCTGGGATCTTGGCTCAAGAGGAAGGAAAGGCAGTTTCAAGTTTTCACTGCATCAGCTTCATATCAAAATTTGTCCTCTCACAGCACTCCAGGCTAGATCTGTGAACCTAGTTTTCCACATCCCCAGCCATTTACAAACTGACTGCAGGACAAACAGAAAAAGCATACAAAATTTCCAAATTTGGATATTTCAATTAAATGCAATTATTAGCTTTTGGTTGGCAATCAAGATATTTCTTGCACAGTGAACAAAGCTACTGATTTTTTCCTTGGCTTTTAAAAAAGATTTTGTGAAATTATAGACCCAAGTGCTTTGATATGGAAATGGCCTGAGGTGCTCTATACCTTCATTGCCCTGTCCAGGCTGGGGTTTTCTAGCTGGACTAAATTTCACCGAGTGCGCCAATTACTAATTTTGATAAACTGTGCCTCAGCAGTTAAGCTGAGCCTTCAAAGGATCCCCACTTTGAGCTCCTCTGAGTGTTCAGAATGGCATGTCCCCATCGAAATGTACTTTGCTTGGGACATAGCTCACTGGGACAGAAGGGACAGAATATTCCACAGATAGGAGGCATCCTTTCAGTAAAAATGAAAAGCTGGTCAGTTTTAAATTGAAGCTTTCCATAAAAACAGTTTCAGTGGAAAATTTTTGGACGAGCCCTAAATAATAAGCACTCCCAAAGTTTGCCAGGAAAGAGGGCAGAGCAACATTGTTTATTGACCATATAAGCACTTGTCTTTGTTGAAGTCTATATGGGTTGGAAATGTCTACTGTAGACTGAAAAAATGTAGAGTCTTAAGGTAGTGTTAGTTCAGTCACTAAAATTGCATAATGTCATTTGCATAATCACTCCCGTACCAGTAACTATTCGATACCTCCGCAGCTACAGCGTCGTTTTGTTGAATGCATAAAAGAGGAATTACAGAACCTGCTTCTCCTCCCTTCTCGGTTCCCTGTCGATAGGGAAAGGGCCCATTATCTGAGGCAGGCACCCAGGGATGCGCACTCCAACAAAGGGTTATGGTCCATGTTCATTATATGCAAATCTGCTAGAACATTAATCTGCTAGGCATTAACATAATATCAGTTGGTGCATCGGGGTAATTCTCATCTGATCCAAAACATTCCTCATATAAGCAAAACAGTTTAGCTACATAGAGAAATGATGAACTAATTCATTTTGGATCTAATCATATCAAAATCAGCAAATGTGAACCAGAGTTGAATATGACCTGATTATATCTGCAAAAAACCACTGCCTTACAGGCAGTTTATTTATTTAAATAATCAAATGAAACAAGATAGTCCTAAATGCATCTTGCTTAACTTGATTACTTAAATAAGCAGCCATCTGGCATGAATGACACAGATGAAGTTCTTCCTGAAATTTTTCTTCTTTTAGTTTTTCAACACCAGAACTGTTTTGCATCTTGTGCTTATTTCATGTTATTTCTCTGCTAGAGTGTCTTTACATAGAGATTGGGGGCAGAAGTTAATAGAAATTATAATACAAGTACAAGCTGAACTCACTGTCTCTACAACTTGATACTGATCAGCTGAAGGGAGTACATTAACATCCCTATTTATACAATTATTTTAGCCACAGGAGAATCCATTTGTTGTTAGAGGAATACAGCTGAAATCTATCAGGATTAGAAGGCAAGGAAGGCTGAGTAAAAACCATAACAAGTTGAAATAATCCAGTTCTCTATTTGAGGTCAGGGTCCTAGCTTCATTAAAAGTATTTTTGTCTTTTTGTAAAAGAAACACTTTTTACTATTCTTTATTAAACAGAAAATGCTCTTGGAGTTACAAAGCATTACTTAAGTCTGATTCTGAAGGTGTGTGTGAGTAAGAGCTGTTTTACACATGGGAACTGTCCTACTGACTTTGAAGGGATAAAAGGCTTGAGAAAAGTTATGTATGCAGGAGAGTGCTTAAGAGTTGGGACTGCTGATGGGCTCATTGGTTAGTACCTGCGCGCATCTTGGCTTAGAGCTTTAGATAGTTATAGTTACAAGAATTGTACTACAGTAAAATTAGTAAGAGCAAATCATGTTTAATTGGGGTGGAATGTTTTTTACAATGACCTTATGTAGAGCCTCTCGCTTACAAATGTGTCCCATGCTCTGCGGTATCTTGAGAAGAGAGGACCCTCAGTTTTGGTACTTGTGTAATGTATGTAGGAGCAGAATGACCAGAAGTTGATTCCTGTCCCTTGAGGATGCAGGCCTGTGGAGCTTGACCTAGTTTTTAGCTATTAAAAAGATCAACACATGTCAAGCCTGATGGTTGGGTCTCTAAGATATTCCCAATATTGAGTTTCACTACACACCCTCAGATCCCACCCTCTTTGCTACGTGACTCTGGAAAGCCCACGTGTATGGGTGTTGCTGTGGTATTTACACGATACATGCCCTGGGGCTGTCAGCTGGATAATGTGCTCATCTGCCAGCTGTATTTTGCTGTGTGTGATCTGACTTGCTATTCCCCTTCCTGACTGCTCCCATTTTGCAGGTGGAGGACTGCCCGTGTAGAAAGGTATAGCAGCTTATGAGGGAAGTATCGGCAGTAATGGCTATATTTGCATTTATGCTACAAGTGTGTGATGAAGGAGGAGAGTTGTTAACATAATACTTTTTTCTTTGTATCAACGTGCAACATGTCTCAAACTTGTAAGATGCTCAGTGTGGGCAGCTGTGTGTGCTGGCAAGGTGACTCAATGAGGAGTTAAGGTTCCTGGATTTAGTCTTTGCCTCCTTCTACCCTAAGACCTTTAAAAGTCATTTCATTTCTCTATGCTGCCATTTTCCCTCCCACCTCTTATCTCATCAGGGTAGCCAGCAGGCTCCCTGAGGAGTTTTCACTGCGTTTCACTTGATGTTCATACAGTGATGTTCATCAATAAAAAGGACTGTCCATCAACTGAGCCATAGTCCCTGACTGCACAGCCACTCCTAACCTGTGGGACGCCTGAGGAAAATATTTTAACATAAACCTAAATGAAAAACGTTCAAGGTAACACAGCTGCTTGCTTTTGGCATGCCAAGAGCTTACCACATTCACCCTGGCTCACCTCACTGAAGAAACTGGGCAGGTCAAGATAACCTCTGTGGTGCATCTGAGTCCTCCTGTCCAGCCAGGGTTTCTAGGTGCTGCTGTCATACAAGCAAGTCTGAAACTATCCTCAGCAAGGAAAGCTCTAGAAAAGGAACTGAGTAGTATTGCTACACAAACACAGTTTCCTTTTCCTAGGTCAAAATACACTTAACGTCAGAGTTATGTAGGAATGGGTAACTAGAAGAATGTCTCGTTCCTTCTGGTTTCAGAAGATTTCTCTCATGTTCTGAACATATTTTTCCTCCTGCAGCAAAGATTCCAATATGGAAGGAAAATAAAATGGCAGGTTTATCTCATTCCAAAGTTATTCTGATTTTGTCAATTTGATTTTAATGTAAATGTAAGAATGAGGTATCCTTTCCATTTTTAAGTTAAAATAACCTTCCCTCCTCCCCACCCTGCCCATACACACACCCCCTAGTGCTGCTGGTTGTAGTAATTAGCTCAATGTGCTAATGAGAGTTTCCAGGGAAAACGCTGACAGGATTAATTAATGGGTGAATTTCACTTTAATAAATGTATAGGCAATTTTCTAAATGCAGATGGCACCGCTACCCTGATAGGGGCTCAGCCTAGAGCTACTTAATACAGTAAGTGTCTGGGGAAAGTGGTTAATTTGTAAAATGCTACATGATACTGATTAGAAGAGAAATAATGCTTATGTTTGCTTCCCAATGCATTATTCATTTCTCAACAATTTGGAAATGTGATGTCCTTTTATATGTTCAGCATTTCCAGACCTGTCCATTGAATCACGAGAAAGGAATGAACATGCAGTGTCATTAGAGCAGTCTCTCACATGTTTTTCCTGCAAGCCTGCGCCTCCCGTCAGTCAGAAGGTTTATTTTGTATCATAAAAGCAAAGCGTAGCATCGGGACCCTCACTTTGGTTATAACAAGGGCTAAGGAGTGTGACATACATTAAAACATTTGATTGCAAGCACCAATCCTGCCCTTGCACATATGCTTGACAGCGCCTTTCCAAGCAGCGCAGCTGGGTCAGAGAGGGAGGGGTGTGCTGTGCCCACCGACTCGGGGCAGTCAGGATCTAGCAGTCCTGGAAAAGACAGGGCAAGTCCTCGAAAACCATTCATTATTCTCTTTAACATGATGGTTGAACTCAAAAGCGGGATGCCACGTAAGATGCGTAAGAACTAGCAAACATCAGGAGGGTCCAAGCTCCTCCGTAAACATGGCATTTATTAACTTAATTTTGTCAGGCTACATTCCAATCTTAATATGAGGACAGAAAAAAAGTTCTTGCCTGTCAGATCCCAGCAGATTTCAGTATTTTGCAGTTTAGTTTCCTTCTGACACAGTGATCAGCAATGATGTCAACTGTTGATTACTTTTTTTACCGTGCCTTTCTTAGTTACACACAGATGCTGTCCTTTGAACAGAGATAGTCGCATACAAATGCATCTTCTCTCTCGGAAAGCTCAAGCCAGCTGTCAGTGTCGCAGTGCCAGGTACCAGCTGCGTGTGAAGTATCACCTCCCGTCGGAGACCTGAGGGCAGAGAACAGTGCCTGACATCTGCGACAGTGATCCTAAAAGGAAGGAAGGGACGCGTGAGTGGCCCTTGGGAGAGACTGGCACCTGACAGTGACTGGTGGTGGATGCTTACAGAAGGATGTACAAACAGCAAGTTGAGAGATTTTTCCTTGGTGTACCCTTCCGGCTTAGGAATAGTTGTGTTTTGTGTGCGTTCATGTACATGTTTATACTTACATATCCATTCCTGCTTACATACTTGTGGAAACATGTATTTCCATTTTCTTGAGCTAGAGGTTGCATTGCCGTCTTTGCTTGTAATAGCACTTGATTTTTTTCTTATGCTATTTGTATCTAATACCTTTTACAACTCATCTGTGCCTGTGTCTCATATCTTGTGACAACAATTTCCACAATTTAAGTAAAACAGTACTTTTCTGTTTCTTTTAAAACTTACTATTCTTTGAGAAATAGCAAATAGCCACTCTTCTTTGAGAAACAGCAAAGAGCCATTCTCTTTTGTTTTCTCAATGTCATTCATAACTTAACATCTCACTGTCTTACCCCCGTTCATTCATTCTTTTTGTAAACTTCAGTGTCCTCATATTTGCGGTCACTTCCCATAAAAGCCACTCCATACCTTTAGTATCCTTATCTCATTGTTTGTGAGTACTAGCACATGCTTTTAAGGTAGGGAGGCCAGAACTGTATACAGTATTCAAGGTCTGAGTACGTTCATACTATGGCATAATGGTGTTTTCTATTTTGCTCTCTGTTCTTCTCCTAATAACTCCTGACATCATATTTACCTTCTTGACCACCACTGAGTAGTGAGCTGGTATTTCAGAGAGCTATTCAAAGATCTCTTCCCCGGTGATAATAGCTAATTTAGAGCCCATCACTGAGCATACATAGTTAGGATTGTTTTCCCCCATGCGCATTACTTAGCATTTATCAATGTTGAATTTCATCTTCCGTTTTATCCTCAAAGTCACTCCACAGCAAAAAATCTATCTGCAGCTCTTCATAGCCAGTTGTCATTGTTACTCCCTGACAATTTTGCAACATCAGCAAACTTTTTGACCTCACTATTCACCCCTTGTCCAAACCACTTATGAAAATGTTGGCCAGCACAGCTCCCCAGTGGTTGTCTCCTTCATTGTGAAAAACTGCCTCATCTTTTCCACCTTTTGTTTCACATCTTTTAACCACTTCAGATTAGTTATTAATCCTCATAGGAGGATTTTTCATGACGGCTCCATTTCTGTAAGAGCCTTCATGAGGGACCTGAGTGAGAGCTTTTTGGAAAAAAGAAAAGAAAAAAAGTAACAGCACCAAGTTCCTTGTGCACAGAGGAGAAAGTACTTATGAAGGTGGGTGAAGCAAAGCTCCTACTGACCGCATCGTACCTGAGGGTAAGATACAAGCAAATGGGAAATGAAATATCTGAACAACTCTTCGGATGAAAAGACACTCCATGGAGCCAGGGCGTTCCTCCAGGCAGCCAGGGAACCTCAGTCCTTGCAGAGCTTCAGACCCTGACTGGAGAAGGCCCTAGGAAACCTGATCCAGGCTTTAAATCATGCTTTCCAGTGGTCAGTGCAAAGTCCCAAACCTCCATCCACAGCAGCTGCAACTCTGGATATTTTCTTTCTCAAGTTGTCCTGTAAATGTCCTGGCCAAAGATAGTGTTGGTCTAACCTTCTGTGATGGTCCCCATGTGCAACCCAAATCATGTCTTTGAGCAGCACGTACGTACAAAATCATTTCATGTCCCTCATTTTAGATAGCAAATTATCTTTCTCCCAGACAAATCTGATATTAATTGTCATTTATTACCACAAATTATTGTAATTAGAGATGGTTTGCTATTAAGGGGCTGTAAAAAAGTGAATCACTGTTTAATTCAAGCTGCCATTTCGTGATTTAGTTATGACTTCCCTGTGTCCTCAAGGCCAGCGGCAAAGGTGATGTATGAACTGCTCTGTCTGGAGAGTGCAGTGAGCTCCCCAGGTGGAACTGGGGCTCTGGGGTGCAGTTCATCACCCTGGAACACCTGGTAATGGCGAAAGTGATTTATGTCTCAACTGAAAGGGCACAGCAATGTGAGCAGATAGACCCACTGAGGAAAGAGCTTCAGCTCTTCCCCGATTCTCTCACTGCTCCATCTGCACCCACCTTGGCAATAACTCCCCTGGGCTCAGTGCACGACCCTGAGCCAAACCTGAGCAGCTGTACACTGCGTTCACCCCATCTTACTCCTCCCTGGGGGCCCACTGCTTTCCTCCGAACTCAGAGCTTTGCTCAGACTTCGAAGACCTGTAGTCTCAGGGGTTAAAAATATACCTCTATTCTTCGCTCTTCAGATAACTAAAGTGATCATTTTCAGACTTTCATTTACAGCATTTGTTTTGTTATTTCTTTATAGAGCTTAATTTACTTGGAGATAAAGGTCATAGACCAGAACTTCACAAAACAGTTTGTATTCCATGTTTATCTCTTCAGTCTTCATCACAGAGGAAAGTGTGACAACGTACATTGTATACTTCCTCTGTCTTTATCATACCGATCTTAAAAGAAACCCAACTCCATTAAGGAGTCTTACTTCATTACCATTTCAACACAAATTGCACTAGCTAAGCTTGAAGGGGAGGGTTAAAAAATATAAGGTTGAGAAGTCTTCTGTGAGCGCACACATCTCACTTTGGTCCTGACTTGCACTGCTCAATGGTGTTACTGTATGAAGCAGTCTCAGCAGCTGCTGTAAATTGCATTTCTCTTGTTCCAGCCCATGCTATGCCATACCGCCCATTGAATTGCGCAGGTAGTACATCTGTGCTGTGAATCGTGACTGAAAAACTGATCTGTTTTAAAAATAAATATTTTGCAGGTTTTTTTAGAGGTGAGGCCAAGAGCCCTGACTTAGTTCACAACGTGGCTGCAAAATGGTTGCTCCAGAGCCAAGACGTGACATGGTACCAGGTGGGCAAAGGAACATGCTGCAGGAGTGAGGGGGCAGAGATGCATTGCTGCTCACCACAAAGCCACAGCCTCATGTGGAGACAGTTCTCCATCAGCCACTGCTCTCATCTCCTTTCCCTGCCCTTTCCTTCCCACCCACCATGCTACCACCTGTGCTGTACTGGCACAAGTGGTTTTGTGTGCTGAGCCAGAGAGCTGATACAGCTGAAAAATGAATTTGCAAAAAGGTGGGTTATTTTTCATCCAAGGAAGTACAGTGGTCCTGGTCACCCTGTGCTGCACAAATGACTGTGCTGGCACAATTGGTGGGCAGAGTAGAGCAGAAGCAAATGCTGAAGATGGGGTTGGGAGGAAATATGGATTGACTGTCTTCTTACTGGCAATGTAGAAATGTACATGATACAAATATATTTGAAATGTATACAGCCCAAGAAACAGCCTCTATGCCCTCCATGTCCCCCATGGTCCTACCACATACCCCACATCCAGACACCAGGATGCCTCACGCAGCACTGCCCCACGATCCCTCAGATAATGCCCACGCATGGGCAGGTATTCATGATCAGCTGGCTGGTGGTAACACCCTCAGCGGTGGTGTTGACTTTGCAATGGTGGGACAGATGACACTCTGTCAGACTCCAGCAATACCAAGAAACATGCCTCAGTACCATGCAGTGTCACCAAGGTATTGCAGAAGTCTTTCAGGTGGCTGTGGGTGGGGGCAGAGAGCTCGCTTTGTCTCCTGACTAACCTAATGCCTAATGGTGGAGGTGGCAGCACAAAGCAGAGCCTGTCTCCTGAGAGGAACACACGTGTCCTGGGTAGGTGTTGCTGAGACTGCCATAGCCCGAGGGCCTCATTGTTTGGTATCATGAACATCTGGACTCTGATACTGGTAGGGTGTCGGTGTGCCCCCATCACTACCCTGGAGCCCAGGGAGGAGCCCACACACAGGCAGAAGAGTCGGTGGCTGCTCCTGACATCTGAGACTCTCCATGTATGTGTAGTTGTGTCTCTCATACAGACTCCACAGCTGTTGGGTTTATTAAAATGCACAGTTCAAACACCACAGCGGCACACTACTGCATTCATATTAACACCTTTGCCTCTGGTCTCCAGCTGAAAGCCGTTTCCAAGATACGAGAGACAGGACAAAGTCAATGTTGCTGAGCAGGTTTCCATGTCAGCTGTCCATGTGTGTGCGCCTTTCTTCTCCTCACTGTGGGCCAAAATAAGTCAATGCTCCAGCCCTCGCCATGAGCTCAGGGCACACATGACACATAAGTTGTGGAAGTTGACAGCCCATGACTGCCTCTGAGCCCTCTGTCTTGGTGAGTGTCCCCTGTGTGCGTGCCACCGGGGCTCTGCAAGGGTAGGGACCAGCAGGTCCTTCCTGCACCCCTGGAACGTGGCAGGAGCTGCTCGTCTCCCCAGATGCAGGTAAATCAGAAATCTGGATCTCTAGACAACTTTTGCTCCAGTTCCTATCCTTAACCTGTTGAAGCAAGTCCTACCATCCCCATGTCACCCAGCACTGCCCCGAGACTCTCTTTGACCAAATCATTTCTCAGTTTAAAGTGGTTTCTTCCAAGCTGGCTGTAGATCACGCAAGTTGAGTGTGTCTTCCCCCAGATCTCTCTCTCAGGCCAAGAACACCCAGGTGGACAAAGCACGATCCTTCAGAGAGCATCCCCAGTCTCAAGGGTGGCAGAGCCCTGGTGGCATCTAACGTGGGTGAAGTGCTGGGACATCCTGGGCATGGCTTGACCACCAAGGGCAGAGAAGCCCTACATGATAACAGGGCACCAGAGGGATGCTCAGACAGCCCATCGCCTGCCTGTGCGCAGGCAACCCGCTGTCATCCGTCGGGCATGAAATATGCTCCATGGCAAAGCCTTTCCAAGGACACCTACTCACAGGGGCACCAAACGTGGACTGCAGGCTCTGGACCCACCTCTGCAGCCTTCTCAGGAGACTTCTCTGGAGAAGGCTGTGCAGAAAGCAGGAAGCATTGCCGGGATTAAAAAGCTCCATCGGTGCAGGGGCCGTAATTACTGGCAGATAATCCATTCATCTGGTCACATTGCCAGTCTTGGGAGGCAACTGTGTTTGCTAGTTGTTATTTTTAGTTGCTGTTGTGGAAGGGAACACACTTTTGTCCATCTTCAGAAGGGAATGGTGCTGGATTTCTCCTGGGGGAAGGAGAGATGCTTAGAGAGAATTACAGAGGCTTCAGCTCCTCTCAGTACAACCTGGCACACCATGTGCTGTGGCTCATTTACCTGGGAAAGAGGCTGTGTCTCTGCATCCAGCCTGGAGAAAGATGTAATAAGCAGCTGTTAGCATCGAGTCTGCAGGTTGCTGTGCACTGCAGCGAGCTGGTTGTCAGCTCTGCACCAGGCTCCTGCCGTCTGCGCTCTTTGAGTGGAAAAGTCCTTGAAAATCCATCCATTTCTTAAAATGGAGAGATTTGATGGAATTCATCTGACAATAACTATGTAATAGGATCAGTTTGGTGGTGTTTGGTTTGCTAGTACAGTAACATATTTGTCATTGTGCACACAAACTTCCATTTTCAGTAAGCTGCACATTGATCTGTTTGGATTTGGGTTTGCTGCTGCTTAAATTACTGTGCTAGCCCACGCCTCGGAGCAGCTTGTGCCAGGCTGCTTGCAGACTTTTAAGACAGTCTCATTGCCCTGATCTTAAAATGCTCACATCAGGGCTTAATGCTCTCTCCGTAAGCAGGGGGAAAGGAAAAATACTCATGGGGGTGGGAGGAGGGGATTTCTTCATCACTACCCAGGTTGTGCTTCTGGGGTGTAGAGGGAAAACTTAAACCTGAACTCTGAAAAGTCCAGAACAACCTAAACCAGTGACCACATGGGTTTTTGGGTTATTCAGGCTGGGATCTGTTGCAAAGTATCAGCTTGATTGACAGGAAATCTGATTATGATTTTCTGTGCTGTATGCCATGTCAGAGGGACCCACCGTGTGAACCGGGGCTTTTTGGGGGTTGCACAGGTGAAGGCAGGGGCAGGAGGGAAGAGCCAGCCGCGGCCATGTTGCTGCCTTGTGTCTCCTGCTAAAGCATGAAGAAATGGGAAAAAGCTCTGTTCTGTCTTTCTCTGTACCCTCATCAGCGTGCCTGCAGCTTTTCCGCCGTCTGTCTGTCTGTCTGTCTCTTTTCTTAACATACGTACACAGATAAGAGCAGTTTTGGCAAGAGGCAGGATGAAGGATCTAAAAAGCACATTCCTTTCCCTACTTGGGTCTCTTCTTGCAAAAATCGTGTTAATTTTTATTGCTATTATATAAAGTAAATGCTAAACAGCATCCATGGAGGAAAAACCAGAAGCCAGGCCCGTGGCGGAACAGCTGAGGTGCTAGACATGGGGCTGGTTGCCTGGCGAGTGGCTGACGCTTTCCGGCTGGGTCTGCTGCTCTGCACCGAGGGCGGGCGCCGTGTCCGTGACTGCCAAAGCTGGAGCTAACCTCAAGCTGTCTTCATCAGAGACAAAGAAGACGAGTGTGGCTATCTGTGGGGGTTTCATCTGTTTATAGTGGAACGAGAAGAGTTGGTATTTAAGGATGCAGCTGGCTCTGGTGATAAATCTCTCCCTTCCTGCCTCCACCACACTCCTGTGCATGCAGAGAACCTCACAAAAAACCCTGGTTTCTCAGAAATTTCATGGGGTTTATTTTATTTACAGAGTTAAAGTCTGGAAAAATCAGCAAACGCGCTACAGCCGTGCTATTTAAACGTTTTCTCCATCACGATCCTTTCTGACGTGTATCTTAGGTGCGTGCCCAGGTGAGCTCCCCACTGACCTAGCTCTTCAGCCTGCAGATCCTTCTCATGAATTCGCAGTATTTAAGGGCAGAAGGGAACCTCAGATCGCCTGGGCAGACTGCCTGTCTATCACAGGCTATTACATTGCATTTGCTTACCTCTGTCTGGAGCCCAATTACTTGTGTGGGAATACAGGCATCTGTCCTTGAGCTGGCAATAGCTATTGCCTTTGGCACTGAGAATTAATGGTTAAGCACCCTGGCTGGTGGAGATCTGCACTCCGCTTCCAAGCTGAATTTCTGTGGCTGCAGCTTCATTCCTTAGTTCTTGCTATGACTTTCCCTTCTATATCATACAGTCCCTTCAAACCCGTTTTCTCTCTGAACAAGTTTGTACAAATTGTAGCAAGGTCAGCTCTCAATATCCTTTATAAGGTTTTCCACAGCAGCATTTTCTTCAGGTCTTGAAATGTTGTGGGGTTTTTTGTGATTTCTTAAATATTGAACAAGCTTCCAAAACTACAGAGACCAGAAGTGGATACAGTGTTAGTATCCATGGTTAAAATAGCCCTTTCCGCCCCGGCTGCATATGCAGAGCCCTTTAGGCACACAAGGGACACATTTTCCCATTTTTCCCCTGACTTCCTCATCCCTCTTTGGACACAGCTCCGCTGCCCTGCTCCCTTCCCTACTGCTCCACGTCTGGCTCCGGGATTCAAAAGCCTTTTCTTCATAAGGCTCGGCAGACTGAGAAGCTTATGGTGCATGGCTGTCCTGTGCCTTCCACCGGTCCCTGGGCCACCTGCTGCTCTCCTGGCCACCGAGGAGACCACCAGACCCTGCCGACTCCCCCCGGCAAAGCCACACACCATCCGGCACGCACTCGCTGAGTGCTCCGGCACTGCTGGCGGCTGCTTGCTGAGGGGTCGGCAGCCGGTTTGTCACTCCTTTCAGGTGTGAAATTTTAAAATAATTTCTAAGAAATTCCTTTTAACATCTTTTAGAGATGGAGCAATGCAAGAATCTGGCCGTATAGTGGAAAATGCAGGACAAAGCACAGGGACCAAAGACAGTAATGAGGCAGAACCCAAAGTGAAGGTCCCAAGGGCTGGGGCGTACCCCTGAGTAACTGAGCTCACCAAGCCCCTGCCATGTCCTGGCTGCTGGGCTCCAGCAGCTCCTGGGAGAGCTTCCAGGCAGTGGCAATGCGAGGCAATGGATGTCAGTCTCCCTGGCAGGGACAGCGGCCCAGCCCAACCACGATGTCTCGTCTTTGATGAGCGGTGGGAGAAAGGGGTCAGAAAACTGCTGCAGTCCAGACAGGACGGTGTAATCTGGCCTGGCACACTCACCTGGTTGGGTTTTACATCTGTCCTGGGGGCCTGAATAATTGCTGTGATTTGCAGAGGTCCCCCAGTAGCTGCTCCAGCTTTTCATAAATCCTCACTACGGAGGTTACTGTAGAAACCCATTTAAAAATCATCCTTGTGCAAAAGCTCACGGGACCTTTGCTCTTGCCTGTGCATCCCCACACAACTTGAGCATCTCCAGCATTTGGAAGCAGCTGTGAGCAGGGTGGACGGTTTAGCCTTCCCTAAATTGATGGATGCATAGTCCATCGCAAGGATATTGAGCCAAATTCCCACTGGTGCAAATAAATGCAGCTCCTGTTAAATTCAGTGTGAAACCAGACATATAAACCAAAGCCGAATTTCAGTTGAAGTCTCTTTATTCTGTAATAAATTCCTAAATGGATTGTCAGAGTCTCTCATAAATGTCTAATTAACAAAAAAGCAAACCTCTGCTTCATAAAATCCCTGACTGATAGTACTAATAAAATGTCATAAATGCAATAAATGTTGTGATAATGCTTTTAGAGACTAATTGCCTTTCATTATCATTAGCACAGAACTGATCAGCACCCAGACTAAGATACCGCTGTGCCCTGGTGGCGTCGCCGGGTGCGGGACAGGGACTGGCCGGGAGGAAGAGGAGAAAGGAGGGGTCTTTGTGTCAGCGGCTGGGTTTGGTACCTTCCTCACCTGTCCCTGGGCTGGAGACCACCTCGCGGCCCTGGGAGGGGGGAGCCCTGTCCCCAGGCCCTTGGGAGTTCACCAACACGGGCTGTCCCCATGCATGCTCTGCCCTCCGCCCTGCAGAGCATTACCCTTGCGGCGGGGAGCTGAGCGTGAGGATCGCAGCTTCCACCATGGCAATTTGGGGAGCCCCCAGCTCAACCCCTTGTCTGTGTTTGAGGCAAGGAGGAGGCTCTCAGCCCGACTCGCATGCCCCGGGGCAGGGATGCAGGCAGAGCTTTGCTTTGCTGCTCCCCTGGGATCACACCAGTGGGCTCTCCCTGCATCCTGCGCTCACCCCCACCCCAGCTTACAGGGGCTTTAAAGTTGGAGATGGTTGTGTAGAAATTATGTGCAAATATGCAAATTATTTCATTATGTCGCTGGCATGAAATGCCACACACAGAGCGGATAAAAGCTTGGCAGCTACAGAAATGGGGAAAGCAAAAAGGAGTTCAAAGAGGGATGCTAAGCTCCCTTGTCCTCCTCTTGCCCTCTGCATGAGTGAGCTGCGGGGGGAAGAAAGCCTCCAGGCTGGCCTGGGAAAGCGTGACATCTCCACCTAGCTTTCCACGGCTACCTCCATCGTGTTTGGTTAATGCAGCTGAACAATGCTTTGGCTGGAATTTATTCACATTTTGAGCCGCATCCGTGCCGCGTTTGCAGTACGTGTGTATTCTCCCCAGCCTCGTCTAGTAAATTGTGAGTGGTAGAGAGAAGGAGGGACCAGGGGCTTCTGTATTCTTTGTCCTCCAAAGCAAAAAGTCAAGACTAGCAGTAAGAAAATATTTTTTTGTATAATTTGTTACCTAACACAGCAGTGCCGGGCGTCAGGAATGTCCCGCAGAGGATGGGACACGCACATGTGAAACACCTGGAGTTAAAACACCAAGAGAGTTTTGAGAAAATATGAGTAAACCTTCCCAGCACACATATTTTCCCACCCCTGCCTGGTGTCACGCTGGTTGCTGTTAGACGGCTGTACCGATCCGAGGCCGGACGCTGCCGGCACTGACCTGGCATCGCTCTCACCCTGAGCGCTGCAGCCGACCCGGGAGCCCGCCTGCTCCGAAATCCTAACTCCGGCTGGCTTCTGCCGGCCATGTCGAGCCTCCCGCTTGGACGCTCAGCAATTAGATCATTTAATAAACCATCTCATTTCGGGCTGTTTTGTGTAAAGCATTTTACCTGGCTTTATTTCTCGCATTGCTTTGTATTCCTTCAAACTCCAACCCCGCAAATCGATGTGGTGCTGCTATTGTTGCATCTAAAATGTTTACTCCTGGCTCTCTTTAGGACCTAAAAGGCTGAAAACTGCATCGTAATTGCCCAATTAGTCCTAATGCTGCGTGGTGTTGACTGTTTAGTTACCATATATTGTGTACAGAACTAATTGTGGTGAAAGTAAATGAATGTGAAGGAAACAAACAAGCTACTAGAAAATAATTACTTGGAGTGTTTCTTTTTAGTACCTGTACAGCAGATTTCATTATAGTCAACAGCTTCTAAAGCTGCTTGAAATAGCGGTATTTGTCATTTTCATAGAAACTTGATAATGACATTAATTTATCTTAATGGTCTGTTCTATTGTTATAAATAGTAAAATTAGCTTAAATTGTCTTGCCTTTGCTGGTTTTGGATGGCTCCAAAGGGCCCCACAACAGCAGATGAGTAGATAATTTGGTGTGCTTGACAGATTTCCAATAATTTGTTATGTGGAACATGAGGTAATGCTAGTACCATTAATGTTCATTTTCCTCTAAATTCATTACTGCCCTTTTCCCTTTTATCTTTTTTAATGTCTGGGCCATTTTTCTATATTTCAAGTGGAGCTACAAAGCCTATTCATATTCAGCTATAGTAGCTATTAACATTCTGCACATAGAGAACATCATGTAGAAAAACAACTCTTTATGAAATGATGAGGCTGGTGGCTATTTATGCTGCAAAGTAGGCAAAATGGGTTGTTTGCTGGTATCAGGGATTGGCTGTAATTAAGTCAAATGTAATTTTAAAGAAATTTAAATGTTTTCATTTTTATAGCCAAGGTAAAACACAATTCAGGGAAATTCTAAGAAGGTGTAAATGCATTAATAAAAACTATTTTGCTTGTTTTCTACCACTCCTGTTCAAACTTCACCAAGGATTTTATGGACGGCTAGTTATTTGCACAATATTTTCTACCCAATTTAAACCTAATTAGTCTTGGGAAAGCGTTAAAATTAACGGTACTTTTATGTGGGTTTGCTGATATGGTAATGATCTGAACAAACAGGAGAGCTTTCCATCAGGGAAGAATTATTTTACCTTCTTCTCCTTTTCTTTCTATTTACTTTTGTATCTAACCAGCGTCAGCATCCTCTTCCCCTCGAGGTGTAGAGATACAAAGCAATGGAAGGGGAGGAAGGGGATGAGGTTTTTCTGCCCATATCTCACCAGTGTGTACGTAGCATATATGAAAACCCAAGCAGAAGCAGTGAGACACGAGGCTGGCTGCCATGGGGTGACTGTGGAGGGATGCCCGGCACCATGGCCACAACCCCATCATGTGGCAGGGGAGCAGGGGCAGGCCAGGAGGTAAGAGGGGCTTTGCTCTTGGAGAGGATTTCCTGGTGGTGCCTTGCTGGTAAACGGTGGTGGTGGTGACCCCACATTCAGCCAGGCAGGAGAGGAACGAGACTGTAGGCACCCCCTTTCTGCTGGGAAGTGCTTGGTGAGCTGTAGATCTTGGCAGGCCAATGTGAATGCTTCCACCAAAGCGTGTCATTTTGATGAAACTTCAAAGAATAAGTGCTCCTGAGTGATGAAAGTATTTTTTTAAACTGCCATTTCACAAAACCTCAGAGTCATCTTTCAGGAAAGGCTTCACTGAGAACATTCTTAATTTCTGTATTATTTTTACATTATTTTTAGATTTCACAGATTCACAGAGGGGTTGAGGTGGGAAGGGACCTCTGGAGGTCATCTGGTCCAACCCCCCTGCGCAAGCAGGGCCACCTAGAGCCAGTTGCCCAGGACCATGTTCAGATGGCTTTTGGATATCTCCAAGGTGGGAGCTGGTATTTCTTCAGTTTAGGTGTATCAGGCAACATGTGCCTCTGAGAGGCCACAGATTAACATCATAGTCAAAACAAAGTGTTATTTTAAACTTCTCTTTAAAATGAACCACTGCTTATCACCAATATAAATGTTCTACTTTTAAGTCCACCTCCCAGCGTTGCCACTTGGTTGTGATGGCGTGATGATGGGACACCCTCACCCAGGTTTAGCCACACAGGGGGGCCCTCAGTGAGCCCCCTCATCGGTCGGGGAGCACGAAAGCCTCCAGGGCTGGCCCAGCCCTTGCTTAGGCAAACACACAACTACATGCAGGGATCACCTTCCTGGCTCTCTGCTGCTTGTGGAGGCACGATTAGAGGAGATGCTCAGCCTCCAGGTGGGTGAAGTTGGCTGAGATGGACCCTCCCCACAGCTGCCAACAAGGTGGATGGGCATTTTCCCTCCGCAGAACTGGGGACCCCAAAGGTGGGTGCCCTAACGCCAGCTGGCATCGCTGCCTGGCTCCCTGCAGCTGACAGCAGCAGCCAGAGAGAGTGCAGGCGCTTGTGGGGGGTGACTCTACCCAATGTTACCCCTGAAGAGGTCACATTTCCCTGACAGCCCCCAGACCACAAGCTTTGAGCTGGGTTTTGTCTGAGATCCATCATTTGAGATCCATCAACACTGAGATCCATCAACACTGAGATCCATCAACACTGAAACAGGCTGCCCAGGGAAGCGGTGGAGTCACCATCCCTGGAGGTATTTAAGAGACGTGTAGATGTGGTGCTTCGGGACATGGTTTAGTGGGGATGGTGGTGTTGGGTCAACGGTTGGACTTGATGATCTTAGAGGTCCTTTCCAACCTTAATGATTCTATGATTGTATGATTTCAAGCCCAGGAGCACCTCACAGGAGGTGGCTTGCAGTGATGGCCCCCCAACATGGACCTCCCTGAGTACCCCACCCCTTGTGACTCCCTTGGGCGCCCCATTTTTATGTCTTACCATGTGTGTTTAATGTTGTCCGATGCCACCTTTATCCCGGGAGGGGACTGAAACATTCTTCGATACTGTCCTGGTTTTGGCTGGGATAGAATTAATTTTCTTTCTAGTAGTTGGTATAGTGCTATGTTTTGGATTTAGTATAAGAAGAATATTGATAACACACTGATGTTTTTAGTTGTTGCTAGGTAGTCTATGTCCCAAGGACTTTTCAGCTCACATGCTCTGTGAGGTGCAGAAGAAGCTGGGAGGGAGCATAGCCGGGACAGCTAGGCCAGCTGGCCAATGGGGTATTCCATACCATATGATGTCATGCTCAGGTGGGGTGGGGGAAGAAGAAGGAAGTGGGGGACGTTCGGGGTGATGGCGCTTGTCTTCCCAAGTAACCGTTACGCGTGATGGAGCCCTGCTTTCCTGGAGATGGCTCAACACCTGCCTGCCCATGGGAAGTAGTGAAGGAATTCCTTGTTTTGCTTTGCTTGCGTGCGCGGCTTTTGCTTTCCCTATTAAACTGTCTTTATCTCAACCCACGAGTTTTCTCACTTTTACCCTTCCAATTCTCTCCCCCGTCCCACCTGGGGGAGAGTGAGCGAGCGGCTGTGTGGTGCTTAGTTGCCAGCGGGGTTTAAACCACGACAGTTGCTTAAATTTTCTTGACTGCTCTCAAACCCAGCCTCTCTTGGGAACTTTACATCTGACTTATTTGGAGAACCCCTGTGAAGCACTAGCTATCTACGGTAAGATTCATCTCACCTACCTTTAGACACTATTGTGCGAAAGTCGGTACCTCAACTGCTCATCCCTGCTCACTTTCAAGACAGGGGGAAAAAAAAAGCTATGCCCGCAGTGTGAGTCACCTGATTTATTTTAGACAACTACATTAGGATGAGATGAACAGCACCTAAGAGTGCCAATTTCTCTCCAGCAAGGAGAAAGGGAGCCCAAGCTCCCTGGTATAAACATTAGGTATCAACATGACGGATATCTGTGCCTGCACAGAACATCTCTATCCTCATGCCTCACATCGAGACCGTCGGCAGAAGAGACGCCTGTCTGGTGAAATTCTCCTCCACCGTGAAGCTCCAGCTCGAAGGTTGCACAGTTACAGCCATGTTTTACTTCAAGGTATGGAAGCACAACATAATTATGCATTGCAGTCTTTCTGGACTTCGAAAGCTCGTGTTTCTTTCCAAGTTTGGGCTGAAGCTTACCTACAGTCTCCCCAGAGGTCTATTTTGCGGTTCCTGTTTTGTATATATGACTTTTAAATCTTTTTTTTTTTTTTTTAAAGATGTGCTTGTGTTATTTTTAAGTTCTGGAGATGTCGCTGTGCATGCTGAATTTTAAGAAAATCCTTTTTGTCTTTTGCTGCTCCTGTACTGAGAACTATATTGACTTGACTGAGCATTTATAATTAAAATATCTGATATTCAAAGCTTCCAAAGACTCACCGAATGACAGTCAGACACACCTGGCTGAAGCTGGAAATGGCACATTTTATCTGTTGTTTGCAAGTGCCTGTCACAACATGCCAGGTTTGCTCCTCGCTCCCTGGTTAGCTTTTATCTGTTTGACAATGAAAAATCCTGCTAAATGACGGGGAAATTTGCATCGCAAAGATGCATCTCTGTGCTCAGTCTGCCTGCCTTGTGATAAAGTCGATACAGGTTTTTCATTTCAGCATCACAAGCCAAATGATTGGTAAAAAACCACTCTCAAACCCAGGTGAGCAGCTCTTTAATCTTTGCTGAGAATGGGAGACAGTGGGAGAGCAACGCAGCGTCTGAAGGATACGGCTGATAAAATATTTACCCTAAACCGAGGAAGATGTCCATCTGGCTGTTCACTTGTAAAATAATAACTGAAGAATAGGCTGCAAGCCTTGCATCTGGTTCACTTTGGTTGACTTTACCTGGAGTCCCTTAGAGGCAGGTGTGGCCGGTGGCTGGGAAGACCCTGCCCACCTGTGGCAACTGATGGCCCCCGCGAGGCCACCAGCATCAGGCAGCGGCATGATGGCTGGGCCAGCCGTCAGAGTGGCTCTGAGCCAGGGGCTGGCAGCGTTGCCACTAAAACCTCCTCTTTCAGGGCTTTACCACATGTGTGTAAAGGTTGATTTGCTTTGGGGCTCTGCCCAGAGGACTTTGTTTAGGGAGCAAGATTTTGGTTTAGTTGTCTTTCAAAGAACAGGTACTTGAATGCTCCAGCCGTGAGAACCAGCAGTAGCTGAGGAGGTGTGGCTTCTTGTGCTAACAGAGCGCGAATTAAGGCAAAGTCAAGGCATTACAGACACTCCTTGTTGATAATCCATGCGTGGCATAGTTGTGTAGCCCATGAGACCATAACACACTCGAAGACATGGATGTAGTTGATCTATTTGCTAATAGAATTAACCAATTCTAGCAATAAATGAAGGATTGAGTCAACGAGGAGAGGTGCTATGCTGGACCTTGTTCTCACCACCAAGGAGGGGCTTGTGGGGGATTTGAAGCTCAAGGGCAGCCTTGGCTGTAGTGACCATGAAATGGTGGAGTTCAAGATCCTTAGGGCACCAAGGAGGGTGCACAGCAAGCTCACTACCCTGGACTTCAGGAGAGCAGACTTTGGCCTCTTCAGGGATCTGCTTGGTAGAGTGCCATGGGTCAAAGCCCTGGAGGGAAGAGGGGCCCAAGAAAGCTGGTTAATATTTAAGGATCACCTCCTCCAAGCTCAGGAGCGATGCATCCCAACAAAGAGGAAATCGGGCAAAAATACCAGGAGGGCTGCATAGATGAACAAGGAGCTCCTGGACACACTCAAACACAAAAAGGAAGCCTACAGAGGGTAGAAGCAAGGACAGGTAGCCTGGGGGGAATACAGAGAAATTGTCCGAGCAGCCAGGGATCAGGTTAGGAAAGCTAAAGCCCTGATAGAATTAAATCTGTCCAGAGATGTCAAGGGCAACAAGAAAAGCTTCTACAGGTACGTCGGGGATAAAAGGAAGACTAGGGAGAATGTGGACCACCTCCAGAACAAAATGGGAGACCTGGTTACCCGGGACACGGAGAAGGCTGAGGTACTCAATGACTTTTTTGCCTCAGTCTTCACTGGCAAGCGCTCAAGCCTCACAGCCCAAGCCGCAGAAGGCAAAGGCAGGGACTGGGAGAATGAAATGCTGCCTACTGTAGGAGAAGATCAGGTTCGAGACCATCTGAGGAACCTGAAGGTGCACAAGTCCATGGGACCTGATGAGATCCATCTGCGGGTCCTGAAGGAACTCGCGGATGAGGTTGCTAAGCCACTATCCATCGTATTTGAGAAGTCATGGCAGTCTGGTGAAGTTCCCGCTGACTGGAAAAGGAGAAACACAACCCCCATTTTTAAAAAGGGAAAAAAGGAAGACCCGGGAAACTACAGGCCAGTCAGTCTCACCTCTGTGCCTGGGAAGATCATGGAACAGATCTTCCTGGAAGCTATACTAAGGCACATGGAGGACAGGGAGGTGATTCGAGACAGCCAGCAGCATGGCTTCATCAAGCACAAGTCCTGCCTGACCAACCTAGTGGCCTTCTGTGATGGAGTGACTACATCAGTGGACATGGGAAGGGCTACAGATGTCGTCTATCCGGACCTCTATAAGACCTTTGACACGGTCCCCCACAACATCCTTCTCTCGAGACTGGAGAGGTATGGATTTGATGGGTGGACAGTCCGGTGAGTGAGGAATTGTTTGGATGGTCGCATCCAGAGGGTAGTGGTCAACGGCTCAATGTCCAGATGGAGATCGGTGATGAGTAGTGTCCCACAGGGGTCCATACCGGGACTGGTACTGTTTGATATCTTCATCAATGACATAGTGGGATCGAGCGCACCCTCAGCAAGTTTGCAGACGACACCAAGCCGAGTGGTGCGGTCGACACGCCTGAGGGAGGGGATGGCATCCAGAGGGACCTGGACAAGCTCGAGAAGTGGGCCCATGTGAACCTCATGAGGTTCAACAAGGCCAAGTGCAAGGTCCCGCATCTGGGTTTGGGCAACCCCTGGTATCAATACAGGCTGGGGCATGAAGGGATTGAGAGCAGCCCTGCTGAGAAGGACTTGGGGGTACTGGTGGATGAAAAGCTGGACACAAGCCGGCAATGTGTGCTTGCAGCCCAGAAGGCCAACCGTATCCTGGGCTGCATCCAAAGCAGCGTGGCCAGCAGGTCGAGGGAGGGGATTCTGCCCCTCTGCTCTGCTCTGGTGAGACCCCACCTGCAGTGCTGCGTCCAGCTCTGGAGCCCTCAGCACAGGAAAGACATGGACCTGTTGGAACGGGTCCAGAGGAGGGCCACGAAAATGGTCAGGGGGATGGAATGCCTCTCCTGTGAAGAAAGGCTGAGAGAGTTGGGGTTGTTCAGCCTGGAGAAGAGAAGGCTCCGGGGAGACCCTGTTGCGGCCTGTCAGTACTTAAAGGGGGCTTATAAGAAAGATGGCAGCAAACCTTTTAGCAGGGCCTGTTGGGACAGGACAAGGGGGAATGGTTTTAAACTAAGAGAGGGTAGATTTAGACTAGCTATAAGGAAGAAATTTTTTACAATGAGGGTGGTGAAACATTGGAACAGGTTGCCCAGAGAGGTGATAGATGCTCCATCCCTGGAAACATTCAAGTTGAAGATGTCTGTGCCCATGGCAGGGGGTTGGACTAGATGGCCTTTAAAGGTCCCTTCCAACCCAAACTATTCTATGATTCTATGATTTTCTAAACACAGACAAACGCATTAGACTTCATTAGGTTGGGGCACATTTTCCTCCGCCTCATGCAGGATGGGCAAGCAGCAGCAGCCGTCTGCCAAAAGACGTTTCTGCAGCAATTCTCGATTGACTCCATTCCTGATAAAAAATCCCTCCCCCTTCATTCCTTGCCAACAAAAATAATGAGAGACAGAAATAAAATGAAATAAGTGTGGACAAAAGCGTAGCTGCTGGATGCCTTCGAAGCCTGCCCTGGGGGCTGAATCACCTGTCCTGGCTGTAGCCTGCAGCATCAGTCCTGGTCCAGGGCTGCTGGGTGGATGGTGGAGTCAGTCCTTCCCGGGTTTTGGTACTTTGGGAATGGTATAGGTTATATAAAAGGTGAAGGAAAGGTGAACTAGGAGAGAAGGAAGCAAAGGAAAAATTAGTGTGTGGTTTTTTTTTTTAACCTAACTAAGACTGATTTACAGCTGTGTAAGGAAGCAGAGCTGTGCCTCGAGGAGCTGCGAGTCTGGAAGGAGAACAAACAAGTGAAATTCAGTCTTGCCCACGCTGGGCCACCCGAAAAAAAAAGCTGCAAACTTTTAGGTAATTATCTATAATTTGTCATCTATGACATATAGGTTGTTATAGTTAATTATATAGGTAATTATAATATATAAGTAATACATAATATATAGATCATAAAAATATATTATCTATAAAATACGCTAGAAAATTACCTACAATTTCCCTGTCCTGATGTTTTGATTGATTATGCACCCTTGTTCCTGACCACATCCAATCTTGCCTACTGGCAGGGAAGCAGGATGCTACCAAAACCTGTCCTTGTGCAAGCGCTGCTGTTGCAAGTGGCTCTGGGTCCAGGCCAGGGGTTTCGGAGCATGTCGTGGGAAATTGGTGCCAACCAACTTCCGAGGGGGTACCTAGAGAGGCCACTGCAGTACAGGTTCATGTGCATGGCCGTTGACTGCGGGGATATTTTCCCATGAGTGTGTGAGTCCCAGGAGACTCAGATGGTGAAAAATATTTTTCTATGGTTGATGTCGCACTAGATTTCTGGCAGATGCTTTTGGAGAAAAAAAAAGGGAGCAAGTGTTTCATTCAAGAAGTTCCTTGCGAAATACAGTTTCTTTAGATTGCAGTTCAGGTTGCTCCGGACAGCTGAGAGATATGCTCTGAAAATACAACTATTTCTGATGTCAGAGAAAGTACTGAAATTCGCACAGATGATGCTATCATCCAGGGGGAAGGCAGTAAAACTGGCAACACTGACAGCTGAACACCCCCTGGCAGGACACAGGGTGTGGGAGTGAGGCGTGCCCCCGCAGCCCAGGGGGACAGCCCGAGGAGGGGACGCGGTGGGCTGGAGGCGGGTGTGCGCGGGGCCCTTCCCGCCTGGCTAAAGGAGCCGGGAGCGGGGGGCCAGCCCCTGCGCCAGGCTGCTGGTGGCACTCAGCGCCCGCTCTGCTTTAGCTGCACAGTGCGAAGGTGTTCACTGCATGGGAGATAAAAATGTGGACACTGAAACGGCGTCCGTAGAGGAATAAGGCACAGGATCACAGGTTTCCAGAAACACTGTGGCCAGTGCTGGAAAGCAGCGGCTGCAGCACAAGCTGATGGGAATCACCCAATTTGGCACCTGCCTGTGCAAAGGCCAGTGCCAGGAAAAGCTTCCCTGTGATGGGAGACGAACATTGACCGAAAAGGCTGAGCAGCTACTCACGGCTGCTGTGAGAGTGGACTTGCTGACTGGAGGCCAAAGGTGTTGAAACGTTTCTCGAGTGAGCTGTGGCACTGAAGGAGCGGGCAGGGCTGGTGGCACATGGGTGCTGATGGCGGAGGGAGAGAGGGTGGCCCTGCGGTACACCCGCTCCATGGGGAAAAAGCCCTGTGTTTGCTCCTGGTGGTCATTCCTACTGCTCTGGACCTCTGGTATCCCCAGTGTAGAGGAGCAGTGGGACTGGTTTCACCGTGGGAGGTGCAGAGTTGGATCCTGGTCCATCCTCAGCCCAGCTCATATGCAAAAGGCACAGGGGAGAGAGGGACCACTTGCTTTTCCACTCACCTGGAGAGTGATGCTCCTGCTCAGAGGGCAAGGAGCTATGAAAGGGGGTAGATGCAGCAGAAGACACATGACCTATTTTGCCCCTGCCTATGGGGCAGGTTAACTGGGATGTAGGAGAGCAGCTGGCTGCTCTCTCCCTGAGATCGGTTGCAACCCACCAGCAGCACTCCAAAATTTGCTGATTATCACAGCTTGAGTTTAACTGAGCTGAGTTGGAGATGGGGTACCTGAAATTCAACAAGTCTTGGAATATTTGCTGTTCTGCTCCTGCATGAACTCAGGCAAATCTATTTTTCAAGTTTTATGGTAAAATCCATTCATGCAGCTCAGGCCAGGCTGGAGCTCATTTCTGCACCATTAATTCCTTAGCTTGTTTTTCTTTTTCCAAAGTTCTCTGCAGGTCATTCCCCCCAAGTTCAGTGAGGGATGGAAGAGCACATTGAAATCATTATCGATAAACAGTAACATCTCAAAGCTACACAGAGCCATTACTTCACAAAGATGCGAACAATATGGTTTTGCATCGTGTGAATTATTTTCCCATTTGAAACACAGAATCTCTCTCAAATAGCTTTAAAACCCATATTGTAGTGAAGCATCCAGTTTGTTCCATTAACTACTCACAGAGTCAACTGGAGAACTACTGTTATTAATTTCAGTAGAAAGCTAAAATGCAGTTCATTTTCTGTAATTGCAGGCCCATCACCTAAAGACCCAGGAAAAGCTTTTAATCCAAGGCATTTTTAGAAGGGTATGATTACATCGCATATCTTCATAAGGTGCATAATTACCAGGGTGTCAATCACAAAGAAACACAAAGAGCCAAACTTCCCGGGCTGTTAGAGAGCGGTCCCCTCCCGCCACCCTGGGTCCGCTGGTGTGTGGGGTGCTTGGGCGGGTGCCAGAGGTGGGGGACCTCTCCGGGACCCAGCCGTGATCCTTCCCCCGCAGTGGGGAGCAGCAAACCCAGCAGCTGTCCTGGCACAGGGCTGCACCCCCAGTGCCGATGGTGCCGGCAGCGATGGAAAGCCCAAAATACCCCTTAGGCCTCCCTGCACCACAGACCACACCACGGCAGTGGGACAGAGAACAGAGAACACGCAAAAAGGTCAGAAAAAATGATGGAAAGCTTAGGAAGAAAAATCTGGCGGTAAATGCTATTTAGTTTAAGGATGAGAAAGACTCTGTGAGGTGCAGAATATTCAGCAGAATAAAATTTCACCCCAAGGGCACAGCAGAACCCACCACAGCCGGACTGCTGTCCCGGGACCCCTGGGTGAGTGGTGCGGCGGTGTGGTGGCTCATGGACATCATCCCCGTGCCAAGCTGCCAGCCGCGCTCACACCGCAGCCAGCAGAGACTGCGCAGTTTAAATTTGAGGTCTTTGCTACCTTGACTCTATTCAATCAAAACAAATCATATAGCTCCTCCAGCCTGCCTGGGGGCAAAGGAAACTCCAGCTGGAGGAAAGAAAGGAAAACCTTTGGTTTTGAACTATTGCTTGGCCGTTTCGCTGAAGGAGGGACAGCCGTGACAGCCTGCTGCAATTCAAGGCTGCTGCAGCCCGGAGGCGTACCGGCGGGACTTACAGCCACGGGCGGAATTTCAGCTCAAGGCCACCATTTCCAAGCGGGGTCCTTTGTACTCACAAACCTGAATCACAGAGGAGACTCAAGTCGGTGGAAACACATAGATGCCAGAAGACGGACTCACTTAAATCAGGCATATGACGTGCATTAACAGCCCCTTTCCTCCAGCTCTTGGCTCCAGTCCTCTCCTGCTTTATGCACCGATGGATGCCGAGCGGTGGCTGCACTGGGAGAGGTGTGACAGAGCTGAAGCTGGTTCTTTCCAGGGCTGCTTCACCAGTAAAGAGGAGCCACCTCTTGCTGTGTCCCACAACGAGGGACCCTTTAATTGACTGCAAAAAGAGCTAAGTGTACTTAGCACCTCGGTTTATGAGGACTAAGGTGGGTAATAGCGATGGCATAAGTAGCTGTTTGGGAAGCAATTTAATTAATAACAAAGTAAGAAACAAAAAGGTCAAGCCTTGCCTCTGCTGTGCTGCATTTAATCTGCACATGTACACAGGACTTCAGGCTCCCGGTTTTTTTTTTTTTTTAGCTGGCACATTTTCCCCAACACGGTAACATTTTTTTAACTTTAGTGGATGACATTTTGTAATATGTTTAAGGATCTGTAATATTTTATGCTTGTAGCTTTTTGCGATTGTTGTTCCAATATGGCACTGATGCCGGTATTAAAGTTTAATATGATTAGAAAGCTCAATTGTATAACCACGGGGTTATACTCTTTATCTATTCTAATCTGATTAAAATGCTTCTCTTCAGTAGCTTTGCATAATCGCTTTATAGCAAAACCTGGGAGCAAAGCCACCAGCACTTTGGTTTGTCCCAGATCGAAAGAAATACCAAATGGGGTCCTTAATTGCATATTTCATTTGTCACCGCACAAAGCTGGGTCCAAACTGCAAACCCAGCTCCATTTGGCTTTAGTGGAGCTGCTCGCTGAGGAAGGGCTTGTGGAAGCGGCCGGGTGCCTGGGCTCGCCCTGAGGCTGGTTAAGGTTCAGTACCTGCCTGCTTTAGGGGCAGAAAAAAGACGTTTTGGGTCTCGCTGCCTGGTGCCGAGGTTGCTAAGCAATGAAGTCACTACCAGTAGCTAATGTCACGGCTACATCTAAAACCCATCATAACATTAAATTCATCATTGTAATTGAATTCTCTCACTGCCTATGATACCATCTCCCTTACGTTATCTTGTCCAGTCTAGCAGTAAACTAGTTAATGCAACAGCACACATCCACCTCTAATTTCCATTGCCATTTAGTGCTCACACACCACAATTTATTATCAACCTGAAGGCACAGCACAGAAAATGTACAGTACAACTGTGATAGTCCATTAATAGGTAAAAGCATGAAGAAAGAGCTCTGTTTTAGTAAAACTTACCTCCTCTCCTTCAACTGCTCCTCCAATGATTACCAACACTGGTATGGCAGAAGAGCTGTAGAAGACCAAACATAGCTCCTGAAATAGTGGTGGTTTTGCACCCCGTGCTTTGGGGGTAAAGCAGAGCTGCTAGATGAACCCCCCCCCCACCAGAGGTTATTCTGTGTGCTATGGATCCGTAGCATAGGCAAGCCTAACTCTGAGACCAGAGTTCAAGTGCTCCTGATGTGTTTACACGAACCCTTGCAGCTGCATCTCAGAAGGCAGGGGTGGTTGTTTTGCAAACCACCTCCCTGCAAGATGCCCAAGACTGAGTCACCACCGAGACCACGACCGCTGACTCTGGCATAGCCGAAGCTGGTATTCGCCACCGTGGCAGGCTGCTGCGGGATGCCAAGCGGCCTCGATGCCTCTGCCTCTTCTCTCTAAACCTCAGCCACGGTCTCCACAGCTGGTTGCTGCAGCTAAGGCAGGGTAGGAAAGGTCCAGGAGGGGAGTTGAGGTCTTTAAGGTAGCTACTACTATTTGGGAAGGAGGGTCAGGAGGGGCAGCCCCTCCTAGATGCCATATTTGCCCCTAAGAGTCGCAGAAGAGGCTTTCCCCTTCCATGTCTTGCCCAATTCCTCCCCCTCCTGCGATGGTAGCAGTTAGCTCTCATTCCTCCTTTGGCAAAACAAACTTGGCTTTCCCCGCTGAGGAGCGTGCTGTTTCTGCTTGGCTGTGCTTGCAACCCACAGATTCCTCCAGCCAGCCTTTACCAGCATAGCTTAACAACAAAAACAGCCCCAAACCCAAACACATTCCTTCTCCTTCTAAAACAGCTTCAGGCGCAGTGAATGCCACAGCTGATGCTGAGCAGGCTCCGCACCTTTGACTGGTCTTTCAGGCCTCTCTGATTTCTGAGTTGTCTGAAGTTCTCTGTGTCACTCTACAGAACGGAGCTCATCACCGTCGTATCAATTGCAATGCATCACTGACATGGGCATCGCACCCACATTGCACTGCTAATATTCAGGGGACCCATCTACGTGACACGGCAACAAACAGAAGGACAACATCAACATTTACCTAAAATTAAGCTTTCTTACCCACATAACATTATTTGAATTGTCCCAGAAGCATAAAGTCCAAGGCTTTCCCTATCCTCTGGGTAACAAGTAATCTAAGAATTGTTCTTCACTAGCTGGACAGATTTATGTCAGGTGTGATGAGGCCATTGCAAATAATGTTCTGTCTCTCCTTTTCCTGTGTGTCGGGGGAGATCCACTTTTTCGGTAAGTAAGCTTGCCTAGAAGCTGCCTGAGACAACTGGGATGAGGATATTCACTGACCTTCCTTGGTGTTACAACATCTTCTTGGCCCGTGTGGCATCATACACGGGTGGCCTTAACTCCGTGTTTGCCATCATTGCTGCCCTGCCTGGCACACTCATTCTTTTAACTCATCAGGATCTCTTACATAAGAGTTCATTAATGAATTTTTATGATCCATTAAAATTGCCTCAGAAGTAAATGGTCAAGTTTTTTAACTAAAAGAAACTTGCCTTGCTTCTGATATTATCTGGGTCAGACTATACCTGAGAACCAGGCTTAGATTTTCACTATACCTGCCCCAGATCTATTAGGGAATTTGCAACTAAATGAATTCTTAATTCTTTTGTGATGTTGAATTTTCCCCTCAGTTGTTCCTGACTCTAAATAGGAAGTTTAGAGCGGCAAATGAAAGATCTTCAGATTTCGCTTCATTGGCACGCTGTGAAGCAGAATAATCTGTTTTACATTCTTCGCTGGAGATCCCTAGGGTTGTTTGGGGAAGGTGTTCCTCCCATGAAGCTCCAGCACACAGATGGAAGGTCCACCACCTCCCACAACAGCTCTGTGCACCTTCAGCTGCAACAGTGAGTTCATTGATCTGTCTGTAAATCAAAACTCTGATGGTCTGGCTCTTACCTTACAAGAAGTACAAGAGCTAATAACCTACTGGCGGACGTGGCTGGTTTCTTCTGCGTTTCTGTATGTAGGCATGGTTTTGTTTTAAAGGAACTCATTAATTCGTAACCCACTAACTACTGCAAGGAATAAGAATCCAGGTTCTGGGCGACTTTACAGCAAATCATTATGAAATTGCTTTTAGACTCATTCCAGCTTCGCAGACATCTAAAGATAGAGCATACTTGCCTGCAGGAGATGGAGATGGGAATTGATTACCAGGAGGCTCAAGTTTCAGCTGTAAAACTGATGTTTCCAGCAAGACTGTCTCCTTGCACCAAATCTGTGCTGTGAAAACATCCTCCGGCTGATCGGTACCAGCTGGCGTTGAGGGGAAAAGAGGAAACGCTGCTTGCCGCAAAGTACCATAAGGCACAGATCTTACCTCCGCTTTAGAAACACTTCTCAGTGCTGGAATTACTGGTTAAACAGCTGGTACGTTACCCTGGCGGGATGAGCATGCCTTCAGACTTTTGGTACATTCAAGTAACCGTAATTTATGATAAACCACAGCAGAAAAAGAAATATCTTTAAACTGAATCTGCACTGAGCTACCCAAATCTTTTGCAAAGAGTGAGACAATACTTCGAGTTATTACAATGAGTGGAATGAACATTTATTTTCATTCATCCTTCATTAATACCATACAATTAGATAGCAGTATCTGGAAAAAAAAAACCAAACTTGAAATAATTTAAAACAGAAGGCACAGAAAACCAAACCCAACTACGCAGCTACAAGAGAAAGGGGGAAAATGATTCAGGAAGGGAATTAATTCAGAAAGGTTTTATCACTAGACATTCTGATCAAAAGCTACAGCACACAGAAACAAAACTGCACAGTTTAAGCTAACCCATGCTTTTGTTATGTATACATATAAAAGAAAAAAAAAACTAAAAATCTGATTTTTGCAGGGTTTTGAATAAAAAGTGTAATTTTTAAAATAAAAAACATTAAATCTAGTACATATGTCAAAGTCTACTGATTCGCTAAAGTCTACACTAAGATGTACTTTACAAAAAAATCTTGCATTAAGAGCAAAGCATACAGTTAAACAGCATCTGGGGATGGGAGGAAACTTGTTCTCAAATCAGTTGGAGTATCAAATAAGTTTGGTGTTCGCTTCAGAAACAAAGATTCTCAGTACAGTAATATACTGTAGAGGACATTCTTTTGTATTTTAATATTATGAAATTAAACCGATAGCATACATTACAGAGAGGAATAAAAACCACTTAATTCATATGAGATTTTTACAATTTTTTTGCAAAAGAGTGACTTTATTTCTTTTGAAAAGAAAGCTACCGGAATTAATGACATGCGATAATATGCCCCGATATTATACCGGCTAAGTTTGAAAATAAAGTTCATGCTTCACAATTGAAATATGCTGTGATTCTCAAATACATTCTCTGGTAATTAATAATACAATACAGAAGTCATTCATAAAATCAGTTCAGGTTGAGAACCTCGTTTATAAATGAAGCTCCTTTTCAAATATGCAGAACACTGACAACACACAGGGTTGGCTCCAGGTCAGCACATTTCTTTCTGCGCTCCACCAATCTTTTCTTAAACAAATGGGTGCTTAGCCTGCAAATATCACGGAAAGGCAAAGTCTAAAAGTTACAGGTTGGTTTGTAAAAACACTAAATACAATCCAAGATAAATAGCATTACTCTCACTGACAACTAATAGCAGGTGCTATCTAAAGGAAAAAAAATAATATCCTGAAATGCAAGAGAGATCGTTTCAGCATTTGATATCAAGGCATTTCCACATTTGTCAGGAGGTGACAGAATAAGAGTGAACTTTGAGCTTACTTTGCAGTTGGACTTGAATTCAAAGAGTCTTACTTCTAGCCTGCCCACCTGTAAACCATAACGTATGGTTTCTTAATAGCTTGCTTTTTTTCCTGGAAATAATTTTCTCATTTAGAAAGTACAAGTCAAAGTATTGTTTCCACACATGAGTAAAGAGAGCTGACAACTACAATAGAAACGGTAAAAATGATCTTCGTAAAAATGTTCATCAAAATTCTCTGACATAGCAAAACATTCATTTGTAAAGTCAAGTCTAACACTGCAAGCCATTCACTCAAAGGCGACCTCGGGCACGTGTGTTCTTGCCAGCATTGCAACAGTAATTACTTCCATATTTCTTGTCATTATAGGATACAAACTCTGTAATATATTAAAGTTTCCTAACAAAGAGTCCAATTATTGCACTTTATAAAAATTCCAGTAATATCAGGCTTTTGTCCTATTTTTCTATGAACACTGATGTCCTGCAAGAAAAATTTGGGGGACCAAGTAATTTCTGATGTGTATGATGGATTACTTGAATCAGTCTGAAATATTGAATCAAAATGGAAAGGCTTACGAAATGGAGAGACGTACCTTTGGAAATGGATTTTGATTCATAGCAGCAGATAGATGTGTCATTATGGTACTGACACACGTTCTCGTCGCAGGGAAGAACGGGCACATGGCTATTACATTTATATATCACATATAACTTGAGGACTGTGCAGAGAAACCCAAAGAACCACTAAGTTCTTCTGCTGACTCTACAAGTCTGACGGGGAAAGCTCAATGACAGCCATATTGGAGTGGGAGTTTCTCTGTGAGCTCGTGTATATTTGCATTTGCGTCAGCAATGGATATAGCAAACAGAAATGGCTATTTCAGGATGGAAAGATACATAGAGTGAGTCTGAGAGGCCCATAAAAAAGAAAATACAGCAGTTTTGGCCCTGCTTATAACCAGCTGTATCAATAGGGAAAAAAAGATAGAGGAGATTTTTGTGCCAGCTATCTAGAAAAAGAAGCTGCTCGAACCAAAAGGATCCCCACATCTAGATGAGGCTTCCAGGCCAGCAAATCACGGTTAAAGTTACTTTGTTCCTCTGCTCCTTCAGCATGGGAACGAGTGCAGAATGGCTCATTCCAACCGTGGATAGTCCGTTTACAGCAACAATCATATCACCACACCTAAAACATAAGAAAAAAAAAAAAACAACAAATGATGATTACTGCCCCGCAGTAACTAGTACACACCAACAAACAGCACTTCACCTCTGGGGTGATAGGTTTCCATCAGGTTGGAAGTGTAGCCAAAAAACCCCAAGGGGTTCAATTTTAAGCCTATCTTACTACTGAAACTCATCTGGGAAATTCCCAAATCACTGGATTTCAATTCTAATACAAAAATAATTCTGCATTAAGAGCTGACCTGTAAGGGAAATGTGAGGGAAGAGAGTTGGCAAGATCTAACGGAGTCAAGAGAAGATAATGAGATAGAATGTGCATGACAGAAGCATTTATCTTTGTTTGTGTGGATTATAACACATTTACACCAAACATGCCTTTACCGTAGGAGGTGTAAGTAAAGATACTTATGGTTACCAACAGCATTCCAACTGAGAACCTTGTTGTCAATGGCTTACGATTTCATCAAATGTAACCATTTGGCTTGAAATCTCCCTCAGCAGATGGTTCAACTGAGAAGCTGTAGCATCTCTGTGTTTTGAAGCAGGGAATAGAAATTTGGGAGGGTGCTGTTTACTGGCCTTGAGAAAACTGACCTCGAAGGGTTAAGTTTCAGATATTACAAGCTCGAGAGAAACTTTAAAAAAAGCACCTAAGTTCTTCCTATGTTGAGCATGCTCCGTCTCCAAGCATCTCTTCTCTGTGACTTGAGTGTTTGGCATCCCCCAGAGCAGTCAAAAATGGCTCTGGAGATCAAACAGGACTTTTCCTGAAACTGATCCTCCCCACTATTGGAGGCACCAAAACGGATGGCAAAAAGGTGCTCTCCTCAGCTCTCCCGGTGCCCTCCACTAGGGCAGAGCAGAGGAAGAAGAGGCAGTGTGACCAACACCAGTCAAGCGTGCACGCAAAAGCGCTTCTCTGCCTGAACCAAGGTACCTCATCAACCAAACCAAAATGCTACAGTTCACTGAGTGGGGTCTCAATCTCCCAGCCTTTCTGCTGAAATCATTTCACTTTCTACAAAATCACACCAGACAGATAGTGTAGGCAGAAAACTGCCTTAACAATTGAACTGTGAAGTTATTTTCTCCCTTCCTTTCTAGCTTAACAAAACATTTAGACAATTTAAACAAAACAGAACAGCTTCAAAAAGACCTGCCCCGTGATAACTCATGGCGCATGTTCTAAGGAGCTCTCCCTTGTTGATGGTGAGACAGTATATTTTAACAGAGGGTACTATATCACAATATCACACAAGAACATCTTTTCCATTCCTTACAAGGGGATAAGTGTGAACCACTCTTCCCCTCTTCTTAGGAATGATGCTTGAATTTCCATTTGAAGACTTCTAGTTATTCATTCCCCAATCTGAAATTATTTACTTTGGGTTGAACTGAAATCTTCCATTTAATCCAAACTGTTTTATAGCTGGCCAAAAAAAAAAAAGTAATTTTGTGTTCAGCCAAGCTATTTTTTCATTTATTTGTTTAGTCATTGAACTGAAAAATCAATTACTGGCAAGGCTCTAGGCATAAGTACATTTTTTTCTTAAGCTGCTTTGTAAGTAAATCTACATGTAAAAATCACACCATAAAATTTCAAGTTGCATATTCTTTACTGCCACCTTCACAAAAAATCAGTTTATGAACAAAAGAACCTTTAATAGGAATTATAAGTCCTAGTTCTGAACTAATCCTAAATGAGGCTAAGCTGCCTATATGGATAGCAGACCTGGGGGTTACATCCAAACATAACGTGTAAGTAGAATCATATAATCTTTAAGGTCAGAAGGGACCTCAGGAGGTCTCTAGTAGTCCCACCACCTGCTCAAAGCAAGGTCAGCTGTGAGATCTGATCAGGTCTCTCAGGGCTTTATCCAGTCGGGTCTCAAAAACCCCCAAGGGCAGAGACCACGCAACTTGTGCCACTGCCTGACCGTCCTCACAGAGAAATAGTTTCTCCCTATAACCAGTCTCAACCTCTTTTGTTCAACTTGTGCCTGTTGTCTCTTGTCCTCTCGCCCTGCACCACTGTGAAAAGCCTAGGCTCTGCCTCCTTGATAATCTCCTTGTAGGTACTGGAAGGAGCTGTTAGGTGCCCCTGAAGCCCTCTCCTCATAGGGCAAGTGCTCCAGCTCCCACCATCTCAGGGGCCTTTGCTGAACTTGCCTCATTTATTGGTGTCTTTCCTGCCAACTAATGACTCTCAGGGCACTGGTGTGGGGACTTGGTTCCTTAATGATCTTTTCAGAGATCTTTTTCATCTACTTTCTTGCCTTTCCATTAAAGCAGCAGCACCCATCTTCAGTACCAGAGTTTCCAGCAGTGGCTTCAGAAGGCTATATAGAATCATAGAATCATAGAATCATTAAGGTTGGAAAAGACCTCTAAGATCATCGAGTCCAACCATCAACCCAGTACAAATGCCCACTAAACCATGTCCTGAAGCACCTCATCCACACGTTTTTTGAATACCTCCAGGGATGGTGACTCCACCACCTCTCTGGGCAGCCTGTTCCAATGCCTGACTACCCTTTCAGTGAAGAAATTTTTCCTAATATCCAATCTAAACTTCCCCTGGCGCAACTTGATGAAAGAATAAAGCAGTTTTCCCCACTTCACAGAAGTAAGTTCTAATTTTTAGCTGTTCTCTAGGAAGACAAAAATGTTATGAACTAGCCAGTTCTGCACATATACATTTTGCAATGTCTCTTGGCCTAAAGAAGAGTTCAACAGGGAGACGGAGACAGCAGGTGACATCAGCACTGCAGCTGGGGAGGAGGACAGGAGATGGCAGAGATGCCAGCACAAGCACCATCTCTGACAGACACCCTTTCCCCAGCAGAAGCACCCCATACTTCCCTGTTTCACACTCATCAGGGAGGCAAAGCACTACTGGGCTGCATGACCCTCCCCAGCACAAGATGCTAGAGCATATTTCATTAAGCAGTTAGTTGCACTGGCACGTAACTATTTAAAAGTGTTTATTATTTTTTATTATTATTATTATTCCCATTATTTTAGCTTACTTTAATCTTCCATCAAAGTACGCGGGAGTTCCAAGAACAATCGTTTTAATGAAGAAAGGCTGGTTCGTGTGGTTCTCCTCGTAGCCACCGACAATGCTGAAACCCCAGCTCCCTAAATTGCTTCGCCGCAGTACTACGTCGTGGCAGCTATGTAGGCAGCTGTGGAATGGAAGCACCGGAGAGCAAGAGAAAAAGCCGTGTATACCACATATAGATATTTTTACAGTAGGCACAACACCTGCTGTCTCATCATTACCACCATGCTAAGCGTAGAAGAGAAGAGGAGGGTTGGTGATTAGACTTCTGTTCCCAAACAGAGTAATTTTGCAATATTCAAACCGATTACCAAAAAACCCCACAATCTTGTGACAGAAAAGAGTTTTAAAAGAAATAATGCAGTGCTAGAATAATTACTTAAACACAGTTAACTCTGTAAACTGACAGTAATAGAATGGCATTTTAGGGATTTCACAGGTGGCAAGGATGTGGGTGGAAAATAGATACCCGATGTGTTTAGTTTGCAAGTCAAAAATGCAATGCGTTTTTCTTCCACCCCCAGCCAGTTTAGGCTTTTTCTACTTTAAGTAAAGATCAAAAAATCCATGCATCATCTTCTCTACCTCTGAACTGATGCATCACCAGTAATGAAAACAAAAGATTAATCATAATTACACAGAATGTAAATAATCCAGATCACGCTTCACTAACTGTACTGGTATATGTTATCTTCCCCAGTGAAAATTAATTCTTGCCAATGAAATAGAGACTAATTAAAAAAAAAAAAAAAACAAAAAACAAAACAAAACAAAACAAAAAACAAAAAAACAAACCCAAAACCATAGAAATTAGCTTTTGGGTAAAAAAAGATGCTAAGTTCTTTACTGATGTACAACACTACTTTAAAGAATAGCAGCACAATGCATAGCATAACTTTAGGAGCCATGCATGGGCATCTGTAGTATATAAGCAATAAACCACTGCAAAAGCATGGAAAGCAAGTACATTTACCAAAACTGAGAGCTGTTCATTGAGATTAGGTAACTCCTTAATACTTGAATGGAAGAGAAATTAATTGATAGTAAAACTCAGAAGATAAAATGAAAAAGTGTGAAATCTTTGGAGGCCAACGCATGGTTCTGTTATCTTCAGCTGCAATTCTGCTACCAATACGCCTGGTTCTTGTTGTGGTTTTATGCTTCTACTATACACCTGAGAGTGGGACCTCTATCAGAGGGAGGTGAATGAACCTGCACACCCTGACTGAAGTTAATAACACTATTCACTGTAGTGAGAGCTCTTCTTGATAGCAAGCAATGCCAGAATGAGCTTATAGCTGTAGCCACAAGCGAGCGGAAAACAGAAGAGTAAAAATGAAACATGGTGATGTCCAGCAGACTGCAGTTTAGTCAAGGGGAGGGAGCATGCTGCAAATCTTCATGAGTTTTTGCATTTGGCAGAGATGGTAGTGGGTTTTTGAAAAAAATCCATGGGGATTTGTAACTACGGGCTCGTCCGTGTGCAAGACACCTGTGTTGAGAGTCTGCGAGAAAGGCAAGTCTGATCCAGTATTCTAAAGTTGTATATTTGGCCTCATAAATCTAGGTAGCAGATTAGCAGAGACATGCAGGTAAATACTTTGTGTTTTTATTAATAATCTCTCTGGTTTTAGATATTCTACAGGAAGTTATGATATGGTTAAGCAATAAAAAAGATGACTCATGTTCAATAAGAAGAATCCACATGGGTAGTTGCTGTGGTTTGTGAAGCGATAAACCAAGCCTATTCATCTTCCAGTTTCCTAAGAAAACCTTGCTCCCGTTCACAGTCCGCTTCGTAAGCACACTGCCAACCGAATATAGTTGAGATGGTCGGTCAGGCAGAAATAAGGGCAAATGTGCTGTAACTAATAAGGTCTGCTTTCGTATTTCTCTCAGACTTAGCTTAAAACAGGTAACTAATTACTTTATCAATTAACTCCGTACCTTGGAAGTCCCAGCCACATGACCCAGGACGGTGACCAACTGGCATCGTATTCATTTTCACTGATGGTATTCAGTTGTTCTTCATTAGCCTGGGGCTGTTCTTCTACAATCTGGACTTCCAGGGCTTTCAGGGCGACTACCGAAGAGGCAGCACTAGCTTTCAGCATGGCCACTGCCTCGCTGTGACTTAGGTTAGTCAAATCAATGCCATTGATGTTCAGCAGCACATCACCTGTTCAAAGGCGCAAGTGAGAACACATCAGTCTGTCAGAGTCGTTCCTACCGACAGCACCTCTCTTGCCAGGGTTTCATTTAATACTGTATTTTTTGGAGCTGAGACAGTCTGAACTAACAGCCTGGGAATGTGAATAGATCTGATGCCTGATACTGGCAGTTTGAAACATTAGTGTATTGAACTATTAAGCTGGATCAGTATCATTTATTTCCACATAACACATGCTGTGGCTTCAATGGTATATCGCCCTGAAAATTTGAGATAAAAATTACCTAAGCACCTCCATCTCAACTGCAACTGCCATTGCAGATGCCACTAGACAATTGTTTCCAGTGGTGTATCTTAGGTGCACCCTAGCTTTAAAAGGGAAGGAAGAACGACGGAAGGAACAACGCGGGCACCACAAAGTAATCAAGCCTTGCAGGTAAGTGAGGCTCCATAGGGTGTTTCAGGTCCTCTGCTTTTTCTAACTTGTTACTCGGGAGAACAAAACAGAATTCAAAAGCTACTGGAAAGGTTGGTACAAAACCCAGTCCATTAGAAGAAAGACAGAACATCTCTACAAAGATAATCTGGAGAGTCATAGCCACTAGAAAAATTGCCACAATTTTTATTCTATTTCAGAATATTTTTAAAAAGCCTCAAGATGAAAACAAGAACGTTATTTACTGTCCAAGCAGTGACAGTCTCCTCTTTCACACAATGTCTCCCTTACCAATGAAAGCCAGAAAAAACAAAGAAAAAGTGAGAACACCTGGGTCACATTTGGAAGGACACTCATTTTTTAAAAGCTTTTTCCTCCCAGGGAAACCTAAAGTTGAGGTGCAACTTAACTTGAAATCACTTTTGTTGCTGCTGTGGCTACTTTAATGTTACACAATGAAAAACCAATTGCGATTCTTCCATCAAGTGTGTTTTTCATAGTAGTACAGAAAAAGAAAGCACACCCGTTGGTATGTGGGTGTAAATCTCCCTCTCTCAGAGGCATATAAGGATGCTCCCACACTGTTCTTTTTAAATTTGCAATCTGTAAAGTTTTTTTTCCTATATTTCTTTCCTAAAACAATCTGTAATGCTGTGAACTCTGAATTGCAGAGATCCCATAGGCAGTCTTTGTTTCACATACAGCACAGTATGTTTTGATCATCAAATGCTTTACTACCGATCAGGCAGGACTGCCTTCACCTACACCGAGTCTAACCTCCACCTCCTGGTTCCCATTCTCAAAGCCGAGGAACACGGATGGGTGCTGTAGCACCCCTCAAGACCGGCAAACCCAAGCTGTCCCAGAGGGTAAGAAAGCATTCAGGAACCAGGGTCAACACTGATGTAGCTTTGGGGGTAAACTTAGCACGGGTGAGCTGTGGCCTGCCATCAGAGCATCCCTGCTGTTCAGGTATTACACTGAGGAGCAGAGATTCCTCGGACAGAGATGGGCCCCAGCCCACTACACTAAACACAAAAACAGGACGCGTGCACTACAGTACAAAGCATCGCACCAGACCTTCAGCTCAGGGGATTACAGTCAGCTTTAAAGAATTTAACCAAACATTTCCTGGTCTTATCTGCTTCCCCTGCTATCGTTCTCTAAACATCCCTTTCCTAGAAAAGGTGGAAGTGCGATACTAAATATTGTATTTCCATTATTGAAACATGAAGAAAAGCATCCATTAGCGCTTCCCTACATCTGTGAAAAGGCTTTTTGACACCACCTGACTCCAGAGAACGTACTCATCAAACAGCAATCAAAGGCCACCCGTGCCACCAGGAAAGCCAAGCCCCACCTCGTTTAATCCTGCCGTCTCTTGCCAAACACCCATGAGGCTGTACACTTGTCACGAAGATGGGCAGTTCGCCACTTTTGCTGCCTCTGCCTCCTGCCACTGTCATTCCCAGAGATTCATGCGGCTCTTTTTTCACAGTAATGTGCTTTTCTTGGCATGTAACACACTGGGAGAGATCCTGTTTGACAAGGATAAATAACATTGTTAAAACTTAAAAAAAAAACCAACAGAAGAAACCACAACTAAATACACCCCAAAGCTATACTTTGGCACTTCAACAGAATGGTTTAAAAGAACTAAGTAGTGCAAATCGGCTTCTTCTGGATTTCCTCCAGGTCAGAAAAAAACCCAAAGTCACTCATGTAGATACTTAAATATAAACAGAAAGTTTATAAAGGCCCATCTTGAAAATCTCACTCCAGTTTTTCTTAGCATCCTGCACTGGAATAGGCTAAATTTTAGGACTACACTACAAAACCATATGGTCAAAGGAGTGGACACAAACCAGAAACAAATCTTTTGATGTCTTGGTGAACATCAGCATTACCTCATCTGTCAGTAGAATATGGCCCAGAACTATAAAGAAGCTCCCAAGAAGTGAAAACACATGTTCATGCTGACAGAGAGAGACCATTTAAAGCCCTTATATGTCATCTTTTGTTTTGCAGCTGGTATGTAGAACCTCCCAGAGCACAAAGTAACTAAGGCGAATCAGTGCTATAGGCTGGTAATGGTAATGGGTGCCTTGTGCAAACTCCCTAATGATTACAATGAAGACCCAAACTCGAAGCAAGAAGAGATCCTGTATTTCATTTTCTAACACCTGAATTATAAAGTTTAGCCCGTATTTAGTTTTGCCCCATCAAAAGGGTCTAAACCTGAATCAAAGTATATTTTACTTGCTGAAGCTCCTCCTCTTCAGGATATTTAGTGATACATTCAAACCACTGCACATATACCTATATTAGCATCTTAAATCAACAGAATATGTGCAAGGAACCCAAAATAACAGAAGAAATAATCTGGAAGATTCTTCCAACTACAAATACTTAAGTTATTCCCCTGCCTTCTCTTGGAAAATGGCAACACTGCTTTCTTCAACTTCCAACGCCACATGCTCCTTCTGACTCACTCTGCTCCTTGCATATACATGTTAATCACATATGTAGATATAGGTATACATACCACAGCTTATAAAGACAGCTTCTTCTTAAGTCTTCAGGCTTTAGGACTAACTGGCTGGTGCCATGCAATTATATAAACATTTTTTAAGCCACAAGACTTCTAAGCCAACTGTAGGTTAATGAGAGAGAGGCAAAGATAAATGGTACGAAACATGGGAAATGTCCACTTGCAGTTACATGGGACTTCCCACTTTGAAAGAGCCCACAGGTGGTATTGATATGTGAGGGAAATCATCTCAGCCAACAGATCAACTTTGGAATTGTGATATGAACACAACGCATGCTGGCAGATGGAAAGCAGGTTCAAGCTCTGATATAGATGAGCTGTAATCATTGTGTTGATATGGCCTAACGTTGTGGCAAGTACTAACAGCCACTAACTGTATTCAGGAGCCCCTCAGGAGCCACTAACTGTATTCTTTGTCCCTCAGGAGGAAAACAAGCTTCCTAGATCCTCACTTGTTCTCTTCTGAAATTACCCAAACTTTTAGAAGAAAATACTATCAACCCATGTAAATCCTCCCAACAGAAGTATGGTGTTAAAACAGTGATGCCAACAGAGTGGACAGGAGGAAAGGTGGCTTGGTTGACATGGTCAACGTGACAATTATTTCACAAAATCAACTTCTCAAAAGTGAGAAGTCGTATTTTTCTAACTACAAGAACATCTCACACACAGGCTTTGTTTCTGCAGGTCTTCTGGATAATCTGACACTAGCTTCATGAAAGTCTCTTCATTCTGCCTTTCTCTCCCAGCCTGACCCTACAGAACTCAGCAGTCTTGCAGCCAGCACTGCTGGCTCATGGAGGAGACGACACATCCCTCCAACATGCTCTTTATATGCTGGACGGTGTGCACCACATCTCCTGTCCTTGCTGGCTGCAGCCAGCACAGCGACAACAAAAAATAACGTTCTTGAATGACAGCTCTCCCATGCAGCAGTAACACATGAGCCACTGTCTTAGACAAGGTCTAACAACTACAGCTGTATGAGCTCAGAGAACTTCCTTCTTTCATTGCAGTCAGCAAATCCAAACATATTGAGACATGCATGTTGCATATCTTTTGTTCCCACTCCAGACATGATGCAGGACTTGAGTACTTGGAAGCTGTCTTTTTAAAAAAAAAAAGAAAGAGTAGGTAAAAAAGAAGATATAACCCCTTCTTCCAATCTTGCCTTGCTACACACTTAGACCATCACAAGACTAAAACTGTATTTATACCTCTTAGAAAGAGAAACACCAACCTTATGTGAGTTGGGTCTGCTGTGAAACAGCTGCTGGGACTGGTGTTGGTGTGAGTTGCTGTTGTGAGTCCCCGTGTCTCGGATAATACTGACCGTCTGTGACTTCAGGGGTCTAGAGATGATCAAATTCACTCTTTCCCCACTAGCCTGCCGAATATATAACACAAGGTAATAAAGTTGATAGGATACTGATTATTAGCAGAGGTGGAGGAAAATGTATGATGAAATACGAAACAAGATGACAGGAGAATTTGTCTTCCAGTTCCTGGGGGTGCCACAAACTTCTTAGACTGCACAGTCCCTTATTCGCTTCTTGCTGCAGTTCCCCCCAGAACGGAGAGAGTATTAACACTCCTGCTTTTCCCCTGGTGTTACCTCTGTATCAGCTGGAAATCCTTTGCCAAAAGGACTGTTTCTCACTTTGAGTTATGAAGCTTCAAACATTAAAAATCACCCAATTCCATTTGCAGCCCCTGCAAATTTCTGCAATAAAAGCAATAAAAGAAAGAAATGCCCACATGATGGCTCCAGGGTCTGCAGATTTTGGTCAAAAGCTCCGAACACCTCTGGTATTTCCCAAAGAGGCTTCCCAGAAAGATGGTATATATGAGCAGACCATCAAATTCCGGAGTTTCGTGAGTATCAGGAAAACTGGGATACCAGATGTTAAATGAAACATCAACTCTTTCTATTGCTGCAAAAATACACCTCAATAGATAAAAATTACCCAGTGTAAAATTCTAACCACTTCACTGTATCCAAAAACTGAGAAACTGAAATTACAATTCCCAAGATCATTGTTCTTTTCCTTTAACTGCCATGGAAACTCTTAAAATGATACCAGAAACAAGTATTTACCACTCATTTGTATCGCAGCTCTCTATGTGGTGCTGGGTTAAGCAAAGACGACTGCATTAGACTGCAAGAACCTACTACTGGTCTATTCCAACTTTCCTAAAAAAAGAGCAATTTTCACCAACATCCAGTCAGCAGGAAGCAACAATGTGCTGCAGCTGTTTCCTTACACACTGGGAGAAAGGCATGGAATAAAGGTTTTCCCGTGGGAACAGGGAAAGGTTATATGTCAGACTGCATCAAGCTTTGGGTAATATCTTTGTCCAGTCATTTGGAAGAGTCCTTTCTTGAACACTCAGAAAATGAGTTGTACTGCACGGGACTCATGGAAGACCTGGTTTTTTTTCTTCCCAGCTGCCACCTGTTGCCTCTACGAAGTCTGACAAATTACTTTCCTGTTTTAACCCCAATTCCATGCACAGGCAAATCAATACAAAACAAAGCCCACTTTTATAGAGCTTACTGAGAGATTAAAACTACAGTACATACATAAATATAATAATAATCCTCATTTTTTTTCTGCTAAGCAATAGTTTACATGGTACTCTCCTTGCTCACATGAGCAGTCTTCTAACCTTCAGGCTGTATGCCAGGGAAGATCAATGCACTTTTCACTTCTGAGGAGGTGAAGTTCATCTGCTAGGTGCCAAAGCAAACCTTTTTTTGCACTATTATTTCCAGAACATAAATCACAGCGAATTGCATTGCTGCAGGCTTTTAGGCATTACACAAGCTGTTCTGTCCGGGACAGACTCTACCCCAGGCTTTGCCCAAGAAATAAAGCTGAGCTAAGGACTCAGGTAGGAAATGCAAATTACCTGTATAACCTGAGCAGCAAGCTCAGGTGTCCCATGCTTCAAGTCATGTCCATTGATTGCAAGTACACGGTCGTTGCTGCAGAGCCTGCCATCTTGAGCAGCCAACCCCCCTTCCAAAAGGTCGAGAATGAAAACTCCTGGCTCGTCTGTTCTGCGTACAAGTTTAATGCCAAGCTGCTCGCTGGAGTCGCGTTTATGCAGCGTCACTTGAAAGCTGTCTTCCCGCAAGGAGCTGGTGGTGTCCGTGTGGTTGTGTGTGCGGCTGCCGAACCGCCTCTCTCTCAGCACGGTGAGGTGCAGCACCGAGCAAGGCTGGGACAGCACAGCTCGAGCGTGGTTGTGAGACACGTTGCTTATGTCAAAGCTATTGACCTGCAAAACAACAACAAAAAAACCCCCAAAAAATCAGAATGATATTTTCATGTGTTTAATTGTTCCTGGTTATGGAAATAAAGTCCTTTCCAAACTAAATTCAGAGGTCACTGCAAAACCAGCCTTGGAGCGACCTACGTATCTGACCCTACCAGGCTTCCTCTCTCGTCCTTCCATCCTCTCCTGCAAACCCACTTCAGCTGCTCAGTCTACAAACCTCCTTTTAGCTTGAAAAGACCCTTAAGATCATTGAGTCCAACTGTTAATCTAACAATGCCAAACCACCACCACTAAACCATGTCCCTAAGTGCCACCTCTAGAGGTCTTTTAAATACCTCCAGGGATGGTGACTCAACCACTTCCCTGGGCAGCCTGTTCCAATACTTGATAACCCTTTCGGTGAAGAAATTTTTCCTAATATCCAATCTAAACCTCCCCTGGCGCAACTTGAGGCCTTTTCCCACAAAGGTGACAACATCCCTCTAACAGTGAACACCCCCTGTCATCATAGCCATGGGGTTTTGTTCTCCTGGTCTCCTACACTTTTCTTCCTTAGATCTTTACATTGTTTGTTCTCCAGGACAAGAGCTTTGTGTGTGCTTTCAGTGTCAAGCCCAGCATCACTTAAAACTATAAAATAACAGCTATAAAAAGAATACATCCAAATCTCTGAAGAAAGCTTATGTCTAACAATATGCAGTACTTCCATGATGTGAAAAAATTAAAAAAAACCCTTGACATCCAGAATAGTTAAATTTGTTCATTAAGACAGTAGAAAAAGGTGGTTGTACTAGTTATCAAGTTGTAGCATAAACTTAAGAGATTTTCCACCGACTTCAACTTATAACCTGTCAGAGTTTCAGGCTTCTAATCTGTACCACTCAAAATTCATTTGTAAATGAAAAACAGATTAAACTTTCCCTCCCTATAAACAAGAATTATGTTTGTTATGTGGCCCACTGATACAAAGACCAGTAATCTTCAGTCATTTCTTGCACTATAAAGTTAAGATAAAAACTGACAGTGCAATGAGATTTGGCAGAAAACAGGAGCACCACAAAAACCAGCACAAAAGCTGTATTTGCCTTGTTCTGTATGAAGGGGTTCAAAGTTAACACTGAAACTCCATTCTTAGCATGTACTATCGTGCCCTGATGGAGGAACCCCTGCCCCGTAATTTCAGCAGACAGAAACTAACACCAAATGGACTATACTGACCTGCCTTACCTAAGCTTTTTAATGGTCCCCACTGCAACCTAAGTAAGTAAAAATATAAACCTGCAGCTTCCCACCATCTAATAGCAATATTAACACTTAAAAAAAATAGGAAGAGAAAGGATCCAGAAATCTATGTACGTCAGCTGCCACATTTACATCATGCATCCGAGTTGAGGGGCTCCGGAAAGTCAATGCCAAACAATTTGGCCATGGTGGTTTCAGCACGGCGAAGGGGTAGCCGTAACCCCGCTGGTACCCTACCCCTGCGAGAGGCTGCCGCTCCAGCAGCGAAACAGGAGGTAGCCCTCCCTGAGCCACCTCCAGCCTGATGGCCAGCACAAAGCCGCTGCTCCCGGCAGCATCGCATGCTCAGGCACCGAACCACGGCCGTGTCCTGGTCTGCTACTGCTCCAAGACAGGCTGTAACCTTGGGCAGAGGCAAAGGAGGCATAGCTAGGAGAAATAACATTTAGAGCTGCCACCAGCAAAACCCACTAGGGCTCATCTGTCAGAGCTCTTAAATTAAATCTAGTTTTATTTTTAGCTGTTGCTAGCTAAAGTAAATACATAAAATATGGAAGCATTCAAAGGGCACACAAGAATATATGCAACAAAATGTAATTCTTCTTTCTAAAGGCAGTTCACAATTTCAGAATAGAACAACCTTAGCATTTCTTGGGAAAAGAGATTCTCATTAGGACATGTTTTACATGAATTACAGCCACAGTCGGGACAATTTGTAGAGCACTTTGAAAACGTTAGGCACCTATCTATACCTTACAGACAACATGTGCTTTTATGGAGCTGTTACTAAATGCTGTTCCCTCAGATCTTGACAGGGTAATAGTTCTGGTCTGACTGGGCAAGAAAATGCTGAGTTTCACCTCGCAGTCCTTTCTGGCTTTCTTTTAGTCCTTTACTGCTCATAAAAGCCTTTGAAGACATTTTCAGAAATACCCGAATGGAGCGTGCACGCTGAGCTGCATCTAACTCTGCACTTAATTACAGCCGGCAGAGACCGAGCCTGGGCATTTTAATACAACAGCTCAGCACCTGCACAGGTAAATTCAAAGCAATAAAGATACTGTATCTTCCAAAAAGTTTGGCTTTTACCTCCTATACCTCTCCCTCGGCGTGACAGGAGGACTCTGATGGACATCCCCCTAGCATCTGACAGCCCTAGTGCCAGCACATTGATAAGGAAGACCCACTGCAGCTTCTAAATCCTATTTATAGTCAATTTATTGCCATTTACGGCTTTGAAAACTGTAACTGACACCTGCCCAAACAGCAAGGATTTCCAAAGCTTCACTGGAGCTCAAGCTCCCTGTTCTGGCAACCAAGGAGAGCCCTTGAGTAGCGAAATAAATTAGGCAGCATTCAATCAGTGTCTGCAACTGCTTGTTAAAAAGGCAACATCTTGGAAACCTCTTGGGTTACTTTCTTGGCCAGCCACTATGCTAACACTCCAAGAGAGGAAAAAGGCACATTTCTCAAAAGGGATTTTAATTTTTGAAGTGCAAACTAATTTCATTCCAAGGGTAACTACAGTATTTAAGCTACTTCTATCAGCTTGATTTCAAAAAAGTGAAATGAAAAAGGCTGATACTAATTTTGGACTGATCTTAGGCTATCAGATCAAAAGCAAATATTGTTACTGAAGTCATTTTGAAATGATGGTAATATATTTGTTTCAAGTGGAATGATTAAAAACAGAAAAAAGCTGGAGGACTGTCTTGTTTAAGCATAACTTGGTTAGTGCCATTCTTAAGAGTCCTATAAACAACCCCTTCCCCTAATATGAAATTAAAACTCCAAAATTAATATAATTTGATCTTTTTACACTGTCTGTGGCTAATTACTTAAAACCATTACAAAAATACACACTCTATCATAACCAACTTAAATTTTAATTGTTTTTTTACTTTTTTTGAAAAATATTTAGAGCACCTTGCTTCAAATCATGCCAGTGAAGAGTATCACTTTTACATATACTGAAAGATGCAGGTCAACTGCCTAGGCTATTGGAAGGTAACGTGAAACCAGATTAAAATAACAGTTTAGATGAAGTCAGCCTCACAATCCACAAATTGCTTTTTACATAGGACAAATTATGCTAACTTGTTAGCCAGCAGTAAGCTTTGGTTCCTTCGGAAAGCATGCATAAAGTTGAAATAAAGACCAAGTCCCACAACATTTAAAAACAGAAAAATAAACTCATACTTTAAACATTGATAAGAGGTGCTAAGGAGGAAAAATAATTCCAGGGACTGGTCTGACAAACAACATAAAGCATAATAGCCAAAAGTGCCAGAACAACAGGCTCTGCACTGAATATTAATTTGCCTTCCAACTGATAATTGCAAAGCTAACATTTACACAACATAGTCTGACAAGGAAAATCTCCCATCTCATTTAACAGGCAGTTCTGCAAGGACTGAACAGAAAGCAAGCAGAGAGAATACATAATTAGGTTCCATACTTGAAGTATTTGGTCTCCAGCAAGAAGTCTTCCATCTCTGGCAATGATCCCATCTCGATAAACCTCTTGAATGACAATGTTGATCAAAGGCGTTTCATTGCCACCCACTATGCTAATTCCTAATTCGATATAAGGATTGGACCGATGAATTTCAATAGTAGTGATCTCTCCTTCAGGCAAGGTAGGTGGCTGTTGATTTGCTGCCAATTATTTTTAAAAAGAAAGATGATTAATATCCTTTATACCTCATTCACTTTCAATAAAGCAAATCACTAAAGGACAATGTAGACAGGCCACATAATGGTTTAACAACAAACTAAACAAGTGCAATTGGATTAGTTCTACTGCTTGTTGGAACACCTAGCTCGTTAGAAACAGCTCTCTAACGACTTAGTAGCATCCATGCTTCCTGAAATGGGGTCATTCGGATTGGAAAAGGATATTCTGAACCCTTTGGATCCTGTCCTTTATAATAAATTTCATACGCTTCATTTCCAGTGGGGCCACTTGTGTATTCACATTTGGTGATGATGATAAAAATGTGTTTTAGGGGTTACCCCACGGCGCATGACTTGGTCATGCCTCTTCATCAGCTGGTCTCACAATTGCACTAGGAGCTGCTATTGAGTTACTGGGTCAAGCGAAGGAGCCCATTTCTGAAGCAAACATGGAGACAACCAAAGAGGAAAAAGGGGGATGCTAAAGGATGACAAATACAGCGGAGAAGGAAGGGGACAGGACCACCTTCCTCTGTGGTAAGGCTCAGCGCTTCCTCTCTAAAATCCCAGATGCTAGAGACGTTACTGCTTGTTCGGTGCAGATGGATGCAGGAGTTACTCAGCTGCCTTTTCGCTCGAGCAGGACAGCACTCCGTGTGTGGGAAGGCTGCTGATCCGGGTGGGGGGGAAGAGGGAAGAGGGGAAAAGAAATCTCATCTTAGAAAACAACTTTTCTAATTTTACAGAAAATACACTCCTTCCAACTCGCTGCGAGGCCAGTCCTACTAGTTAGATTAACATGAATTACTGCACCATGATATGATAAATGATGATACAGCACCACGATATCTGGTACACACACTGAGATATTTCCTTCCTAACTGTGACCTTATCCCAGTTGTATACTTGCACATAACCAAAACCCACTAATATTTCTCCAGGAATTGCAAAAGAGAAGAGCAGAAGATGAAGATGCACATTCACGGTTGGTAAAAGACAAGCTCTGACACTATGAATGTTTCCACATCTGATAAAAAGAGACTTGAGAAGATAAGTGATGACATACTGTCTGCCACTGTGTTCTCCTCAAAAGGTGGATTGTCGATGCCGGGCTCGTCTGTCCACGCAGGAAGGGCAGGCGAGGTGAAGCTCTGCTCGGCTGGCACTATTCCCTGATCTGCATCCAGAGAGAAATTGCTAGGCTGCTCTGTCCCACCAGGACCACTCTCACCCTCTGCTTCTGCTTGCAGCTTGCTCGTTTTCCTTCTCTCCAGAGCAACCCTTCGATGAGAGGCCCCAGGACACCTGTGAAGACAACGTTTATACCATGCTTCAAGCCTGCAGCAATGTTTGTAGCACAAAATGCCCGAGTACTCCAACAAATGAAATCAGTCTTCTTCGAAGCCACAGCTTTAAACTAATCATAAAAAATATTAAACACATTGGATTTTAAGGCCAAAATATGTTTTAGTGGACAGAACCCCAAAACAATACAGTCTTCTTCACAAAACTTCTACTACATAGTTTTTTGGCCATGAACTAAATGTGCTGTAACACCTTCTGAATGTGGACTTACTCTGTTATGTACATTCCAGTTTCTGGAAGATAACCTTGCTGAAAAGACTAAACAGGACTGGCATAAAATCCCACAGAAGAGAAGCCCCGTTCAAAGACACATTTGGACACCCATTGAAGCCATCTCCTTTCATCTTAGTAAGACAAGAGAAGGAAGCATCATATTTTCCTGGGGTCATTTGGGGAAGGAAAGAGTTGAAAATTTTACCTATATTGCAATCAAAGTGTTAAAATACTGAAAAAAATTATGCTTGTCTAGGAGTTTGTATGAAAAGTTTAGCAAAAGTAACAGCTCTGCTCATCATCTCCTCTTGAATCAGTAGAAGGTTTCTCATCCTCCTCCTGTCTCCCTCTTTTTCTTCCTGATTTCACACAGGAGGTGCAATTTTTTGCTTTCCCTCATGTAACAATGCTCCATCAGCATTTGGCGCTTTTCACTATAAACGCATTTTTGTGAGTTCCCATTATTCTTAATGCAATGATTTTTTTGCTCATGTTTAAAATCCTACAATAGTTTATTGCAAAGAAGGGCTACAATGTTGCAAATTCACGGAAAGCCTTCATTTATCAAATGGTCTTACATCTAGGTGTAGATAATTGGATGTGGATATCAATCTTACATCTGCCTGTGTGGCAGTTTTGCCAGTGTCTGACATGTCACTTCTTACAGTATTTAATGTCCTTCTTACAGTTCCTGCTTCTAGAGCTGCTGACCACCTAAAGATGCTCGTACTGTCAGAAAAAAGGAACTGTGTTCTTGAAAGGACTCCCTGTTTGGGAACTTGACAGATTGTTATAACAAAAGAAGAAATTATTTATTTTTGCAACAGGAGAAGAAACATGTTCACAGAGTAAAAGCAGAAATCTAACAATGTCCTAACTTGTTAAACCAGAATATTTTGAAAATCACAATTCTGTTCTGACATTCTGTGAAGGCGATTTGATAATTGTATAGTCAGACTGTTTTGGCATGAGGGATTTTGAAGAAATGTTAACAAAGTTATTCAGCTCCAAAGAATGTTGATAAAGACACCTGTATAGCTTTTGTGATGTCCAGCAGTGTTATACATACATAAAGTGATATATATATCTATCAAACATTATACATATATATTAAAGTCAGGATATACCTGTTTAGAACAACAGCATGAGGTAACCCAAATATGCTGTGAAATATGCATAAATACATAAATTAGAGACAGTTCACATTATGAAATGACACATTTAAGAAACCATTTCTTGGGGCTTTCCCCGAGGCAACTGCTGGTCATCTTGTTCTTCAAAGTTAAGAAAGTGCAAGCACTAAAGATTAAAATTACTTGAAAGGTTTTGCTTTGTGAAAAAGTTTCTCTGATTTTAATGACGGAACACAACCCTACTTTTCTTGGTTTTGCCCAGGTAATATTTACTACATAAAGTCATTGGCATAGTGGGACTGATCAGCTAAGAAACCTGGCCAGTCTCAATGTATTCCGGTGGCCAGAGACACAGAGTTACAGGTGCAACTCAGCAGGAAGTTTTTGTCATGGACCATTTCACAATGCAAACCTCAAACCAAGAATCCCAAAAGGCCAAGAAAAGGTGAGACGCAATCCCTTCCCACAAACTTTTTAAAATACTTTAACTTGATCGGTTAGCCTCACACTCCCCCAAATCTTAGCACCGGCAACAGGAAAAAAAAGGACCAATCTCCAACATCACTGACTTCTGCAGCGACAGGGCAAGGGGTAAAGGCTCTTGCAGAGGAAACCTCTTCTCTACTGGGAGCTCCGACAGATGCGCTCTCCCACACTGATCCGCAAGAGTTCAGGACAAAGCCACCCCAAGCTGCATGTCCTTGCTATCCCTGAATGGCTCCGCTATAGGAGTGGTGATTTTTTAGCAAAGAGGTGAATGAATAGTTCAAAACTGACACTGTCAGAGGACCATGCTTCAATCCCACTGAGCTTGGACCGCAGAGTCCAGCCTTACTGGACTCCTTCTGTGAACCAGATACTCCCTTAGGTATTTTCTACCAAAACACTGTGCTATTGACTCTTATTCAGCCAGCTCCCAAGGCCTGTGGATCCCAAAGGACCTGGTGTAGATGGCAAAGTACACCTTGGAATTTTTTTTTTTTTTTTTTTTTGAAACTTTATCAAACCAGGACGGAACAAAAATCACCCCTTGAAGTGTCCTATTTCTGTCAAAGCCTTCCAAACCACAGCCAGGTCCTCCTCCACCCTCCTTCACAGAGCACATTCCCCCATCATTACCTGGCAGCTGATGAACGTCGTCGTGCAAAATATAAATAGATTTGAGGTTTATTTTTGCCAATTATATTTAATTATCATTTCAAAGGCTAATATCAAGAAATGTAAACAGCCTCCTGAGCACACCTACTCAGCTCAGCAGAATACCTTTTGTGCAGCAATCTACAAGGCAAAAAAGGAAAAAAACCCAGATTCTTCCCCAAATTAACCAGTAATTGTAACAGACTATGACTTTCAGCCCGGTTTAGTGCAACTGCATTGCCAGGGAAGTAGTTGTCTGGTGGAGACATTAATTCATGGGTTGCCAATTCCTAGGTCTTTAAACATGATATGCCACCTACCAAGCAGCAAAGCCCAGTATTGGTATTCAAGCACACCTATAAGGAGATCTTTCGTTTCCACTTGCAACACAAAAAGATTTTTACTGGCAGTAGGAATGTATTCTTCACAAACAGCAAAACCATACAGCAGTTGTAACAGTTAACAAGCGCCAATAAATCTCTGAAGGTGCACACCTTCACTAATACTGTTTTTGCCAAATATCAGGGATAAAGAGCATTTTGGACAAAATCTTGTAACAAGTTATGCACACAGATGGGCATCTTGGGATCAAAACAAGCGTTGAAGATTGTTTTTATGGGTACAGGAATCCATTCTCATACAACAAATTGCACAAATTAGGGCTGAAATAAGACTGAAATGTGTCTTACAGGAACGGCATTTCATATCTATCTACAAAGCCAGAATATCTTGGCTAGGAGCAAGAAGAAAGGCAGGAATGTTTTTTAGAATTTCCAAAAATTATTTCTTTCTTGAATGAAGATGTTCAAGAGTAGAGATACTGAAACAACAGCTAAAGCAACTGAGTGATGTTATTTATCAGGAAACTCGAAGGGCAGTTGTTCTTGGGATGTAAAATGAGCTTCTACTTATATTCATTGACTCCCTCCTATCCTCCCTTCAGCACCAGCTTTTGCTCAATTCTGGATGGTGACGAAGTGTAGCTTTTACCTTCACCTTCTCTTAATCCATATCAGACAGAGAAGAAAAGTTTTCTTTTTTTTTTTTTTCTTTTTTTTTTTTTTTTTACAGCCAAGTCTGCTGGGTTTCTCATTTAAAAGCTGACTTCTTGGAACACTAGCAGCAATCCCTCTCTGCAGATAAAAAGAGCTTTCATACAAAATTAAGATGTAGTTTACAGTATTCCGTGGAATAACAGTAGGGGCTCAAAAAACACATTTGCTCACTGACTACTGAAAAGAAAGATTTCATTGTAACTTACGCCATCAGCTTCTGCCCAGTCTAGAGGTCCAATAAAAGCAAACACACCACATAGCCTCAAACCAGTTGCACTAAATAGTTTTCCAAGCAGGAGCTGAATTTAAGCAAAGACTGCAGAGAAGCAACCCAAATGCCTTTGCTATTGCTCATAAAACTTTGCCAGCAAAGTGACCTTCAGCAGTAATTCTGGCAAGATTTACAGCTGCAATTCAGAGCAGGACATGGTGCTGCTTCAGAAAGTTAAGTGTTTGGGTCTTGGTTTTAATTTTGCCAGCAAAAAAACAGAAGCAAAAATTTTCCCGTGGATCTTGTTAATCTAAATCCATATATTAAGAGTGCTGACACACAGTGAATAGCTCAATAATTTCTTCAATTCCAGAAAATACAATCCTGTATAAAGTTCAAACTTAACTTGAAATAAAATTGGCTTGAATGTTGGCCTCAACATTAAAACATTTGGAAAAATGTCTCCATCCAAAATGGTAACTTAAACTACCATAGGAAAACATAGGAGGGGAAAACTGAAGCCCAACTCAAAAGCAATACATAAACACAACACCTAACCCTCTCATAAAAACGTTGTACGAATTTCAGAGTATGTTTTTGTACAATGGAGTTTTTTCAGGTCTGAATAATCCATAAGAATTAACTGAATTAAAATCATACACAGAAAAGCTCAATAATTTTTTTGTCAGGTTTCCTTCTGATAAATTTACCTTTGATATTTAGAAATGGAATTGGCACCTACTTTACTAAACATTAACAAATTTTCTATACCAAGTGACTGGGAAAAACAGTACAACTCAGCATTACTGATATATTTTTTCCCTTTAAATCAGATTACGTGCATTGTGTTTAACTTTGAAAACCACAGTTCCCCAGGGAATGTGAAGAAACTGAAAAACTGATAAATGAAGAATTTCTTCATGCAACGAAGTATCATGGAGTACAATTAGTGACCATGAAGTAACCAAGTTTGTGTCTCGTGCCTCTCATCTCCTTGCTGGAGCAGCCTGCAGTAACCTTACACTCCGAGGTGCCTGGTGGATACGATGACATTTTCTTCCAGCTTTTATGTTCAAATGGAGCCGATTAAAACAACACTGGAAAACCTGACTGTGAATGTTTTTAGACAGTGAAAACTAACCAACCATACTGCATTTCTTAGAAATACAAACTAGCTCATGTAAGGGCTTGTTGAGACTCGTTTATATTAATCTATGCTGAAAATTATAATAATATTGAATTTTATATTTCTTTCCTACATTTAATGATCAGTAGTAGAATTTTACTGGAATCACTAATTCATATAGAATCAAATTCAAACTATGCGGTTTCTGCCATCGTTTATGTCAGCAATGATAATTTACAGGTGTTCAGATGCTTGCAAATAAACTTAATTGAAAATTGTAAATCACCATATACTCAAAATGCGTATCAGCATCCCAACACAACAGAAGGAATTGAAAACGAGCAGCCTTCTGCAACTGAAAGCTTTTTTCCAGCTGACAAACAGGAAAAGCTAGTGACTCGGCTCACTTGGATTTCATAATAACCTTGTGTATTAAGTAAATGAATATTTCATATATACCTAAAGAGAGCATACATAGTGTTCCATCTACAAATAAATTATGTGGCCCTGTTGTAAACAGCCCTAATATAATTCAAGGAGATGCCAACCAAGGAAAATGGACTGAAGAGGTAAGGGATATGACAGTGGGAAACCAGAAGATGAACCAAATATGTAGCAGGAGTTAGCATTTTGCCTTTATTAAAATCAAATCAGTTTAATATTAGGATTATAAATCGAACAAACAGTTAGGCATCCTCACCACCCTCAAGTCATCATACAGATCAGAAATTACTTGCCTGAAGGAAACAGAGCCTAAACTAACATGGAAACCACATGGAGAAACAAAAAAAAAAAAGGAAAAAAAAATGAGAGAGAAAGGCTCCTCATTAGTCCCTGTACCCCCCTGACATGGACACCGCACGTGTACACTCGTGCTGTAGGTACAACAACCAACAAAACCCAGGCAACTCCAGGCTCACCACAGTCCATAGGGTTGCTGCACATCCTGCATGCCCAAGGTCCTCCTAGGCTCTGAATCCCCGGAAGCCTTCAGGATGCGGAGAAGAAGGAAGAGGGCATGCTGGAAATACGCACGTGAACAAAGTGTTTCCAAGGCAGGCGGTGGCTGCTCTCCTTCCCCTCTCTGCAGAGCACTTGCCTGCACACACACCCACACCACGCCTGACTCCCAAACAATCTCCTCCGCAATGTCACCCTTCACCCGAAGATGGTCTCCAAGAGTCTCCAAATGGACAAAGACCGAGACTTAGAAAGAAGTTCATGGGGTAGATCCATGCACCTCTCAAATAAACCTTTCCATCCAGGTGGCCAGCAGTGTCGCTGGACAGGACTGAGGGTGGGCGGAGGAGGCACACAGCTAATACCACCCTCCTTTTGGGGAGGGCGACAGGAAAGGAAACCTCTCCTGTCCCGCCGCAGCCACCACTGTCCCTCCCTCTGGGCCCGGGGTATTCAGTCCCAATGTGGAGGGCTCTTTGCCCAAAGAGCCAGCACAGATAAGACTACCAAACTATGAAACACCCTCATGAAATGGGCCAACTGCTGAATTTTATGCAGGCTGGTTAAAAAAAAAAAAAAAAAAAAAAAAGTATGAGAGTATCAAATTGAAAGAAAGCAAAGCAGGCAGGAACAAAGCCCACGATGAAGTCATGGAAATGAAAAGATCTCATCTCAGCTGGTGACCAAAGAGACCAGAAGAGTTAGGACTCATACCATCCATTTTCGCAAAGAGTTGCCAGACAGTATGCTTGTTTTTATGAATGCTGCTGACAAAAACGCTCACATATTGAATTATATTTCCCTAGTGCCTTTTGTCTATATATAATGGATACGCGCAATGCTTATTCTTCTGGGTTTGAGGCTTTTTTGCAAGGACAGTTACATACTTCTCTGAAACCTCTCTCTGCAAAATGAACATAGGTTTTCAAATAGCATTGACTTGTACACAGGGAATGTTTTCTGGTAGCAGATGCAATTCACCTAAACTGGATCCTTTAAAGTCAGATGCATTTCCTTTGAATACACAATTTCCTTCTCCACGTAATTCTTCACTATACTCCTCTTATAATTTCATAAATCTCTACACAGTTTAAAGACAGTTGGTATAGATATGCATAACATTTTTTTAGCCCTTACTCATTAATTCCACCATATTTTAGCTTTAACATAAATGGTATGTCAAAGCTTTTGTTCATGACTCAAGCAATGAAATAGCTGATGATTAAAAAAACTCTGTTAATTTACTGAAAATATTCTCCAACCTATAGAGGAAACAAAAGAAGTCAAACGTACCCCTCAAAACAAGTTTAACATTTTTCCTTTAGAAAAATGGCATTGCCTTACAGAGAAGAATGAAACATCTTCACGTAGCACGGTACTGCACACACGGTACGGAGGCAATTCCTTTGCTGGCAGAACGAAGTGCACTAGTCTGCACAATATGAAGTATCATTCTATCTGAACTTGATAATCTTAGAATCATAGAATACCAGGTTGGAAGGGACCGCAAGGATCATCCGGTTCAACCTTATAATAATCTTATTTCCCTCTTTCTATCATGGCCTCCTTTCAATATTTAAATATTTAGGGTAGGACAGCGTAAAGCAGAACAACTATAAAATTATTAACAGTTCAAAATAAGGTCCTAAATATTTAGGTGCAAGTAATATTGGAATGTATCTCCCTGACACAAAATCACTCTCAAAAGCTGCACTAAAACTTCCCACTGGTGTGAAGTGATGAGTTTCTACCAAATTAACAGGGTGTTGGAAGTGTTCTGTAAGCAACCAAAACAAACAAACAAATCCTAGAAACTACATCATGCTCGCAAGATATACCATCAACCTGTTCAGTAAACAGATTTTTTTGAGAAAAATAGGTCTCGCAGGAGTCTCAAGAGATACCTTGTCCATTTGCCTACCTCAAAGCAGAATCAATTCTGCTGTAACTGTTCCTGATAAAGGTTGGTTTAACATGTTCATAAACACTTCTGAAAGTGAGGAAAATACACAGCCACCACCCAAGCAATCTATGCCAGTGCTGGACCATTATAAAGCTTTTTTTCCTAAAATCTGAACTAAACCTCCTTTGTTCCTATTGCACTATTTCCTTCCTCTTTGCAGACAGAGTTTGCACATCTCTCATTTTTCCCCTCCCTCAGCCTGTTTTCCCCTGCCATAAACAACCTGTATTTTCTTAAACTTTTTCTGCTAAATCATGTTTTTAAGACTTCTAATGAATCATGTCGTTCTCTCCATGATGCTCTCCAAGTGTTCTTCGCTATTTCTGGTGTGATGCCCAAAATGGGATCCAGTGCTCTAGTTGTCCACAGTTACAGACTGACCATTTCCTATGGTCTTCTACTGTGAATTTAAAAACCACCACCCACCTTCTCCCCCATTCTGCCCCCATTTTCTACTGCTACACAAACTGGCCTAGCAAGCGTGTAAGGAACATGCAATGCAAGCATCCACACCGCTCACCTGTTTTTGAGATGTGCCGCCAGGTCACATCGCTGCATGACTTCCTGACACACAGAAGAGAAGGGGCACAAAACAAATAGCTTGTCTAACAGTTTATGAACAAGAATGCTGGATTTTTTGCAGAGTTTAAAATGGAGTCTTTTTCGATCCAGCGGGCAGAAATCCTTCTCCTGCAGAAAGTTCCTTAGGCACTTGTAGCAGAAAGTGTGTCCACAGGGAGTGTCCAATGGCTGCAACAAGGGCTGAAGGCAAATGTGGCAGACCAAGTCGTCGTCCACTTCGTTCTGGTAGTTGTAGAGGTGGTTCTCCCTTGTCCAGTGCTGCTGGCCACACTCGAAGCACAGAGGGTTCAAGGAGGCATTCTGCTCCACCGAAGCCATGTCGTCACCTGTAGTCCCCATTGTACAGCTAAGAAGGCTGACGGATCCTCCTCCTCATAGGATGGGGTTGCTCACGTAAAGCTCAGAGGGAAGCAACTTCGTCCAGGGTGACTTACGCTCTTCAGGCAAGTGTCATTTTCTGCAACAAATAAAGAGATAAAAATTATTCATTTTGCATGAATTATGGAAGTTCTTGTCAGAACTTTTGACTTCTGGGTTTACCAAAACACAACAGCTAGATAGATTAAGGGAATATTCCCGTTTCTGTACATTTGTTGTAGAAGAGAGCAACAAAACCATCTGTAAGTACAATTCCTTTTACAACAGAAACATTTACGGCTTCATAACAGCTGCTGCACTGCACAGTTTCCACCTGCAAGATGACCAGTTTGTGACAGCAAGGACACCACATTATGCAATGGCACACTAGAAGCGTGCAATTAGCGTCTAGCACAAAAATACCCTATTGTGGAATAATGGTTATATGATCAAGTAATTAAATGTTCTTTAATATGAGATTGTGATTTTGATCTGGTCCTACTCTCTTTTTCGGATTTTGACTATTAACGTAGAATATTACACATTACAGGTCTAAATACATTGCATTAAAAATAACAGCAACAAACCGATTAGCCTGCTATTTCCATTAGTAATATTGCATATATGTCACCACTTACCTTCAGGTTTTCTCTGTGGGTTGCTACACAGTACGAGTATTCTATCCAATACTCCACATCTGATTTAGTACAGAGGCCAGTAATAAAAATATGGAATAAACTATTCATATGAAGCTACTGGTTCCAAGCAACTAACCTGTTTTGCTTTTTATCTAACAAAATTACAGCATACTCAATGTGAGGATAATCATGTTAGTCAAAGGACTGTAGGTCTGTCACTGTGGGATTTATTTTCTAAACTTCGTAAGTTATTAAACTTTGCCCCTCTTAAAATAGCTACCTGGTCAGGAAACTGTGCAGCCATCAGTCTGCAATTTCAAACACTAAATCCTTACCCCTCCCAACCTTATTTGCCCTTCTCTCTCTTACAAAATCACATTGCTTGACACTCATAACAGGATGATTTAGAAAATAAAACAAATTTTTTCACATTCTTAAGAGACTTCCTAGTTCGTTAGTTTTGGTAAATGTTCTCATCGGGGGGTGTGGGTGTGTGTGTGTGTGTGAAATTTAAGCAATGCTTACTTTGTGCCCAAATTGTTTATTGCAATTCAGCAAGCAACACTCATGACAGACACTTACTGCATTCTAGCACAGCAGTAGCAAGCGTATGGAGAAATGAAAACTGCTAGTCTAGGTACCAGCCCATCATCTTTATTTTTAGCTGCTGAAATGTAGTCATAAATATATTCTGAAATTCATGTGGAACACATGCATTTCACCATGTCTTACTTTTTAAAAGAATCCCTGTTTTGGTTTTTGCCCCTTAACCTCGCACAGCCAAGCACAAGACCTAGAGCACATTTTACAAGGATTATTATATCCTTTGACGCAAAAAGGATTAAATAGTGATTTGTAATTCAGTCTTCTATTCTGCCATGGAAATTGATGCTCATCATTGCCCTGCCTCATAGTAGATAATGTGCACCTTCTGGAAAGGATTTCACAAGGGAAAAGCATAGTGGTTCTTTGTTACTGGAGATTAAGAATGCAAAATGAGATCCCAAAAGAGATTACTCAAAAAACAGTCTTAAACGTATTATGTAAGAGTTCAAAGATTGGAGATCAGATAAGGAGAGCCGTGCACGGGGCCCTCGTGCTCAAACTGCAGTGCTCTCGCGCTGTGTTCATGCTGCTAGATTAATGCAGAAGAGATGAGACCCGTCTAATGGCCATCCTTTATGTAACCAGATGAATGTTCTAGAAAAACACAGCATTGATTTGCGACTTCACCGAATTATTTTGCCACTTAGGGCACTAGGAGAGGAACGCACGGTGCGTGTCGTATTGTACCTGGGGGTACCAGCAGCACTAACAGGCAGGGCAGAGGAAAGGGACATGCAGAACGGGCAGAGAAAGCCATTTTAAGAGTGTGTTGCCCAAATGCTAGACCCACTCCTACTATTGACTACGACCAGGACTCTTCCTCCTCCTCCAAGTAACCCAGGTACCAAGAAAGGAGCAAGTCCTACACCAGCAAGGCTACGGAAGCACCCCGGGGACCATTCTGTGTACTGCAGTTATGGGGCTCCAGTTATGAACCTCTGACAGCAAGCATCCTGAATTCTCCTTCTTGAAGGCCTCTAGCATTGCTATTCTTTGAAGTCTATGTGACTCACATGGCAGTCTGCTACAGAGCACCAGGCAGTGTCATACAGTAAATATACCTGTGAGATACTTTGACCATACACTTGCTATGGTCAAAGATTTCTGCACCCCTCTTTTGGAAGGTTGTAATTAAATCCTTTTGCGTGTTAAAAACTTTTTAAAATAGCTTACTATAAATTTTGAACAAAAAGTAAAACAAGAAAAGTTGTTGAGAGATGAGACTTTCATTGTCATGTTTTAAATTATCATGACAAGCCTTCTTTCTTAGGAAAGGTATATCCAGAGACAACCTCTATTTACCGAAATCACAAGAGTTTGTCCTCAGTGAAACACAGGCAGTCACCCTCTGCCCACCACTGAAGGAGGTGAGCAGACAGACCTGTTCCTATGACTGCCCCATCCCAGTGTCTTTACGCTCCTGGTGCAGGGAGAAGTGCCCGTGGCTGTGCTTTGCTGGGGAGGTCCCGCTTCAGGGCAGGAGCAGGCTGTTTCTGCAGGCTGCTGACATTGCCTCTAGCTGCTTCGCAGCGCCACCGGTGCCCTGTTAGCTTAAACCACCAATAAATACCATATAAACTAACCCCACCACCTCTTCCGCAGCTGACGTGATCACCCTTCCACCACCTCTCTGCTGGCAGAGCTGCGGGAGAAATAGATAGTGGATTACAACATGAAGATTAAAAAAACCAAAACAAAGCAAAACACTACCACCACCTCAAAAAAACAAACCAAAACCGAAACAAAAACAACAAAAAAACCCCAAAACAACAACAAAAAAAAGACATCGAGATTTCTTCACGTTGGCACTGCTGCCTGCTTCCTTCACTGCTGTGCTGCATTTGGGGCAAGGCTGTCCCATGACTGAGGAATCAGTCACCAGGATTTGTATTGATCGTATACCACAGCTGCCTAATTATCAATTCCAAGACTTTTTACAGGCTATTCCCAGTGCAAAATATCAACTGATTTGCAAAGTCCACAAACACAATATTTGTGGTCTGAGCAACAAGTGGAATGGCAGGCAGGGTCTAAATTTCACTGATGTAAAGCACTATATCCCTGAAATCCACAATACCGGAGCACTGCCATTTATAATACCCTACTTCAACCCTCTCTATGCACCCCTTATATTATTTGCTGTATCTCTTATCATTGCAGATCACCAGCTCCACAGGACGATATCAGCTCAGGAAAGCTGCAAACAGGCAAAACAGTCAGAATTATAAAAAATATAAAGAGGGTAAAAGAGCCAGCCAGGCCTGTTATTCAAGTCATATAATTCTCTAGCAAATAATTCTCCCAGGACTTCATTACAACAGCTGAACAATGCAGGTGGTGCCCTGCTTTCAGTTTTAAATCACAGTCCACTTGGGAACTGGGCAAGACTGGACATCCAACTGTGTAAATTTTTATTTTATTTTTTTTGAGTGGAGTGTGCATGAAAGCAATTTTAGACTGAAAAAGACAGCCTTATCCATAGGCCTCCTCTAGTTCTGACTTACTGATTCAATTAACATTCTTTGGAGAAGCTTGACACATTTTTACAAAAGCACAAGATGTCAGACCTTATACCTACATCAGATTTCACGATGTTTATTCCTTCTGTCTGAATGGGCACTACAAAAAAAAAACCAAACAACACAAACCACAAGCAAACCGGAATTGTAGCAATAACTTAGCCGTTTTACTGTGGTTGTCTTTTTTTTACTTTAAGTCACAAATAATTAACACTAGTTTCTGTTTGAAGTTAATGGAAATATGTATTTTGCAATGAATCCTCTCAGAGACTTAAGTAATCTATTTCTAAATTATCTTATTAAAATCCTGGAGATTTAGAGCCCATTAACTGACTGTTCAAAATTTTACACAAAAATCTGACTATACCCCAGAAGCAAACAACTAAGGAAAATACCCGTCTTAGCAACCAATCTCTCTAAAAATTATCTTTAATATATCACAATTTCCTATTTTGTATACTACCCTCTGCAATTTCCTCAACCAAGAGCAAAGGTCAAAAGAACACCCTTTAATAAATGACACCCCTGTTCCTTTGCTGGACTCCGGTGTTCCTGTGTCCCAAAACAGCTGGGATGCAGATCTCAGTTCTGTGGCTAACAACGCTCCACACCAGAATGGACATCTTCTCACTGAGATGTATCTAACCACTTAATTAATGCCTAATTTATACTCTGTAGCTTAAACTAACTTCAGGTGAGAAAACGTCTACCTCCATTTCCTCTCGATTCAATGCCACCGGGTGCTGGCTGCTTCTGCTCATCCCAGAGGGCTCAAAATTTTGCTGCCTGCTGGCAGCACAGGAATGCCTCAGCATACCCCTTCCTTATCTCTCTGCAGGGGAGAAAGGGAGGGGATGAAAAGAAGTTGTAACAGCTACAGTGAAGGTTTCATATGATCCTAAACTCAGGCAGTCCTTTCCTGGTCATTCAGATTTGTACTTGCAAGGCAACATGTAACATATACGGAACAGTAACTCTGAACACAGTATGGTCATCACCCTGGATTTCACGAAAGGTTGGCTTACTTTTAAAATGTCACGGGATTTCAGAAGCCTGTTCTCCATGGCCGTGGCACCTGAGCGCCGAGGCTAGCTGGGAAGGATCTCAGGCTACCCAAATTCCCCTGCCTTGTTCAAACATCAGGGCTGTGAACAGGATCTCTTACCAGCCAGGAGAGGATCCACAAAAGCCCCAGGAGAGGGAAACTAGACGGTGGTTACATCCATTGCTTAAAACCACATCATAGCCGATTAAAAATTAGTTCTTAGTTCCCAGTCCAGTATCCTTCACAGGAATTACAGCATCAGGCTGATGATTCATAACTGTTTTCAAAGCAGACCCTAGCTCAAGTGGAAGAATAAAAGATAGCAGAAACTGTAATAAAAAACATGGTGAGAATAAATAGCTGGCACACAGCACTAGAGGGGAAAAGCGCTTTTCCACATCTTCCAATAAGTGTGACCTAGCTCATTAGATACAATCTCTGCTTTAATATTAAAGCCATACAGCAACAAGTGAAGCAGAACTAGCAACTCGTATTGACTTTACAATATCCATGTTAATTATACCGATATCTGAGGGCTGCACTGTCTTCAAACACCAAACCCCAATTCAATTCTAGTCCAAGTTTATGAGACAGTAATCCTGTTAGACTCTTCCTCTTTTGAAAACGCAAACAACTGAAAGTGTTGTCAAAAGATGGCACCTGGCAGCTCAAAGTCGGGAAAAAAACCTATGAGAGATCGGCAGAGCACAGCAACTAGACTGAGACAGATTTCTGCTAATGCTGCAGCCACACTGTCACCACATGCCAATTATCCAATACACCTATTTTTTGTACCAATGAGCAACCCTTTTCCATGTTTTTTTAAAGTCGTTCAGCAGAATGACTGGAATTTTTATATTCAGATTAAATAAAATTGTGCCTGAATGGTGACTTTGTTCCACTGAACCACAACCAGGCAAGGCTGGGCTTGCAGTAAAACCATCTCTCCACTGATTATTTCTTTGCCTCTGCACTTCTCTTTTTGCTCCATCAAAGCAATGCCCACACAGCGAAGGTGTCAGCCCTATACCAGATGTTGACGTGGCATCATCATTGCAAAGGCAGTGGGTCGCAGGTGATGCTTCTCCTTCCCCACCTCAGGGGTGTGGGTTTTTACATGCAATATCCTAAAAAAAGATGTGCACACACGCTCCCCTTGCTGGGAGTATTTCTGGAGTACGGCATTTTTCCAGGCTGCGAAACGAAACCCTGCTTAAATCCAGCGAATAAGGAGCGTTTGGGGAAATTAATAGGACCGTAAGTTGCATTCGGTATTTGTGGAGTGCTGCGTTTCCGTGGTAACGGGGGGCTACGGGCTTTAATTACCGCTGCGACATGAAGGGCCCCCGCTGTACAACGGCGTGCGTGAGACGCGCTGCCAGGCGGGGGAACCGGCCGGAGGAACGCCTGCGCTCCCCTCTCTGCCCCGAGGCTGCCTGCGGAGGTTTAGGGAGTCCGAGCAACCATCGCACCAGGGAAGGAAAAGATGTAAAGAAAGGGGAAACTGAGGGGAAGCACAAGACCATCCGACCTTAGGAGAGAAGATGGATGATGCCCGCAGCCCAAAACCAGCACCTCAAACCCAGGGACGCTCAACATGAGGGGATGACGGGAGGAAAGAGAAGGACGCGGTGCCCAGAGATAGAACAAGTGGCCAGAAGGTTTTGCTCAAACATGCGAAGATCATCCTGCAGCCATTTTCTACGGCACAAACAGAACGGCTTCTATTTTGGGACCAGGAGATTAAAATAGCTTTACTTTAGTCAAATCGGTCTCGAACGAGACAGGGAAGATGAGGACTGTGACCCTACAGAGGTCTCTGCAACGAAATATCCATTCTTTATAGCAAATCCAGAGCTAAATCCGATAAATCATCTCAGAATAGAAGAAAAGGAGACAAGAGCATGAATCTTTAACGAAGATACATCTACACATCTATAGATTAAACTTTGCATATTCCTACTGAACAAGAGGAGCGCTGAAAAAGGAAGAGGTAAAAGGCACAAGCCAAGCTAGATGAGAGTCGCCCAGGCTGGGATGGCCGGGCTGCCCTCCTGGCCTGTAGGAAGCCTGAATCCCCCGGATGAGAAAGGACTTGAACTTGCACCCCCTCCTCCGCAGGCACGGCAGCCACTGCTGCCCACCTCACTCACAGTCTCGCTCACAAGAATTTGCCCTTCTCTGCCATCCCGTTTCACAAGAGAGGCAGTGGCCACCTTTGCCATTGGCAAGAAGATCCATTTTCTGTGGGTACTTTCAATGTTCTGCTAAGTGAAAAGAGAAAAGCCTGTTTCTGGGGGATAACCCTGCTTGGTGTCAGAAGCCACCCCACCGCAGGAACCCCCAGATGCGGGACAAGTGCCTGGGGGCTGGAGGTGCTGCCAGGTCTCCCAACAACCGAGCAGGTTTGCAACTTTTAGGCCTGAGCGTATAAAAAATTTCTCCACAAAACCTCCCACAAGCTCCTAAATCCCTTCTGGGATATTTGCAGCAGTGAAAAAAACAAATAAAAAGAAGCCAAGTGAAATGAAAATGAAAATAACCCACACTTACCTGCCCGTACAGCCAAAGACAAATTTCCTTCCTAGCGCAAAGAGCATAACGAAAGCAGTATCTCATTACTGCTGTTATTAACAAGTGGGCTTTTACATCCAGTGGGAGCAAAAAAAGTACCCCAATAGTCAAAAAATCCATGACAAGGAGACGATTAGCGAGGCTTTCTTCTCACTGATGGAGCAGAGGAGAAAGGCAAGAAAGAGTAAAACATTTGCTTATTCGCCATGCTTATTTTCTGCAGTGCAATCTGTCCACCAGCCCTTGCCATATGTGCCACCCTTTCTGTTTGGAGAGATGAAGGCAGCAGAAAGCTGTCCATCAAGATGCTAAACCTTCTGGAAAGCCCTCCCCTGAGCACTTTTCCCTGAAACGGGGACTTTCATGGCTGAACAGAAAACACTTAACTAGATTAAACGTAGCTGGTTCCTGGGTATGCACAGAGAGAATTTGATTTGATTAATTCAAATTTTAAGGAGCTGAAGCAATTCAAAGAAAATAAAGAAGGAAACAGAGAGCTATGTTCCCTTTTTCTGCTTTTCTGTATAACCAGCCCCCATCCCTACGGGTATGCATGGAGAAAATTCAGGGAGACAACAGTTGGATTAATCACAAAATGGCTTTGATGACAGAGAGAAGCTGGGAGTGGAGGGGTGGAAAGAAGGATAAAAGAACTTTCAGGGTAGTTAAATTGCAGGACTAACTATTTTCAGGGAGAAACACCAGCCCCATCTCTTCCTTCGGGCATATGCCACCTTGCCTAACATGTTACAGCTGGTTTCCCCCATCAACACAACCCAAGTGATGGTGGAAGGCTATTTTGAAAGGTAAACTATGCTGTTACACTAAGCAGTTCTGTAGCTCAGCCACATCATGAAAAAAATGAAGCTACCCCCTACTAAGCTAACAAAAAAGAACAATATCTCTCAAAACAAGGTTTCTAAGATCCATGCGAGACAGAGCCAAGAGGACATGCTTTAGAGACGGCTCAGATAAATGATAAGCCACATGCTGTCCTTGCTCTGCAGGAGAGCAGGCAGAGTCCCTCGCGGGAGCAAGTGCCCATCAGCTGCGAGGAACCCATGACAACCCGCAGCCAGAGGACAAAACCTGAAAGTACAGGAGAAAAAGTGCAGAGGATGGTCTAGACAGAAGGTTTGCGGCTTCAGCCTCCAGCCTCAACCTGCCAAACAGCACCCCGGCAGCTCAGGAGTATCACTTGAAGAGCTAAGGCAATCCCCTAAACCGGTCTGCCCTGCCTAGAGGCTGCTTATTTTCTCCCTAATGAAAGAAAACAAATATCACCACATCAGGACTCTCCAAAAAAGAAGAAAATAAAAGCCGCCTTCAACCCACAGTCAAAACAGTGTTTAACTCAGGCTACCTACACACAGACCAAATTAGCCAGGAGACATGACTTGCTCGTGACCAGGGGTACCACATGCAGAGTGACTGGTCCACCTGCGAAGCCACCCCGCTTGGTCCGCAGCCCAGTGCGACCAGGGAGCAGCAGAAAGCTGTGCTGGCTCCGGCCACCCCTCGGCAAGCAGGGGACTCGTCCTGAAAGCACTGCCATGCCTCAGCAGTCCCTACCTGTGCCTGGGAAGGACGTTAGGATGCTGTCTGCTAGCTGTCACTTGAATTAACTCCACGATACAGGCAAGTTCTTTGATTCTTAACGCTTTAGGGTGATGACTGCGCCTATCCTTATTAACTCTGTTGAAGACATTTCGCTTTGCTGCTGTACATAACTTAATTTCCACCTAATTTCCAGGGATAAATTTCCTTCTGACCTGCGTAAAAAGGTTATTTGCAGAGCCAGCTGCCCGACCCAGCTTTGAGCACACAGGAAAGGAAGAATGCGACCTGTCCTCATGTTCTTGTGTATTTATACAAAATACCCCCATATTATTTTGTAAGACACTTGTCAGAAAATAAAAACTTCACATTGAAATCTTCTGCTTACGCTCTCTATGTACATTTACCTTACCTCAGACAGATGTACTCTGTACACAGATACTGCAAATAAATGGCTCCATGCATCATCAGAATTTACATAACAAGAACATGTTAGATCTAGAAGCTGTAGCCTTAAATATACAAATAGTATCTTAAATAAAAAACATTTAAATATTTTGTATGTAAACAGGTCTTTACATACACAGTAGACTAGTACTTGATCTGAGGCCTCCAGACAGGATTCAGAGAAGGAAGTGGGCATTGAGTTGACTATGTAAAGTCAAGTCTGGTTATACAGATTTGACAGAGACAAAGAATATGGAAACAAAGACAACACTGCATTTGGTTTTAGTCCAACTGTAGGAATCATATATTCTCCACTTCAGCCCTTGTAATTCCACAGCCACCGAGAAAGGGTGGAGACAACATTTGTTGAATAAAAAAAAACAACAAAAAAACCCCAAATGTTTTTCCTAAAACATTTATCCCCTAAACATGTTTGCCAGCTCTTTATTTCAATTACTTTCCCTATTAGCCTGGCTGACTGCATGTTAAATATATACATACATACACATATATATATATAGATAGATAGATAGATATAAAAAAAAATAGAATTTCAGCACCTATCAGATAGGGAGGCTTTTACAGTGCAGTTATTTATCTGCCTGAGGTGCAAAGTTTGGCTGCTGCAGTGTGTCCCCTGAATCCTGTTAGTGCTCTTCGAAAGAAACTACTTCAGGAGGCGCACTGTTGAAAAACAGTCCTTTAAGATTCAAGTGAAAATGTTAGCAAAGATGCGTAGTAACACACAGTAAGTCAACAGGCCCTGGTATGTATTCTCAAATGAGTGACAGGGGCTAAATATTAAGCAGCAATCTTCTACCTCCCCCTTGCAGAATGAATAATGTGGAGGAGTGAGCGCTGAACTGCTGTTACAGCATTTCTGCCCGCTTTCCTTGGTCGTCTCGTTCTCTTTGTTTAAAAAAAATAAGCTTCCTAAACAAAGGCACACAAATGAAAATCATTACCTTCTAAATCAGTAGTACAAATTAAAATAAAATCAAAGAAAAAAACTGACGCTAAAGACACATAAGTGGTAGCACCTATGTAAAACACCAAACTGGTAGCCATATGCAGAAATTATATAGAACATATATATTTATGTAACTATAAATAAAGAAATAAACTAGAATAAAATTGCCCAATAAAAGCACAAGAGGGTTAAGCACTCAGAGAAGGGTACTTGTCCTGCAAGCAAACAGGGGAAAGGGTCAGGAGAAGTTTGGTGGAGTGGGGAGGCAATCAGGGCTCCAACTGCTATGCTCGTCTAGCAAACAAAAGCCGAGTTGTTAAAAAAACGAAGGCCTAGAACTACGAAAGAAAAATGCACTTCAGTTCTCAGATACTTAATCATGGATTTGTAAAACATACAGAAGACATATACTCACGTCAGTAGGGAACTCTGGTTCACCACATTTTGGGAAGAGAGTGGGAAAGGAGCGATGCGCTAAGAGCCCCACCAGGTAGGACGTTCAGATTCCTAACTTCAGGCACCACTTTTCTGTATCCGTGGTCAAAATGGCTCCAGCAACAGAGGCTGACAGAAGCATGCTACATTGGGAAGAAGCCAACCCTCTCCTCCTCCTCCTCCCTGTCCAATCTCTTCTCAGCATGCTGAAATTTTGCATCTGAGATTCTGTGGGGGATGATACGATTTTCACTTCCTCATTTATTCTATGTATTCAACCCTTAAGAGCTAGCTCTTAAAATACCAGTCTTGCTTTGAAGGATATTACTTCATTACCATTGCTTTTGGAAAAAGGTCTTTAAGAGGCAGACGGTTCAGCCTCAGGAGCGCCCATCTTCTTTGCACTCCCTAACCACAATGCTCATTTTCCCAAACCAAGCACTTCTCAACAAGTTCAGTTAGGCTCACAGACATAAAAAATTCAAACTCTCCATTTATTTCCATCCTTTTTTTTGTTACTCCTAACCCATGCTAAACACTTTCACATGTTTTATGCCAGATACTTAGATGAAACATTTTTTAAACTTTATAAACCTTTTTTTTTAATTGCTATATTGTCCAAGAGCCAGGAACCATCACAGACAACACTCCTACTGCACCGGGAGCCGTACAAATGAACCCAAAAGATAATGCTGTCTCTGCGAGATAAGACTCACATTCCCATGGGATAGATCTCTTTTTCATAAAAAGGGAGCAGTGCTGTGCACCAAGACGATGAGGCCCCAGAAATGCTACACAAGGTCCAGTGCTGCTGGAGACACCTGCCTACACTTTGTACAGCAGAAGCAGCAGCTGTGTTGATAAGGCCAGGTTAACTTAATGCAATGGCACTACCATGCGATGGAATGTTTGGAAATAACATACTTCCAAACTTCTCTCCGGTCCTATCAGAAACAATGGGGATTCAAGGAATTAGTCAGAAGTTCACCTGCAAACTGCCAGTTCATAAAATCTAGATCTTGTAAGAAATGACTCAAACTTACTATCAAGTTCAGAGCAGTCCTGCGGCTCACAGGAACAGGGTCTAGTGGGTCAAAGAGACTATGCCACAAGTCATCTTCACCTGGCAGAGTCGGTAAGAAGCTAAGGAATACCTAGGAAATGAGTGCACACTTTACCCCTTCTGCATTAAGCTTGTAATATAAAGAAGTTTAAGGGAATCCACACAAAAAATTAGTCTGCTCTGTGGTTATTAGTTTCCAGCTAGACACAGACATTTGGGTCAGAAAAACAACATTTCACATTTCTGTAAAGAACTGTTTAATACTGCAGTAAAAAACAGCCTGATTTTTACTGGTTTTGAGAGTTAAAAAGCTTATCATTCCAATTTAACAAACCAAGAGGTGGGCAAACAGGGTAATTAAAAGCCCTCATCCTGTCCTTTTGGTGTGCAACCTGAAAACCAGAAGTGCAGTCGAGAACATGATGAGATTTTCATTCAAAGGAGGCATCTTACTTCAAAAGCAGCAGACCCAACTACAAGCAACACTGTCTCTTATTATCAGTCATATGGGATGAGAACAGAGGAACAATAAATAAAATCCCAGGCAACTAGGCTGCCTCCATATATTGAGTGAATATAAAGAAAACATATAGGGAAAAAGAAATAGGCCTGAAAAAGCCATCCTAGCTGAACAATTTTAAGATGGAAAAGGCAAAACCTTTCACAGAACCGAGAAGTTACGCTAAAAAGCTACTGCAATGATATAACATACTTTGGCTAAAAGAGGTGGTTTGCACACATTTCCCTTTATGAACTTCAGAACGGGAAACATATGAACTCAGATTTACTGCTTGTCCACAAAAACTGGTTTAACTGAACATGAGAGTTTCAAAAAGGTTAAATTCTGAACTGATACTTATTTTGTTTTTAAAGCATGTTGTGTTGCTTTAGCTTCAGCCAATCACTACTACTAAATGGAAATAAATTTAAAGCTAAAAGGGTTTACAAAGAGTCTTGGTTTTTTTCCACTAAGTAAATGAAAATAAACCCCTGCACCTTTCCCATATGCAATAGAAGATGGATTTTTTTCTCGATGCTGGATTTGGAGAACAGCTCGTCTGCTGGGGCTCCAGCTGGCTGGAGACCCACGTTCTCCACTGCCTTCCTGACTTGTGAATGCAGCTGAGGGGACACTTTGGCTCAGAGATTCCTATTTAGCTGCAAACTGGGCATCCAAGCATGCGATGAACTTAGCTATAAAACCTTGTCCCAAATAATTATTGTAAACATTGCTACACAGCATGCTTAGGGTGCGAAAATACACAAACAAAACCGCTGAACCTCACCAACAATTTCAGATCTTCAATTAAAAAACCTCCTAACAGCCAGACCTGAGGCCTCACTTGCTCTCCCATTTTTCTCTCTCCTTCCTTCCCCTCCCCAAATCCTGGAAAAACAGCGAACAGGAATTATTCTTCTGGGACAAACATTTCCACTTGAAAACATTAAGTACAGTTATTTCAAAATACCTACACACTAGAGCTCTTAACTTTTAATTTTCTACCAAGTCCTGAAAGCAAACAGATTTTGTAAAAAGAAGGAACAAATGCATGAATGATCTTCTGTTTCTCGTTCTGTTTTTCAGAGGTATATCATCCCTTTTTGTTTTTACAAAAGTCTTAACCAGAGGACTTGTGTTACTTAAAGTTTGCATGCACTGCACAATGCCCAAGGGAATGAGAAGTCTTTTTTGCAAGGTGATTTATAAAGGCTACCTGGAAGTTTACCAGGGTTTCTAGGATGCCTATTGGAAAACCTTATGTATAACTGTACAACTACTACATACGTATCCTAGGAGACCAAAGAGCTTTTGCATTTAAGAGCTTATTTCCCAGCCACCCTCTTGATACACATCTCATGCATTTATAAATAATACAAATAGCCATGAGAAAGGACGTTGGTTTAATTTCAGCCAGAACGTACACTGACCTCTGCTTAGATCAGCATAGATGCTTCCTTTTATTTCACTTCTCCTCCTGTCTCACCTTCTGACTACAAAGATGTCAGAAATCTCACATAATTCATGAAATGTGTTTTTAAACTTGAATTTTACAACTGAGCAAAGCTAAAATTTTTCAATCTTTAAAAATTCATATACATACATGCAAATCACCAGAAAGAACCTTTGTATTCATGCAAGTGAATCCTGACCACAACATTTTGCAAAGCATCAACCTGTTAAATACAACATATCAGAGAACCATATAATTTAGGAAAAACCCTCAGAAAGAGAAATGCAAAAAAAAAAAAAATTAAACAAAAAGCACAAACCAGCTAATTCAAGAGAGACTCACTTTACACTTCGGGTTAGAATAGCCTATGCATTTGAAACAAGCTGAATAGAAAGCATTCCCTTCATTTCTTGTTTGTAATTCTTGTCACAGGGTCTAACCTGCAATTAAGCACTCGGTGCCCAGCCTCTGAAAAAGAGCATCTTTAAAATGCCAAGCGGAGCCCCGGAAACACCCAGGTACGATTCCTTGGCAGCTAGCACCGAGGATCTGTTACAAAACCTGCAACACGGACCACGACAGCCCCTTCCCTTCACCACCTTTTTAGTCTATGTTTCTTACCCTTCCATCCCAGCGAAGGCGAGGAGGGAGCACAGCATACCTGCCCAACATAAAGGAAAAGAAGAATATACTGTTGTTCTCCTGGCGGAGGGGATATCACATGACAACAGGGAACTTCAAGGAAAAAGGTTGTCAGCACGCCGATATACACAAATTAATTCACCAGTGGGTAATTAAAACAGGACCAGCCCCTCCTATAACCACTAAGCAGCTCTCAGGGTTTGATTTACTTAAAGCAGTAAATTCATCTAAACACCTAACCTCGCGTGAATACGAGTGAAGCCCTAACAGCTGTGGCTCAGTAAATACTAACCCGAGCAGACTTAACTTACCAGTGTAAAAGATCTGCAGGCGCTCTCTTACACCGTGTCCTTTTCAAATCCTAAACCCAACATTAAAATTAACCACAGGCTAAAACGTCGCCAGCAATTTCTCATGAATGCATAATGAAACGGTGCTACTACATCCAGCGCATCACAGTTTTGTAAGCACACTCAGCGAGCATGTGTGGGTATCGCACACACAGGAACACTTACAATAACTCCACGTACAGAGTGGCTTTACAACACATACAGGACATTTCAAGTCTCTTGACATGCTCTCCATGTGCTATGTGCTATGAATATTATGTAAAGCAACACAATGTTTGCAAGAAAAACAACAAATTGGATTATATAATGTTATTTTTCTTTCCTCCCCTCCCCTGTTTAAGAAAATTCTACATCTGAAAAAAGAAAATTAAAATGAAATCTTAAAACTGTTCTCAAAACTGCGCATACTTTCTGAAAAAGTCTCAATTTCTGTTTAGTTTTATAATTCAGTATCTCAATACTTGAGGGGTATTCAGTGCAGAAAGTCAGTTTTACATCCTCAAATTACTCTGCTTTTGTCAATTAAAAAAAGAAGGAAAAAAAAAAAAAAAGGGTATTGTGGTTTTCTTTCACATTAACTAACTTCCTGGCTTTTTGAATACTAGATATACTGCATATTTGAAGACACACAAACTACAAACCACTATCTTCCACGACAGCTTTTATAAAGTCCAGTATATTGAACTTCAATAACTCCACTTTCAAATGGAATACTAAAGTATTATTTTTCCATTATACTGGTCATAATACAAATGACATGCAAGAGAGTCTACAGCCAGCTAAATGCAATAACCACCATACCCCTCAAGACACCGTCCTCTCCCTTCACTTACCTAGTTCCATGAAGTGGACAAAAGAAACCCCTAAACCCACAAACACTACCATAAGTGCTGATTTAGACAAGTATGCTCCAGCGCGAAGGGTTCAGTTTGAGGTCTCAGCGGATGCTTCCGAAGACTTCAGGGTGGTCTTTATACCACCTTCCACTTGAGGAAACACGATTGCAAAGTGGCCCATCTGAAAAAGTACCAAAACTGTTTTTCGTGACTATTCTTGCCGGCATGGTCTTAAACAAACAGGCTTGGATAAGCAACATAATGAAGAGGACTGATGTCTTTCTGGTTCATAGGAGAACTGCATGGTCTAGATGAGACATCACCTCTGGTGAGGCCACCACACCAGTTAAATAAATCGTCCGATCAGAAGTGAGGCCCATTCTGCTCCTTCCCATGAGATAAAACCTGAGATGGTATTTCAAAGACCTAGAGAGCGCTATGGAAACTTTTGACCTGTGCTAGAGACATTTCCAACAGCACTAAAATGACGATGTCAATGATATTTACACTAGACTAGGGGCATTTCCTTTGGGCATTTGCCTGTAACACACCATTTCATCTGAAGAACCAATATAAACCAACCCTGGCTACAGCGTTGCTTTGTCAACACACCAATACTACACCTACATGGGCTTCCTTTAGCAGGCAAGTGTCACTAATTAAAAAAAAAAAAAGAAAGAAAGTCATGGCTGGAAACGGCATTTGCTAAGATACCAAGATTTTTAACATGGGGATCTTAGCTGTACTGTGAAACGGTGTGGTGAAACACCACACAGCAAAGGAAGGGGGTAAAAGCAGAGCCCTCGCCCCACCGCACGAAAGTTGCTCCCCAGCCCAGCCCTGCCGCCGCAAGGTTCCCTCCGAACCCCCAAACACCAGCAATGCTCCCACTACCCATGAAGGTGGTGGAGGACAGCCAGGATCTGAGGACAGCCAGCAGCTGCCTCCTCAGCCAACGGGCTGAACCAAAATTCTGGGTTTCAGCCCCAAAATTGCCTTCAGGAGCCATGTCTTCAAAAGACCTGAATGGCTGAAGGAAGCATGTTCTCCTCCTGAGCGATGAACCCATTCCCTCCATCAACATGGGGTTTAACGCACAGACTCCACAGTTTTAGCAGTGCTTTGCAGCAGGAAAATTAAGATTTTAAGATTGGATTTCAACTAAGCATGCCACATGATTGCAATGAGCAGCTGAATAATGAGATTTTATTGGAAAGAAAGAGAAACCTACCACAAAACTCCATATTATACTAACCTCAAGAAAAGAAATACATATTTCTGAAGAAACAGGTAAACAACTTTTACCCTCATTAAGAAGTTGAGAAATGTGCACACCACCACTAAAATATAATTAATACACAGCCTTCAGAAGAGTCCAAAGGAGCAATTTAATTAACCACCCGCTGATTTCATAAATGACAAGAACACACAAAGGTAATGGTACCTTATAATTGAAAATGTCCTGTTTATTTAGTTGAGCAATTGTGCTGTTGTATGTTGTGCATAAATATGAGGAAACACGTTTTGAACTCATGACATTTTTAACTTTGTAAGGTGTGACAGAACAACATACTGCCCGTGATATAGTCACTGTATACTCCACTTACTTAATGCCTTTACCTAAGAACCTCAAAGTCACTGACAACCATAAAGGTCTTAACCTTTATGAACTCTTTCGATGGGCTTTTTCCATGCCCTCTTCAAAAACGCAGAAAAGCTGGGAGGAAAAAAAACAATTTTATTGGTATGCCACTTCAAAAAAAACTATCGCCTCACACAGGGACTTAGTTTATATCTGTAGTTCTCCCACTTTCATACAATGGGATCCTCTGTAAGCCCCATGAAATATTTCTGTTGACGATCTTGTAAACTCATTTTGCAATTTCTCACCCTTTTCCTTCAGGTGGGAAAAGCTTCCTTTCAGCTACTACACCCTTTATTAAAGCTGAAGAGAAGCAGCTTTTACCAAGGTAGGAAAACAATGTAACAAAATATGTGAAAGGCTGTTCCTCATTTTTTTTCATTGGACTTTTCAGGGGTAAAGCTGACCTGAATTAATATTCCTTTGTGCATACACAAAACCCTAATGGACACACTAGGAGCATTCATTTATACCTTCTATGCTTTGGGGCATACATAATTTAAAATAACAGACTGAAGAGATTCGTCAAGCATAGCAGTCTCCATTGAAAAGCTGATGGCCAGACCAAAAGACTTTCCTTACAGGACTCAACAACATGCCATAAAATGAACCTCAGCAGTCCAACACCGCAGCAGCAGCGGCATGCAAGGATGGATGCGGCTGCCTCGTACATCAGTCTCAGATCTCTGGTCCCACCTGTCACCCCCATCAGCAGCCCGGGGATGACATCAATGACTTTATGTAGCATTGGCTCCCTGCCCACCTACTACAGGAAAAGGATTCCTTAATAGAAATTGTACCATTAAGTGCCGATCCCAACAACATCACTGTACGATGTATCTAGCTGAAGCGATTAGTTTGTGTGTACACATTAAATACACATTTCTGCAGTTTTGCATGCAACAGTGAAATCTTTACGCATTGGTATTAGCTAGTCATGTTTACTGTTCCTGAGAGTTTCCCATCCTTAAGTGTTTATGATATTTACTCAGTCTGTAGCAAACCATTACCAGGCCTACCTAGCTGCATTAGCTGCCTGTCAGCGATGCCACCAGATACGTAAACATCTCTTTACAATGATGAAACCTCCCATTACTTCTATACACTACGATTTATTTACCAATTAGATGAGGAAAGAAGGGTTCTTGAATAAATACCATAAAGCAGCCTCTAACCTTTTTTTTTAAAGTCTTTCCAGCTTTCACGTGTTAACTCTTTAAGAGCATTCACATCAGAAACCAGTAGGTCCCAGGTACTGCCTGTGCTCCATACCCCAGCAACAGCACCTTTGGGTTCCTTGTTAATACTCCCTTACGTATCCTTCCTCGAAGGACCCTTAGGCATCTTACCGCAGGACTGAACACAGAGCTGTTTTCCAATCATGATGACTGCTGCATGTTTCCAGGATGCATTCACCCTGTGAAAATAGTTTAGATTTTCTGCTTCTAAATGTTATAGAAAATATATTGCTTAAATTATAATATATCATTCAACTGCCTGCAGCTTCCAAAACGATCTGGACTGCTCAGTATTGCTGACTTGTTTCTAACATTTACTACTGCAATAAACTTTATCAGAAACGCTCGCCTTCTTCCATGCCACTAATATATTTTGAAAGAAAACGATGCTCCACGACTCCTTAAAAGAACCTCATTTACCCATTATATATATCCCTAACGACTGCACTCAAAGTTCTCAAGTGATCTTACCTGCAGTAAGAGCACATCCACAGTATGCAGATTTCATGTGTTAGGTTAACTAGGTAATAAGCATTAGAAAAGAGACTGACCACAGCTAGAGAAAGGCTTAATCGTACAAATATTTGTTAGAAGCATCATGTCCCGCTGGGGAAGCTCTCAAAGATAAATGGTGTTTGTGTAACTCACCAAGAGTCACCTGGGATGGGGGACAGGGGAAGAGGAATAGGGAGACCTCAGCAGGACAGGAGAGCTCTGAATTTTTCACTTCAGTGAAAAATCAGCTCTGAATTTTCCACAAAATATCAGAACTTGCCATTGAAGAGAGCAGAAATATCAGATCTTGAAATGACCTTCCTCAAAACCTGCCTGTAGGAATTCCTGTACTGCTCAAGTTTGTTTCTTTTGAAATGGGTTAAATGCTGCCTATTCTCCCCTATTGATAGGCAGATTATTTTTTCCTTTATAACACCATTCTCCCAAGTTTTCTGCTACACAAGTTTGAAGAGCCAGAGCCGTGGTGGTCTGCAGAATGTTTATAAAACTGGCCCTTCCTATCTCCCCAGGCAGTCTGGAGGGGCAGGCAGCAGCCGCACGTCCTCCCTCCTGCCTCTCCGTGATCCCTGAGCCCACTTCTATGGAGATGCGGGATGGACACAAGGAGGTAAGTTATTAAGTGATCAAAACACATACAGAAAGATAATTCATTTTAAATATCACACAGGGGAGGTAAGTAGTTTATTAATTGCATCTTCTAGATTAATTTCTGCTTCCATTAGGTTGTGGGACAGTGAAGTAATTTAAATCAAGGGATTTACAGCACTTTGAATTAGCTTAATAATGCTAAAACTTACTGTATATATTCAAGTATTTAACTCACAACAGCTACCTTTTTTCACTATTTTATAAAATTAGTTTAAAAATCAAATGTACTTCATTACCATTCCTGGTAGAGAACCTTATTTAAATTTTACAATCATGAAAATAAACAATATCATTTCATGTTTAAATATAACTTAAACCTTTAAACTTAAAAGTATTCACTTAAACAAATCATACTGCTTGTTACTACAAAACTAGATTGATTCAGTGCAGTAATACTGCTTTTTTGCTTTCCTGCCCTCCCTGCCACCAAAGAAGGCTTATGTTCGATTTCTGCCACTGAACAGCCCTTCCATCCATTGATATTTCACTGCAGAATGTAATTTTGGAAGTGGCAGAGTCTTGCCTTGAGCTTGAATTATTGCCGCCAAAAATCTCATCCCTACAAAATTTCCCTTGCATTCTCAAAATTAGGATGAATAGAAAACAAAGTATGGTCAAAAATGTTTTTCAGGTTTCTCTGCACATCAGTAGCTTGACTACCTCAACACCAACACCTCTGCACAGGACCCGTTTTCATACAGTCCACCCAGATTCATCCAGCAGTTCAAACAACTTTTGTTATCTTTTAGCAAATACCTACTACTGACTATTTGCATTTCAGAGGCTTTCCCATAACTTCTGGTTGTAAGAGCAGCCTTCAGAGTGGCGTTCACTAGCACTATCTCATTTCACGTTTTAACAGCCCAGGAGAACACAGATGCTCAGCTTCCAGGGCTCAGCCAAGGTAACTTCTAGCTCACAAAACCAGAAATTCTTATGCCATCTCCCTACATCTCTACTAGCATCACAGCTAGAGGGTTATTTTTAAAATGTCTTATCTATGTGCATTACCTGTTTTTAATGAAATAAAAATTATAAGAAAATTATTCAAGCAAAATATGCAGCCTATCTGCCGTAAAACTGACCTGGCAAACAACCTTAGAATTCCTTAAGGACATCAAATGTCCTTAAACTCAATTTTCTGAATTGAGAGGAATCCACTGTACTGCTACATTTCCTAAGTAATTTCTTCTAGAAGAATTACATTAGGAGCTGAGGACAAATTTAGTCCTTTCCATGCCAAAGCCTGCATTCACTTTGTGGTTTTATAAACTCCAGAGTTGCTAAATACATGTAAACCTCTTAAAACAAATAAATAACTAAAGCGCCAAGAAAATTTTTCTCCCAGAATTACTTTGCAGTGTAACTACAATGGTACTCCTCCTTCGCTGCAATATTATGTCATGGTACTAACTCTAAAGTTCAAACCACTTTCGTTTCTTTATTACCAGTAGCAATCTACGAAATGCTGCCATCAGTTGTAAATCTACATGAAGTCACACTCCTCTGGTGCATTTTGTGCATAGCAATCAGTTCAGAATGCAATCTTGTGTTGTTTAAAATTCAGTTTATTCTTCAATTACTCTGCTAGCCTGACTCTAATTTATTATATTTTCTGGTACATTTGATTTTGGATATTATGACATCCTTGCTCATACCATTAGAAAGGAAACATGAAATGGTGAGGATTTCTAAGGACAGCCAAGAGTAAGATAGCAACAGCCTGGAAAATTAACAATATCACTGTCTCTGTGCTCAGCTAGACGTCTCCTGCATTAGCACTGAAGAAACTTTGGCAGTATTTCTCCAATATAGACTTGATATCCAGGAATAGCTTCAGAGGCCCCATAAAACCTCGGCTACTGCGGCGGGCAGCTCAGGTGGTTGGGAGGGCGGATGGCAGCCTCTGAGCTCACCCGAGCAGCTGAGCTGCAGAAGAAATGAAACACCGGCCCTGCTGCTGCTTGGAGCCCACCGAAGAAACCAACGTGGTTCTAAATGCCACCGATTCTAAATACATTATTTTTTTTTTTAGCCTTGCATCGTTTCACTCCTAGCTACCATTTCTTTCTCCCAGCACCCAAGGTGAAATGAGAGGCAGCAGCCAGAAGCCTTCTCAGAGAACCTCTCCTGAGAACCCCAGCAGAAGGAAGGGTTTTGCCTCCCCCTCCACCTTGGCGACCGACTACATTAACCTTCAGGGCACGCTGCCAGCCCTACCTGCTTACTCAGGCTTTTGCCAGCAAGGGAAGCTCTCACCGCACTCATTCGTCCTTCGAAGACGCATCCTCTTTTACTTACTTCTTACTTCCTCCTACTACATTTGGTGTTTGAATTCCTGCATCCAGAGGATGGAGGGGCAGTCCTGATGGGGAAACATCAGGCTCCTGTATTCACATCTGACCTTTTTCCCTGCAACAGATTCTGACAACTTCAAACGTGAAAAATCCTCATATGCCTGCACAGCTTGCTCTGTCCCAAGAAATTCCATAGTGGGTTTTGAAAAAAATTGCATTTCCCTTCTTTTGTCTGTTCTTCAGAAAGCCTGAAGACAGCTTGCCAAAACAACACCCAAGAGCAAACGCTTTGCAGGGAAACCCAGGCAGCTAGACCCACGAGAGGCTGCCAGCATTGGAAAGAACTTGCAGTAGGGGAAACCTGGATGGACCCAAATCTTCACTGATCATTTTGTCCTTCAGAAAAAAAACAAGCAGACTACTCTTCCTCTATAGGATAATAAGGTTTTCTCCTGTCTCTAAGCTGTCTTGTAGCTCAGGCAGTATTGCCAGCTCCTTCTATACCTCATAAGCAGTAAGGATTTTACTAATTATGTAGTTGCTGCAACTGTTGCAGCCATTTAAAAAGACAATGTCAATAACTGTCAATGTCAAAAAAGACAATGTCAACGTAGCAATGTTAAAACATGATGATTTAGGTTGCAAGCTAACTTACAAAATTAAGAAATGCCACTTCTTAGCTTACCCACTGCCTTTCAGATTCCCCCACCCCTCCTGAACCTGTGTTGTAACCCAGTTGCTGGTTTCAGAAGCTTTCTTCCCCAGCAGCCCTCTCCCATGCAAAGGACGGACACAAAAGAGAGTAGCATGAGGGATGCACAAGCACACTTCCCATGTTAGGTTGCTTGATTTCACTTAAAAAACCTCACTGAAAGGAAGTTATTGGTGCATGAGAAATACAGAGTACAATTTTAGCTTGTGAAGTCTTATGGAGTCAGAGCAAATCAGATCAGGCCACACTTAGGAGGAGCACGGGGACGGAAAGGCTATTCCCTCCTGTTAAGTACTATCCCGTGCCCCAGCGTAACAAAATATCACCACCACGATGAGAGAAAATTGCTCCCCTCATTTTGGTGTATGGGTACCAGGAAAACATATTGACCAAATTCTTTAATTGACAACTTCAGCTCCAACCATTTTCTCTTCTAACCCCATATACTCTTCAGTAACTTGTCTGTGCTTATGCTGCAAATCAATGCATGCGCTCCAGTGTCTCCCTGCACCTGCTCTCATTACCCTATGTTTGAAACAAACATGAATTGAGACCAGAGACTTGATTTCACTTCCCAGCATGCAGAGAATAATCATCAATAATTGATGGCAGTCAGCTTCATCTGGGGCACTGACTCGGGCATGCAATGGAGACTTACTGTATGCACCAAGAAAAGGAGGATTTGTATATAAAATTATTTGATAATCTGAAAAAATCCCTCAGTAAACAAAGGAAGTTTACAGATAATCGTATTAAAGATTAGAGTTGTTTTAAAACAATGCAGAATGTATTCGAGAACATCTGGGAAGAAAGATGGTAGTTTTAAAAGCAAAACCTTGGGGGAAAATATTTTTCCCCCTCAAACAGAAAACAGTAATTCACTTTATTAAATCCTAATCCTCTTCAATTCATGTTAAGGCAGAACATTTTTTCCAATGAAGAGTTTTACTAATCTATTTAAATGCAATTTTATAAATAAATAAATATTGAAATATATTTAAATACAGCTTTAATATCTGATTAAATGATTGGTTATTCCACTTTTTTGATTGCTTCCATTTTATTTCAAATTTGAGAAGCAGGCTAATTTTAAGTCAGAAAACTGAACAAGTTTATTATTAAATAAGGATAGAACTTAACCTCTGGACTACAGGAAAATATATCATGATAGCAAAAGCAATCTGATGTCTGTCTTTTTATATGCACCTACTCATCAGCTGGAAAATTAAGAAAATAACTCCTTCTAACAAATGTTATTATTTTTCCATCACTCATTTACTGTTTTCCAAAGTGTTGTTGTGGTGATTTATGTGAAAATCCCCCCAATAAAACCCATAAATTGTCCATGACACATTCTATAATCAATGTTGATAATCAATAATATTTATACAGATCTTCTATTTAAACAACACATTACTGAAGCTCCTCACTGCTATAACTGATGACAGCACCAGAAGAATAAATTTACTCCACAACTAGGAAGTAAAAGCAAAAACTAGAGAATTGAACAATAATTAAGTTGGTAAAAACATATTGGATCAGATATCCATAATGTCTTTACCTACTGTATTTCAACTTCTTTCTTCCATACAAAATGCTTAATGTTAGAGCTAAATTTGGAAGGATTTCTAAGTTAAGATCTGAAGAGAAAGAAAGAAAAGAGAGCAAAAAAAATGTTGAAAGAAAAGAGTAAGTACAGGGTTTGTTTTTTTCCTTTTTATACCTTTTTATTTATTTATATATAGAAATTAATTGTATATATATACACAAATATGTAAAGTAAGTTCAATGACAAGTAGAATGCTAACCAGATTTGTACCAGCAGCAATTGAGCCCTAGCAAAGAAATCCCGTAAGGGATGCTTTGCTATAACCACATCATTATGGCTGTGGTGAATTCAGTGACTTCCTCGGGAGTAGAACCAGGCAGAAGGACTCTCATGCCCACAAAGGACCCCATGGAGTCACCACTGCAGATTCAGTTGTACAGTCAAGCTGTACAGATGGCTAAGCAGGACTCAGCATGTGATCCATCATCTGAAAAATAGCATATAAAGTATAGCAACGGCTCCTGACATGTGTGGGTGCATTGTAGTGAAGTTCCTTCTCTCCTGCATTTCAACTTAACCTGCTTAGCAGGTTTTCAGGTATACACGGCCTCACCTGTATCAACGCTTTAGAACAAACCATCTTTATCTTCAAAGTCAGTATCACAGCTAAAACAGAAATCTTTCCTCTTTGACCCTTTGAGGAGAAAAAAAAAAAAAAATCACAGCACAATGTTGACATTAGTGTGTGAAATAAGTTGCCTTCACTGAACTTGAGACTTATTTAAAGACAAATGATACCTATTGTGAAATCCATATGGATCTGATCATTCGTAGGAGGTGACATGTCAAGCTGTACCCAAAAGTTCTTCATCAAATATCTTCCGCTTCATAATGGCATGACACTTAGTTACGAACATTTCCTGGCTTCACAGCTTTTCAAACTTTTCAAAATATGACTTAGGAAAGCATTACACTTCTACAGCATTTCTCTAGTCGATGGCACACATCCCCTACTGCAGAAGAACGAACTGTAACAGTTTCATTTCACACTCCAGTAACCCAAAATTCTGCATTACCACTCACTTTAGTGTTAATTTTCCCATACATTCTCTTTTTCTGCTTACATGGCAAGACAGCTCAGGTCAAGTGCACAGACAAGTTGTGCTGCTGATTCTCTTTTTTACCACCACTGAATCACCTTCACTTCTGCTTCACCGGCAAGTTATTTTCCCTGCAGAAGGCAGGAGAGCCACAGTCAATAGATAAGTCAGCAGCTATCAGTCAAAATAGATTTCAAAGTGGGAAAAAACAAACTCCCCACAACTAAAACCGCAAGTATTAGTTATGCAGGATCACTCCCACTCTGTATAAATACACCACGACAGGTATATTTGCTGCTGTACATGCGGTGTAGCCTAATTCAGCTCGTGTCACTTCCAGCCACAGACAGACACATATCAGAAGCTACAGAATACAAAAGTATCAGTGCTAAAGAGGCATGCTGAGCCATCCCCCAGATAACAGGAATGAAGAGTGGTTATTTTGCCAGATGAAGTAGAAAGATAACTTTTTTTACTGGTGATTCGAAAAAGAAACACATTTGGTGGTTGTCGCTGAATTCTTATGAAGCTTTGTAACGTGTATGTAAAGATCTAACTTACATACCTTTTTAAGACATTCGAATGAAATGCATGACAGATCTACAAGTACACAAACATATCTGTATTTTTAGCCTAATATAACCTGGATGAGATTAGCTTTACCTCTAGCATTTAAAAGGAATTAAAATAGTTAAGAAGTGAACCTAAATTCTGAAGGCGTTCAATACTGAATGAATAGCATTTTATACTGGTTTAGTATAAGGCAGGAAACCCTGTGATTTTTAAAGCTTCAATCTTCTTTAGAAGCAGCAATGACAGCTTAGTAATGGACTACTTGTAAAAACATTCCAGGAATTGACTTGTACTAATTTTTCATTAACATAAATGCAAGATCTAGCACAGACACAGAACTATTTTACTAACTCACAGCGTGAGCCTTCATTGGCTTCTTTCAGTAACAATAAACAGCTGAGAAAACCCCTCTAGAGCAAACAAGACATAAAGACAGGAAAAAAAGGCCGGACAGAAGGAAATCCTCATCAACCTGCTCCAGAAGAAGCTTGACTGAGAAAGTTTTTTTAAAAGTTTAAAAAACCAAGTTACTTCAATTAACAGTCTGGGCAGCCCCAGGGAGCGGCGGGGGGGTGGATGATAGCTACGGTGCATACATACTGTACCAAGGGCACAGTTACAGCTGTATGATCAGAATGGGGTTTATAGCAAACTCTTTGAAGTTTATACAACACATTAGGATCTATGTGTTCTTGTGATGTATCGATCAACTTTCACTTACAGTTATTTCAGTCTGGTTACAAACAAATTTTGAACAACTCGATCAAAAAAAAAAAATACAGGAGAAAACGATGATACAGGGCAGGGGAACAGATCTAATAAAAAAAAGAACACAAGGAAGGGTGGGCTATTGGTAAATAAATGCATGAACCTGGAAGTAACAGTAAGGCATCCTCCTCTGCATGAAGTGGCAATAGCTGTTACTGATTTTTTTTTTCCTATAACTTTTAACCACCAAACATGTAGAAGCAACTTAATATGGCCCCTATTTAAGTATTTAATCTACTGCAGATATTCAGTGCACTATCCATGAGGCACATACAGATATTAACATCTCCAGTGTCCTCCTTGAAATGTGACTTGCTCTAGATGTAGGCTACCCAGCCATAAGATGGACTTTGAATGTCACGTTCTGTTCTGAACAGACTGTTACTGAAGGCAGTGGAAGAACCAACTGTGTTGAAGTCAAAACGTGGTTAGCTTAAGAGCCTTGTGGGGGTTGTGGGTGTTGTTGTTGTTTTGGTTTTGCTGCTGTATCAGGTAGTGATGTCAATTAGGGGAATGATTTGGATGACATCGCTATACCCACAGAAAACCCCAGTATAGGCTCTATCCTACTGCTGTAAGAGTATGCTGCTGATACAGCTCGTTTCACCTGGGGACTAATACAAGGCACACAGACAAAACCACATTCACGTTATGACAAAGTAAAATGCATCAGCAAAGGCGGCTTGCCTTTTTTTTTTTTCAAATGAAGACTTTGTTCAGGAATCCCAACCAAAACTTGATAGCCAGAAAAATCACGACACGCCTAGATCCTGAAATGTTGCTTTGTGTCAGAAAAAAACCCCATGGGTTGGTCCTTTCAAAGCAAACACAACATTCCTGTGGCAGAACACAACAGCTTATCCGAGCACAATATAGCAACCACTGAAAACTTCTTTCCACGAACTGGTTTCAGTACACAGGTCAGCGACATTTTACCTCCATCTGTTAGCTTTGCTTGAATTTCCATTTGCTTCTGTTGTGCCAAAAACCTCTGCTGCACCAGCTTTCTTTTTCCTATGTATGAACTCAGAAATGAGGATTAGCACCAATCTGAAGAATAAGAAAGCCACAGGAAGGCAAGAGCTTAAAATTCTCCATCACTAGTATTCTTTGGCCTTTTCAGGGCCAAAAGTTTGAAAATGATACTGCATTAAGAGAGGGTTGTCTGTGGAGGAGATCTCAGATTCAAGCAAAAATTGTATGCAAAGAAAAAAAAAATTTACATGATGAGTACAACTGCAAGAGTCGCTAAAGCTGCCAACGTACAGGAACACTGACTTGAACCCAATAATAAACTGTGCTTATTCCCAATTGTTTTCTAACCAGCCAGCCCCCGGAATGCATGACGCCGGCATCCTGACACCTTCCACTAGGCTTGTGCAACCTCTTCGGAGAAGGTCATGGGAACATGCAGTGGCAGTGCTATCTCGGGGGTTGGGGTGGGGAGCACAGCCTATAGCATGCTTGAAAATCACGCCCACTGCAAAGAACATACCAATGCAGAAGTAGGTAGCTTGTCACTCATTTTTCTCCACTATGCTGAATAGTATCTGACAACACTACACCACTCCAGGGAACCTGATCCAAAAGCCCCGCTTTGCCTTTCTGCAACTACTGGACTCCTCCCTTCGCCCAGACACAGGCGGGTTCTCCATTAACGCGCACCACTTTCTGTTGTGCTCTATTGGTAGAAAAAAGATAAAGAAGTCATAGTTCCTTCTTATTCATTATCTAGTACTACTTATCACTAACATTTACAACATTTTAAAACCGGATCAGTTCATATATTGGATATACTCCTTGATCAAATTGCATCTGGCTCTACAAACAAGGGTTCTTCATAAAAATTCTGTACACCCCATCAAACAGTGGTTAAGCATGACAAATCTCTGCAATGAAATATAAAAACACATTCTTCTCTGTGGAATGAAGGAAAAACAGCCAGGCAAAATGCAACATCTATCACTCCATCCCAAAGTAAACCAACTCTGCCTGGGCAAAAATTAACTTCTATATAATACTGAGCTGACACATTTATAACCTCACAACTACTTTCTTACCCGATTTGCTGTGATGACAAGGAAATTCTAGACATTCTTAACAAAATGCCACAACCCTAGAGCAGTATCACAACTTCCTTACTTAAAAGAAAAATGAGGCTGCAACTATTGAGCTATGTTACCCCAAAGTTCCATTTTTTAAATAAAAATAGTTCCCACTAATTTGGTGGAAAAGTTGCAGAAGTGCAAAACTATTTAAAATCTTGCATGTTGACAAATTACCTGATTTTATATCAAACAACTGCATACTTAAGCTTTTCTTTTCACCATCCAGTGCACAGCTCAGTGTGAGAGACTCAGCAAAAGAATCCCTTCCTCTTCCAGCCCGCAAATTACTTGTAAAACTAACATCAATTGAAATAAGCATCTACAAGAATGTAAAGGATTGACATCTATGCACATTTATATCAGTAAAAATACTGTTTAGAAATAAGAGAGATGCCTGAAGTATTGGAAAGCACATTGCAAGGATGAACTCAGCTCAGGTACAGCACTGTAACGCAGCAGCAGGGCTGGGAGCATCTCCTGACATGTCAGTAGATAAACCAGCCTCCAGTTCCAAAGCAGAAGTCAGCTACCTACATTATCTCATGCAGAATACAGAAAAGTCAGTATGAAAACACGACAGGTTTATCCCATGAACTTTGCGAACATAAATCCTGACCCTGAAAACATTTACATGCAGGCTTAACATTAAGCCTTAGAACAGACCTACTAATTCCAAAAGAAATACTCGGGTGTTTAAAATTAAACATATGTAAGCACACACATCTACAGAATTGGGGCCATAAAAAAACCCAAAAAGTACACACCACAACATTATTATTTTTTATTGCTCCGTGGACATCATGACCCAACAATTACATAATTTAATACTAATATTTAAAAGAATTTTCATCTTCGAAAGGCATTACAATTTCTAAACAACAAACTCCATTGACCTAAAAAAGCAATTAAGCAGCATGCAATTCAATGGGGTCACATTAAAATTGCTTCTGCGAACCAAATCAGCAAAGAATTTTCAAATATCAGAGACAAGCCACTGCTGTATCAAATCAGCAACCAGTTTCCTCTGGTGCCTTTTACACCAGGGAAACTGAATGAATTTACTGAATGAATGCTGTTTCCTTATTAGTTACAGCTCTTAATATCTAATAACTCTTTAAATAAGCAGCATCTTGCTGATTTATGACATTAATTTATATTAATCCAGTGTCTAGTACACACCATATCCTTACACATTTCACTTTAATGTTGGTGTTATCACTTTTTCACAGTTTCTTTCAACTATATTAAGACATTTTTTAAGAGCACAGAAAAATGGGATAAAAAAAAGAGGGGAATATTTTGAAGTATTTTCAAGTAGAAAGTTTTAACTAGAAGCTAACAAACTTCTGCTGGTTTTTAGTGATACAGGCCCATAAATATATACCAAGATCGAGACTGACAGGCTGTTCAGGGCAGGGAAAGCCTTACAAAAAAACAAAGTTTCACCGAGGTCATCAGTGCTTCCACAAGAGCAGACTCCAAACAAACACCAAAGCCTGCAATGTCAAAGCCAACATTTTTCTAATTACGCATGACAGGTTTTATTAAGCTTATTTTTTAACCCAACCTAACTGTCTGAAGAGAACAGTACTTTTCCACCCAATCACCAGCTTACATTCCTCTTGCACAGTTTCATCCCTAAATTGTAGCTTAATTTTTTTTTTTTTTTTTTTAAATAGAAGATTCAAGTCCTGTGTTAGGAAATCACGCTGTGTTTGCAATTCTCAGACCTGAGTCCAAGGCCCTGGGCTATCTCTTGCCCAAGCCACTAGGCAGAGTTAAGGGTCAGTACAGTTAGAAATTCTGTACTGAAAACTCCCATTTTAAAATTATGCTTTTTTTTTCAATATCCAGAGATTTTAGAATTGTAATAATACAAACACTTTAAAATGTAACATTACATACTTTTTTATTTTAAAAAAAAATCTAATTGGGCACAATGGTGTTCTTTGCAGCCTGCTGAATTTGGAGTTAATCATTTTATATAGCATTGTGTTCAGGAAAGAGGATTCCTCCCTGTGAGCTGATCTATTGAAAAAAAAAAAAGAGTGAGAAAGGACCCTATTAAGTCTTCTGGTTCTCGCAAGTATGCTGACATACCTTGTTTCCATTTTGAGGAAATTGGTTTTAATAAAGTCAGGGCAGCATATGGTACTAACATGTTCCTTTTCCAAGTGGTAGGGACACTAACCGAAACCATCTGATGTTTCTTTCTAAGCCTCCTTGATCTGCTGCTGGATTGCAGCTTAGAATAAAGCATTGCAAAGCCAAAAGGAATTGGGTAGAGGAATAAAAACAAAAAATCAGTAATTCAAAGTGTGTATTTAATGAGAGCCTAGCTCAGAACAGTTTCTCTTTTGAACAGAAGCTCAAATGCATTTGTGATTCAAAATTTACTTCCAGAGACTATCAAACATATCTCAAAGCTAATCCCTAACAGTCATTTTTTACTTTGCACAGAGAGACAAAAACAAACCCACAATATCATGTAATTAAAAAAGGAATTAGATGAAGCTCAGAAGTACTTAATAGTGGATTTCTACAGACGTAAACAATCAGCACTATGCATTAGGAATATGGTAAGAAAAGTCACAAGGGACTGTCAGATTTGTCACTACCACAGCTCCAGCAATTCTTACCTCAATTAGTTGACCGAGTACTAATATTCTGACAAGAGCAATGATAATTTTAAAGTATGCCTTGTTAAAGTTTAAAAGACACGAGGTTTACGTATTTAAACCAGATTTTCGGTGGTAAGAGCTAACAAATGGGGGGAAAACGGAGAGCCTGGGTCAGAGCACCGAGGACTCGAGTTAACATTTTCAAATAGCTGCCAACTACATAGGCTTCAGAGACATTTTACATACAGCTCTGATTTCCTCTGGCGCAGCTGTAAAACACATAACCTGAAACCAGCTCCTGCAGCGGGGTTTGCTTGCAGCTGTTCTTCTGCCTCCCCCGCACGCAGTAATTTGACTCCTTTTCAGGCAGCAGCTTCTTTAATAAAGCTACACGAGAGCAGCATAGGTGTATTTAGGGACCCAAAAAAAACAGGCGCTTTTGGAGCAGGTGCCCAGCACCCCAGCCCACAGCTCAGCTTCGCAGAGACGCGCCGTGGCTCCGGGCGCAGCCCCCGCTCATCTCCGGCGGGCAGAGACCCGCCGCGGGGTGCCCAGCTCGCAGCGGCACTCGCTCTCCCGGGGCGACCGGGAGGAACCCCGCTCCTCCCGGGCGAGGGCCGGGCCGCTCCCGCCGGGGCTCCGGGGCGGGGGATGGTGCTGACAGGCGCAGACACCTCACCCCGCACGGCGGCTCCCGGGCCCCAGCCCCTCTCCCGTACTTGTTGCCCCTGCAGGGCGGCCCAACCCGGCGTCCACAGCAGGCGCGGCCCCGCCGCCCCCGCGGGGAGCCCCCCCGGCACCGCCGCCACCACCGCGGCCGAGAGGAGGAGCGGGGGTGCGGCCGCCGCCCTGCCCGGCGGCCCTCCCGCCGCCGCCGGCTGAGGGGAGGCTGAGCCGCCCGGCGTCGCGGCGGGCAGGGAAGTTACTCACCGCCCTCGGCTCCGCGCCGCGCTCTCCTCAGCCGCCGCCGCGCCCCTCAGCCGAGCCGGCTGTGCCCGCCCGCCCGCTCCGCCTGGCGGGAGCCAAACTCCGGGCAGCACTTGGCGGAGCGCGTCTCCGCCGGGCCGGGTCGGGTCGGGTCGGTGCTCCCGCCTCCGCCCCCCGCCCCGGGCAGCGGCGCGGCCCAAGTGACAGCCGCGCTCCGCCACTCCGGCGGCAGCCCGGGGCGCGGGGCCGGCCGGCGGGGGCGCGCCGCAGCCTATGGGAGCGGGGCCGGGGCGGGCCGCGGCGGAGCCCCGGGCCGGGGTGTCCCCGCCACTCGCCTGATCGCAGCCCACCGCACGGGGCCGGGGGCGGCGGGCGGGGCCGGGGCGGAGGAGGGGCCGGCGGGGGAGCTGCCCCGCGCGGCGGCCGGCCCGGTCCTGCCCTGCCCTGCCCTGCCCGGAGACCTGTCCCCGCCTGCCCGAGCCCCGCGGCCTTGCTGGGGGCAAGCCCTGGGGGGTGCAAGCCCTGCGGCACCCTGCCGCTGACGGGAGGCGGCAGCTCCACTCTCGCCTCCCTGGCCCTGGTGCTGCCGCCGAGCCCGCTCCCGCCCGCCGCTCCCCGCTCAGCCACGGGCGAGAGAGCGGTGACGGCCCCACGCCTCCTTCCCCCGGCGCGGGGCCCGCAGCGCTCCCGCCGCCGGGGTGGAGGTTTACGCGGGGTCCCGCCGGCATGCAGCGGGGCTGGCAGGAGCCCACTGGGCCGCCTGTCGCCCCCGCTCTCCCCTCGGAACGTGGGGGGGGCGGGGAGCCGGTGCGGCCGCAGGTTCCCGGCGGGGTGTGGCGGCGGCGCGGCCCGCACCGCCCCGGCTCCTCCCCCGCCGGGGTCCTCGCCTGCCTCTGCGCCTGCCCCCGCCGCTCTGCTCCGCCCCGAGCCGCGCCGCGAGCGAGACATGGCGCCGGCCTTCGCCTGAGGAGCTGGGCCGCAGCGGGGGAGAGGGGGCGCCGCCATGGAGGAGGACCCGGAGCTGGAGAGGTGAGGGGCGGGCGGCGGCGGTGGGGGTTGGCTGAGCGGTCCCGGGAGCGGTTGGGGCCTCTCCGCCGAACAGGGCCCGGTGTCGCCTCCTGCCCCGCAAGGCACGGGTAGCGCCGGTCTGGGGCCGCCCGGGACGGGGCCCCGGGGTCTGCGGGGCGGACTGCGGGGCCCTGCGCGGGCGGCCGGGGCCCAGCGCTGCGCGTCGGTGTGCTCCGGGGCTGGCTGCGGCTGTGGGACGGCCCTCTCCCGGCGGAGGGCCTCGGCTGTCGGGCGGGAGGCGGCGGTGGAGAGGAGGGCCCTGAGCCCGGCCTGGCTCTGCCCGGCGCCCCCGCGGCCCGCTCTCTGCCGCAGCCCCTCCGGCTGCGGGGGGTGTGCGCTCCGAGGGGTGCGCAGCCGGGAGCTGGCTTGCGCCGTGTCCTCGGGACAAAACTTTGGAGCCCTCGCTGAGGAAAATAAATCTTCCTACATAATGGGAAAAAAATGCATTATTAAAAAAAAATAATCAATTATTCTTGTGATGCATGCTGATACCATTGAGAAACAAGTTTGACAAGTGTTAGGTGGCTCATCTCTCATCAGTCATAAATGGGTGATTAGGTGTACTTGGTAAAATTAAAAAGAAAAAAAGGTTAAACTTCTGTTCTTACAAATTTTGATTTTCAGTGTTGGAGATGTGCCAGTTGACTAATTGTTAAAATTGCTCTGTTCCTTGTATGGAATAATACAAAATGCTTGGCAGTTATTTGTCAAAAAATAAAATTGCTTTCTACTTTGCCTTTTGTTGGAACAAGAGGATTCATCTCGCTGTGCGTACTGAGTTAGTGTTCCCAAGCAAACATTGAGGATTAAAATGCAGATTTCTATATTTGGATACTCAGTCACAGCAGGCCTCTCTTACTTTTGCTTTAGAAATAGACTTTAGGTGTTTATATCACAGATTTAGGGGGTAATAATCCTATTTGTAGTTGTTGGATTTTTTTGGGACGGGAAGCGTTTTTGTGAGAAGCTGTACGTTTCTTATGGCTATTTAAAACTGTTACGGTGAAGTGATGACCAGAGGCTTTCTGAACTGTTTTCCCCGTGGTTCTCTGCATTAACTTTTAAGAAACTGTGTCTGACAGTGCTTATAGAAAATGACTTGTTTCTGTTTCTATCTGGCAAGTATTTTAAAAGGGACAAAAGCAATAGCACTGGGGTGGTGGAAGGGTTAGAGAGCATAATGCTTTCTAAGAGGCCTTTAATGCTTGGTAAGCTACTTCTGCTCTTGGATCATCAGTTTAATAATTAAAGCTTCTTTCTATATATGCATGAATGTTATTTTTACTAGTGCCATTCCAAACTTAAACCTTTTTCATTTATAGCAAGTTGAAACCACCTCACTGTTCTTCCATGTTGTCTGTCTTTTGGCTGCTGTTGCCGTGCTGCGGAGTTGGGGTCCTCCGGGTAGGTCGGGGCATAGCCGCTTGCTCACCGGCTATAGTTGACTGCTCCACAGTCTCCTTCTGATGCTCTCCTTCCCAGGAACGAGATTTGAAGTTTTATCCTGCCTCATAACTTCAAGCTCAGTCAGGACTTGCTATTCCTTTTCCATGGCAGCATGGTAGTTAATGAGGATGAAGCTCAGTATTACTTATTGAGTGGCACACGGTAGGGTTTAGCTGTCCAGTGTCTTCAATCCATGCTACTGTTCACCTCCATATGTGTTTAATCGGCTCTGAACACATTATGAGTACAATATAGTGTACTTGATGATTATAGCTTTCTGTCCTGGATCCACCTATCATTTGTTACTTTTTCATACCCTCGGCGTTCATGACAGCTCGCTTTGCTAGTAGCACCCTGAATTCAGTTCATGCATTTAGATGTCATACTTGGGTATTTCTTACTCTAAATATGCTTCCCCGTACGGTCTTCAGGAGTCTAATACAGACCTTTCTTTATCCTTTGGTTTACAGACATTACTCCTTAGTTTCATATTCAATGACCTGTTGATCATACTCTCCTGTGAGTAGTACGGCAATGGTAGTTAGAGTTAATAATTTTTAGGCTCTTTATAATAAGGCTTTAGCATACAAATAACGGCATTTCTGTTCTGTAGCCACAGTGTTAACTATTTTGGGTAGATTTTTACTGTTTAAAAGTGGATTTATTTGGAATATTCTCAGTAGTCTGTCTCTGAATTCAGGCTTGTCTTGCAATGCACGAGTCTTAAATAACAGCTTAAGGTTTTTATAGGTGTGGTTTTTCTCTAATTTACCACAGGGGAAAAAGAAGTGTAACTATTTTTATGCAAGTTTTTTCAGGTCTGAAGCGAATTTCGTGTCCCAGCATTCCAAACAGTGATCTGTTAAGACACGTCGGTTGTCCTATTTTTTTTGGTTATTGTCTGAGGAGAGGTCTCTTCGTCTTGCTTGTTCTATTGATTCCTTACTGCCACATTTTCCTGCTATTATTTTTCAGTTTTACTGTGTCTGACTGTCGCTTGACCTTGCATTTGATATTTTCCTCACTGTAATAGGAAGTGATAATCACTACCAAAGCTGAATACTGACTTGCAAGTTACCATGTGACTGTTGTGTACTCTGGATTTTAATACTCTAAAAGCTGTAAATACCACAGGTGTGTAAAATAGTAATATTTGCTACATTCTACTGAATTATGTCCTCTGCTTCATGGCACCCAATAGCCTTTGTTGGAAGTATGAACTGTCATTTTTTCCTGTGAACTTGCTGGTGCATCACTGAAGACCCAAAGTCTTGAGATACAGTGTGATTCTAAGAAAATTGTAGGCTAAAATCTGTTAATATATAATTAATGGTATTGTGAAGATACGACCTAAGAGTGACTAGAAAAAAAAAAAAAAAGATTACAAATCAGCTACTAGAATCTATTTAGTTTGTTTCCCCTGCAAGCATGTGTACTTGCTTTTCCTACTTAATTTCAAGTAAATATCCTTTGAGATATTACAGAGGTCATCATTTTCATCCATATGCAAAAAAAATCTTTTCCCCTTCATAAATTGTTTTCATAGTGGTTCTGTGTGTTTGAAGCACAGAAAATACTGCGAATATAAAGGAAGTGGCTTTGTTATACTGTGTGTCCAAATCCTTCCATAATCCATTGTCTTTCAACAGCTATAAATATTTCACAACCTTGGATACCATACCTTATTAGAAGTGCCTACAAAGCTTGTTTGGAGCATCATTTACTTGGAATTAAATGTTTCCTAAGGAGGTGCTGCTCTGAATCACAAGGAATGCTGTAATTCTGTAACAAGACGCCTGTAGTTGAGTTGAGAATCAGTAGTCTAATATTTTTGCTGCACAGGAATCCCAGTTACACTTTTTAACAAGTAAGCTTTGTGCTTTGGATAAATGAATTGATAATTCTTACTGTTGTTTTTAACAATTAAAATTGAAGTGTCAGGATTCAGTATGCCATTCTTTCCCATATTCATGGCAAAAAAAGTGGTCTGCAAGCTAAAATTGGTGTTTGAAATGATCACTGCTCAAGCTGGTGAGAATATCAGCACAGAAATGTACTGCAAATAGCATCTGTGGGAATGACAAATAGAATATTTAAATAAATACGAAACCTGATGGACAAGGAATGAGAGCATTCACATGTCCGATGTGGAGCGTCTTTGCCTTTGAACAAATGTTAGGAAGTTTGTGGCATATTTGTGCCTTTTTTTCATTCTTGCTCTTAATGTTGTGGCTTAGGCTTTATTCTTGACATTCCTTTTCATCAGTTTTCTTAGTAAGTGTGAGCAAGTAGGACAAACCAGCTCTCAGGAGTTAATTATAAATAACACTGGTCTTCATTACCATTCCTTTATTGTAGAAGGCAGTCTCTTCAGTCCTTTACTTGACTGAAGGTCTTGATATTAATTATTCAGATGTAATCAGAATACCAACATCCTCTTCTATTTCCAGTCCCATGCATGGTTAAAAATAAGTTGTATAGTCAGCATAAAACTGCTTTGAGAAAATTGATAAGAAAACCTACTAATTTTTATCCTGGGCTTGCAGCTTGCTGTCAGGACCTAGAGTGCTTCAGGAGGTAGGTTTAAGCATGATTTTGGGGATCGCAGTAGCCAAGCAGCCTGGCCTTTGAGCTTGAATAGTAGTACTACAGACTGCAAGCGGTTATTAATGCTGTGAAGGTCTGTCACGAAGATGTGTTTCGTAAAGATGCCCCTTCTCTGTCTCTGGGAGATGTTAAATATGAACGCTGCCCTCCTGCTCCAGGTCTGTGCGCTTCCGTAGCCGATTGTGTGCTGTGAAGCAGTTCCAGTAGATATATTTTCATTAGAGTTCTCATTGGGATCTTTAATGAGATGATGGCGTGGGTGGAGATGGCAGGGTTTGTTAGGTTATGTGCCAGAAGCTCCAGGGCACACCCACAGAGGACTAAAGAGAGACCATGTGGATTGGGGAGCCCAAATAGTGCCCAGCCCTGGCTTCTCCCAGGCCCATCCCAGGAACCACCAGCCCATCAGAGGTCGATCTCCACGAGCCCAGAGGAGCACTGGGGCACAGTGGCAGGTGAGAACCCACAGTAAGGACTCAGAGGAATGAACATCTTCTCTGGGTCCCTCCCAGGGCTGGTCCCAGGACACAGCCTCAGCCTCCAGGCGTGACACCCATCAAGGTGAGTCAATGCTGGAGCGCTTTTGGGACTTAAGGGTGTTGCTGCTTAGGGGTGTGGGACGCATTATGGGATGCGAGAGAAGAGCATTTTGAGATTGCATAAGGCTTATTATGGGATGTGTAGGGGAGGAGCCAAAGGAATGGGTTCAGATGATTTGGGGAGAAACAAGAGTGGGAAAATAGAGGAATAAGGAGATTAAAAGTTCTGGCTGTGTGTGAATAGGCTGCTGGTTGGTACACTTGTCTGGCTGTGTGCTGTGCCTGATCAGTGCAGTCCGTCCTGACTTCCTGTTAAATTCTTTTCTAACTCTTTCTTGGGTGATGGTCTCTATTTGAGGGGAGAGGGTGTGCATCTCAGTGCTAGCAACTAGAGTCAAACCATGGGAGGGACCATGTGTCCATGGTGCCAGCAATTGGAACAAGCGCAGGTCTGGATGCCAGCAGTTGGGCTGGGACCCTGGGCTGGAGGGCTGGGTGCCAGCAACCAGGGACGCTTCATGGAGTGAGTAAAACCAAGTGTCAGCCACTGGAGTAGGATTGGGGACCCATTTATCTGTGCTGCAGTACTGGAACAAGTATGCGTGTGTGAGGGAGCGTGTGGCTGATAGTTAAGATCAAGCTGGATCAGCTGATGAGTGGGTGAATAAGGTGGGAGCTGGGAGGTGAGCTTGTGTCTCTAAGAGCAAGGCCACGGGAGGAGCTAGCTGTCGGAGGCAGCAGGGAGTCCTGGCCAGCTGCTGGAGAGACCGTAGGGTCAGGGGCTCTCCAGGGGTGAGACACGTGTGTGTGCCTGTGTGTCTCTATGGGCAAGACCGCAGTGGGGTTGGGTACTGGGGGACCAGGGGAGTCCCAGCCAGCTCTGTGTGATGGTCTGTGCCAGCAACTGGAGTTGGGCTGAAGTCTCGGGGGCTCCTATGCCTGGCCAGAGAGAGGAGCAGGTTGAAGCTGTTGGTGTGAGCACTCTGTGTGTCTATGATCAGTGAGGCCAGTGGTGTGTACCTTGGTGTGTGTGTCTGCCTGCTGGGAGTGGCTTTTCAACCTTGCTACTAGTTGGACCTGGGCAGGGAGCTGCGGCTGCCTCGCCTCTCTCCGCTGTCAGATCCGGCGTGATATATCTTCTCCTAACAGAGTGGTCTATAATTACAAACATTGGGTGGTCTCTGTAATGACATGGTATTTTCAATGCCTGTAACTGTATCAGACATACCTCTTTCTTACCAATTATTCATTTTTCAGTCTATCTATTTGATCTTTTGGGAAAAATTACGAAGCTCTTTCCCTCAGTGAGGAATAGAAAGTATCTCTGATTTTGCCCAACTTTGGAGCCTTTAACATTCTCCCCATTCTTTGGGCACATGCATTTGTTATGGAAGTTGTTAGGATTTATGCAGTGGGAGCTTTGCCTGTAACTTTGAAATATAGAGGAAAAAGTCTAATCCCTCAGTAATGTAAATAGGTCTTGGACCATACTTTTGAAGATAAAAACATCATTGCTTATATGTTCACGTTACTGCAATTCTGCAGCTAAGCTTGACCACTCATAAAGGATTGCCACAGCAAGTTTTAAGTGGTGCTTGCTGTAAAAGATACCAGAATGATGACAGTGTTCTTAAATGTGCCCCTGTCCCTAATTTTCACTTCTATCAATCCCCCAGTATTTGAGGAGTTCTCATGTGAACACTGTGTGCTGTGTTCCCTTTGCTCATGCTGCTGCTCTTGGAGCTGAAGCTGGCAACTACAGGACTGTTTGTATTGTAACCAAGCTGTAAAAATGAAGAGAGCAAGGAATGCTGAGTCCCAAGAGGCCTCTAAAAGCAAATGTAAAAACCATGTTTGCATAGCTTTTAAGCCTTTGGCTTACTTGTGTGGAGGATATAAGTTCGGTGAGTGGAAACGTGTTATTTCAAAGAGGATCTGAGTATTTTTTCATCTGTCTGTGCAAGGTGAAAGGGCTTTGTAAAGGTGCAGTGAATAAGAGTGATGTTGAAAAACCAGTATGGGGAAACAATGTTTGTTGAGAAAGGATGTCGACTTACAAGGCTACTAAAATGGATGCCAAGTCAGTCTGATTTTTGATATAACCAGAGCAAAAAAAAGTCTCAAATACTTAATGGTTTATAATTCCTACCTAAGTTAATAGAATTGGTGTCACCATATTAATTTACTGTGGTGTTTCCCCTAAAACTGAGTCATAGCTGTTTAAAAAATGTATGTGTGTGGTTTATTAGTGCTTTGTAGCTCAGATACTTTGGTTTATGATTTTAATTATAAAATAATGGCAGGTTTTATAATATAATAATAATGACAGGCTTTTAATCTGCCTCCTAGTCAGATTTCTCAAAACAGAATCACTTGGTTTCCATGAATGCCTGTGATATGACTGGATATGCAACATGTCCTCACAGTCAGATGAATGCTTAAAAAAGGATTTGAAGTACCCCAAGCCCAGCTGCTACTGAGATCATACTAATAACCTTATATGAGAGAGAGACTTCTGTAGGAACCTTAAACCAATGTGCCATGAATAGACTAGTGCACAGAGAAGCAATACCACAGGTTTTGTTGCGTTTCTCTACTGTTGTTTCTGTGGAAGTCTTGGATGCTTTCCTTTGCAAAGCCCTTCAAATGCAGACTCTCAAAGGAAAAAGTTACGACCTGTGAGTATTTGCATGTCTGTCTGGCACAGATCTTAGCTTTTGCGGGTTGCAATGGTTTCCCCTTGGAACAAGGAGTGTGTGTGTATATATATACATATATATATATATATATATATATATGTGTGTGTGTATATATATATATGAATCTTTAGCTCAAGTATTGCTTGCTGGAAATTACTATAATGTGAGGAAGTAGTTCCGTGGTAGATGGTTGTAAGTATAAAATATGAAAACTATATTCAAGCAGAACTGCAAAGTAACTGTAGAAAGAGTAGTTATACCTTGATGTACATTACACTTGTACTCATTGTCGTGGTTTAACCCCAGCCAGCAACTAAGCCCCACACAGCTGCTCGCTCACTCCCCCCTGGTGGGGTGGGGGAGAGAATCAGAAGAGTGAAAGTGAGAAAACTCATGGGTTGAGATAAAGACAGTTTAATAGGGAAAGCAAAAACTGCGCACACAAGCAAAGCAAAACAAGGAATTCCTTCACTGCTTCCCATGGGCAGGCAGGTGTTCAGCCATCTCCGGGAAAGCAGGGCTCCATCACGCGTAACGGTTACTTGGGAAGACAAAACACCGTCCCTCCAAACTTCCCTCCCTTCCTTCTTCCCCCAGCTTTATATGCTGAGCATGATGTCACATGGTATGGAATATCCCTTTGGTCAGTTGGGGTCAGCTGTCCCAGCTGTGTCCCCTCCCAGCTTCTTGTGCACCCTCAGCCTACTCGCTGGTGGGGTGGGGTGAGGAGCAGAAAAGGCCTTGGCTCTGTGTAAGCACTGCTCAGCAATAACAAAAACATCTCTGTGTTATCAATACTGTTTCCAGCAGAAGTCCAAAACACAGCCTCATACTAGCTTCTATGAAGAAAATTAACTATTCCAGCCAAAACCAGAACATTCTCTGCCCCTTATTCGATATCATTTACATCATGCTCAGGTCTCACACGATCCAATACATTCTCATTAACCACCACTCCCTTTCCCATCCTTTGATATAATACACAGATATCATCCCTTTAGTCTATGGACGACCCCTGTGAAATGTTTGTAAAATGTCCACAGATGTCCACAAAATGTCCATTGAGTTTATTTAATCCATGACTTTGGGCTCCATCTGTTATGGTGGTTACTCAGGACAGGAGAGGTGGTGTGTTGCGTGGAGTTATTGGGCACCAAAGCCAGCTCAGGTCGGGTCACTGCTGCACTTGCCCTGCTTCTTGTAAGGCTTCTCCTCCATTGGGTCAGGTGGTTCCTGCTATGGTAATTCCTATAACATACAACTCAAATCATGGATTACAACAATTTAAAGGTATTTCCATTACAGTCTCCAGCCCTCGTCCCTTTGGACCAGACCATTGGGTTTAACATTGCAATGCCTCTTGCCCCTGCTCTGGCTTGGACTTATCCACAGACTGCAGTCCCTTAGGGGTGTACCGGCTCCAAGTGGAGCGTTATCTATGAGCCACAGTCTCTCCAGGGGTGTACCTGCTGCGGCATAGACTTACCCACAGCCACAGTGGCTTTGAGGTACACCTGTTCCAGCGTGGCCTTCTCCGTGGACCACAATGCCTTCAGAGAGAGACCTGCTCCAGTGTGGCCTTACCCACAGCCACCGTCCCCTCAGAAGTAAACCTGCTCCAACATGGCCTTACCTATGGCTGCAGTCCCTCCAGGGGGGTACCTGCTCTGTTGTGGGCTTATCCATGGCCACACGCTTTGAGCTGCTCCAGCATGACCTCATGCACAGCCACTGATGCTTCAAGGTGTACCTGGTGCAGCATGGACTTACCCACAGCCACAGATGCTTGCAGGTGTACCTTCTCCAGCATGGACTTATCCTTGGGCCACAATCCCTTCAGAGGTGTACCTGCTGTGGGGCAGATGTAACCACGGCCACAGACGCTTTGAGATCTACCTGCTCTGGCATGGGCTTATCCATGGCCACAGACGCTTTGGGGTGTCCTGCTCCCACGTGGACTCATCCACAGGTCACAGTCCCTTTGACTCAAGTTCACACTGGAGTTCCAGCCTGTCCAGTACAGCAGCACAGAAACAGCAGCGATGCCCTGGCCATCTGCCAGCCCAGGGGCATGGCCATTGATGCTATCAACATGTTCCCAGGCACAGCAGAGAAAGATGATCAGTAGTACAGCAGGCAGCAAAAGCAAAAAGCAGCCACTAACGAGCACTAGACTCTAATATACAGTAAGGCAAGCAAGCCCCATGGCAAGCACAGGAGCCTGCCGATTAATAGCTAAACAGCAATAACAGTTATAAATTTGATCTAGCACATTCCAATCAAACATGTCATTGTCTCAAACCCTTCGTGCCCCGCTTTGGGTGCCAAAAAGGACTGTCGTGGCTTAACCCCAGCCAGCAACTAAGCCCCTCACAGCTGCTCGCTCACTTTCCCCCAGGAGGGATGGGGGAGAGAATCAGAAGAGTAAAAGTGAGAAAACTTGTGGATTGAGATAAGCAAAGCAACAAAATCCTGCTGTGCTGATAATACCGTAACAACATGATGGGACATGGCTTCCTTGAAGTTTGAGTTGAAGTCTGTTGGCAGTTACCTTTTTTGCACAGTCTACACACAGACTTGTACTCTCAAGATGATGATTGTATTGCTCACATAGTCCAAACACCAGCAGCCATTCTGGCACATCGTAACTGGGAGAGCTAAAAAATAAATACCCTCTTTATTACCTCCTACCTTCAGCTCCTCAAGCCTTCAGTCTTACCCGTGCCAGTGTTGGTAATGTTTAGCTTCATATACTGGGTATTACGGCCAGGTGCATAGCTTTCCTTTTCTGTCTTGCAGTTATTTTTGGTTGACATATGTAGTTGCTTACAGTTAACTAATAAAATTGTTAGTTTATGCATTCAATTTATATAATAAATGGCTCACATCATCCATTCATTGGTTTTCCCATTAACTTCAACCATGTACTGTAGAGCAGTTACTTAAGTTTTATTTGAGATTGAAATGAATTCGTAAAGAGAACTGAAAGACTGATATTGCAGGAGTTATCTATAATTTGCATAATTTACACTTTCCAATGACTTTTTATGTGAGCATAGTTATTTAATTGCTTTATTGTTAGTCTGGCCAGTTTGTTCTAGAAGATGCTGATAATGTAAAGGTTGGTCATTTTGGATAGTGGTGGATCATGGTCACAAAGGTGAGCTCTTTTCTTGCACTGTTACACAAAGCTAGTGCAGTTTGACAACTGGTAGTTGCAGTGATTTTACTGTCACCTGACTGCTTGCTATTTTATTGGTGGTGTTTAACTGTGCTCAAAATAGGTCTGCTGTGGTTGAAAGACTTTAGGACGAACCTAAGTGAAGTGACAGCAGGGAAGAGCATTCCCGAGGTGACATGACAAGGACTGTGCTTTTTGGTGTGGTACACCAGTTTTGCGCACTTTTTTTTCTACTCTTCAATTAGTATTGCAATTGTGGTATTTACAACAGCTTTAATTGCTTTTAATATGTCAAAATGTTTCTTTTAATCTCGGCACATAGGAATCTGAATTATCTTAATAAGAAAGTCAAGGTGATTTTCGTAGCCTCTTTATTGCTTAATTCATGACAGTGAAGAAGCTCTCCATTTTATTTACATAAGTGCATAAAGTGGCAAGTCCTTGTGTTCCGCAAGCGATAACTTTTTTCTTTTCCTCATATTTAGGAAGGCTGTGGAAGAGTTACTTAAAGAGGCAAAACGTGGGAGAACCAGAGCTGAAACAATGGGAGCTATGGGTTGGTAAGTTGTGCCAAGAGGAAATGAATGCTATTACCAATGCCAAAATAAATTTTACATTTAATGTGTGACAGAAGTCTTGACCCTTTAATTTGCTTCATGTATAAATAATTTGTCTTCATTCAGGTATTAATTTGTCTGGGCAAAAATTTGAGTCCAGTTAAGAAGGAAGTTGAAGTAAATTCTACCTGCATGAAATTGCTTGTCTGGATGTCTTGAAGTCAAAGCAATTGGAAAACTGGGAGTAGCTTCTGTAATAGTATTTCCTTATAATAGATGGAATTGCAAAGTTTGGATTGTAGCCTTGTGAGTCTTTAAAATACTGGGTAGCTTCAGTGTGCATGTACTTACATACTGGCCACGTTACTGGGTTAGATTCTATTTAAGTTAAAAGAATTCATAGCCTGACAAAGAAACCTAGACCCTTAAAACAATAAAAATAATAAATGATCTGCTAGTAGAGAATCCATGTGTAAATTGCAGTCAAAAATGAACTCAAAAGTATAATCCAATTTTGGAAGGAGGTATTTTTTAATACTAAAAAAAAAACCTAAAACCCAGGGGCTAATTTGTATAGCAAGTGGGAAAAGAATCACAGTATTTAAATCTTAAGTGAAATACAGTATTAATTCTTCAGTGCAGTACTTCACTTTTTACAGCTAGATTATCACGGAATGTAATGCATGTAATTGTAATTAAAGAAGTAATAACATGCTGAGAAGAGTCATTCATCTTAAAATAATGTATATGGCTTTGATAAGAAGCTATCGGATCTAGGGATGTTCACACAAGTAGTTCCCCAGTTGACTGTGTTAAACTCATTTGTAGATAAGGTTTGGCTTCTTCCACCAACAGTAGTAAAAGATAAGCCTGCCCTGTTAATGAAGTTCTCAGCTGATTTCTTAGCTATGTTTGTTTTAGTAGCTCTGAAGAGATTAAAATAGTGTCTTGCTGAAAAAAGTTAATCCTTTATGTTTTCTAAACAAGTTTTGGGGTTTTTTTGTGTATTTAACCCAGTATTTCTGTTAGGGATGCAATTTATACTCTTTATGTTAAAATAGTCGAATTGGTTTAATCCCCTAGCGTGGTTATAGCTATACTGGTACAGCTTGCTTTTACCCTGTCAGCCTTGCCAAATGGCCAGGGAAACCAATGCATATAATTAGCACAGTGAAGTGTTGCATGCATCCAGTTACTGTGAATTTACAAGTTAATTCCAGGTATGGAGACTAAAGATTCCTGTTGGGAGATAACCAGGTGTCCCTGTGCAACTTCGCTGCTGCTTGTGCAGTCTGGAATACCTGCCAGCAGTGTGTATGGGCTTCTACTCCTGGCTCCGGCTACTTCTTATTCCTTGTCTGTATAAGAGTAGTGGTCCTGCTCAGCTGGCTGTGATGATCAGCTCAGGGTAACATGCAGTTTGCTAAAGCCTGATGCCCAAGACCTGCCAGAGGAGGGGATAGCCAAGGGTGATCTGTGCTTCAGAACAACTGCAGATTCCACTAGAGTGAAATAGTGACTGGCTAGGCCAGGGTTGTGTTAAAGGTGTAGGAGGAGAGAATTATCAAGAAGGCTTCAGGGAGAGGAAGGCTGTTGACATAGGGATTGGCATAATGATATCCTGAACTGAGACTGTTGAAGTAAGGATCCTTTCATCTGCAGAGGAACATGGGAATAACTATACTGGGTCAAACAAAGGATCCATCTCTGCAGTGCCCTGTCTCCATCAGTGGCTGATAGCCAGTGCCTAGGAAATGGAGGAAGAGTAGTACAGGAAAGTGGCAGTACTTCCTCAAGGTATTGTCCCAGCTTCGGGCGGTCTGCAGCTCAGGATATCCTGCACTCAGAAATGATTTTTTTTGTATATGAGGCTTCTCCAGGGATTTTTCCCTCTCTGAATTTATCCTTAGAGCAACTGGTAGTAATCCCATTTGTCACAAATCTGCTGTTGTAGAGTTTGGCATAGGCTAGTGTACAGCTGGTGTGTGTGGCTGTAAGGAAGGTATAAAGCCCTCCATAGGCAGATTCCCAATAAGTCTTTGGTGTCTAGTTCTGCAAACACAAGAGACAGAACAGCAGCTGGAAGCTGCTACTGCTCTCTTTCCTTTAATATTTTTTGTGCCCCCTTGTGCTGTTCTGGTCCTTCTGAACTGGCCCAACAACTAAGTATTGCATATATACATGGGAGATGAGATAACCAGTAAGATATTTGGAAGGAAATTTAACTATGCTCAGTTGAGTATCACACTCCAGCAAAATGCCATCAGATGTAACTGATATTACAGTAAATCCTGAAGGGCTTCACAGATTACATCCAGGACTGACATGTAACCTTGGAACTAAGAACTACTGAGAGGAAGGTAACTGCTGCTCTGAGCTTTGTGGATACCAAATGAAATGAGCAGAAAAGTTAGTTCATGAAAATGTATATTAGTAGACCAAATCCAGGAAAGCATAACTGGTAGAGACAAAGCAAAGAGACAAGGTCATCATGAACTTGTCTAAAAGCACAGTCTTAACAGGTAAAACACAAAACCTTCCCTCCTTGCCAAACTCAAAATGCTTACAGGTGTGTTTCATGAGGACTTCTGGGATTTCCTCAGCCCTTTGTCAGAGGAGTCCTGGAGAAGAGATGCACAAACCCTGGAGACATCTAGTATAAGGCCATCAATCCTGCATTGGCACTGGATAGTTGAAGCAACTCGCCCTATGAAGAAAAGATTTGTTCTGCCATCTGTCTTTGGGTAAGGAGAAGCAGAGGCTGCTACTGCTCGTACTTCACTGATTCCAGTTTATGTTGCTCTCCAGCAGCTGTTGGATACTGGTAAATAGATTTCTGGAGTCAGTGGCATTTGACAGGCATTGGTTAAAGGGAGGTGTGTGGGGGGGTGGCATTCCAGGGGAACTATATTGTGCATACCATTACAAAGGAGTAGTGTCTCCTGGTGAGTGTTGATGGCAGCAAAACCTTAGCCAGTAAGCCTCTGAACATGGTTTTGGGACTGCTTTCAGGTTCAAGCCACTGCTCTGTTACTGTCCCGAGTGGTTAGTTCTCCATAGCTCAAGCGCACTGCTTGAAGAAGCTCCCCCAGCACCCCTCCCTAACTTTCTGCTGTCTCCTCGTGTGAGATGGGTAGTCAGCTGCTCTTTGAGCCTAAATTGCAAGCATCCAAGCTAGCATAGCTGACAGGTACAGAAAAAATGTACCAAGCAGTCACCCTTTAGCCCACAGTCTGTGATACAAAGACGCAGCCTTGAAATATAGTGAAATATTTGTGAAAAACAGTGTTGCTAGTATTTCTTCCAGTTTGGGAATGTTTTGCCAATGTTACATTGTCTTAGAAGTTAGCTGTGCATGACATGGGTAGGTGCTGCAACCTGTAGGGCTTAGATGCCAGTAGAAAAAAGACTTGTCCCAAACAGGGAGGTTGGCGGTGGTATCAGGCAAGAGCTTATGCAGGAAGGGACATAATCTGAGACTCTCTGGGCATGGAGCAACTGTCAGTATTGCCAGTGGGCTGCATGAGCTCTTAGTTGGTTAAGAGTCCTAGTTCACTGGCCTCCATGCTCTCAGGACTGCTTAGATTGAGAGTATCTAGGTCCATGGCAAATTCATCCAAGAAATACTGGATATTGGTATTTTTAGATCTTGCATTACTGACTCTTCAGTATTGACTTGTTCCTTGGATGTTGTTGCATGAAAGGCTAAAGTAGCCAGTACACTTGTTCAGCCTGGTCACGTTCAATGAACTACCACGGCCGCACTGAAAGGGTTTAGTTGCATTCAATGAGAACTATCACGACTAGAATAACGAACAGTGCAATTTATTAAAGCAACATATAGACAGGTTCTTTTGGATTGCCGGTGATAGAATCACTACAAATAAAGCTCATGCAAATGCCTAAGTACAAACTACTTAGCTAAAAACGCATTAAAAGATGTAAAGCGACTCTATATAGAGATTTCTAAGTTTCCCAGGGGGGACACTTGGTGTAACCAAGGGTTCGAATCTTACCCAAAGGCGTCCCGATGGGGGGGAAGAGAGGTTCAGTCCGTCGACTGGTCCCAGAAGCAGAGTAGTACACGGCGATGGTGTCTTCCCTAACAATCTCTCTTTCACGCGCTATTTTTATATTATTTGTTATCTTTCAGGTGGAGCTTGAGGGACTCTAGTCATACATACCTTTGTTGTGATTGGTATAAAGCTTTCTCGCTTCGTTTTTGCACCAGAAGGACAGCATTTCGTCAAAAAAGTGACACGTTGCTGACTCAGGATAAATAATGTGCAGCTTATCGGTACTGTGTTGTCTCTCAGTCTCCGTTTTGCCCCCTTTGTCTCACAGAGCCTGGCCGCGGTGTCTCCACTCCGCTCCATCCTCCGTACTGTGCCTCCAAGAGTCAGCACACCAAGTTCTCCTGATGTGCTAACATCTAAGATTACAGGCCTAGGGAACTGTCGTGGAGACAAGGCCAAGGATAAGGAATGGATTCCTTACATACCAGCTGCACTATACCCTGGAAGCTTCTTCAGTGCTGTACCATTCTTTAAAATATTAATATAAGTCAAATTTCTAGGTTACCTTCAGCAATTATGCCACAGATGTCCTCAAGATTCTTGCTCTCAGCATCACAATATTTCTAGTTTCTGCAGTGCTCCTTTCATTTGCACTCTGTGGCCATAGTGATCCTTGTTGGGGGTCTCCTACATCCTCATGATAACACATGATATAGATCCTGCTGCTGATGTATCTGTTTGAAGCATTAGTGGAGGTAATCACAAGTAAGAAATGTGTGAGAGAAGGGGAGGGGAGGATCCTCTTCTGAAGATGTCTTAATTCTGGAAACATTGAGCAAAACAGAACAGAATCTGTGGCTAAATCTCAGTGATGCTGCTGTGATGCTGGAACTTCTGAGATGAGAAAAGACATCAGAGCAGCTATCTGAAAGTTAACACTTGAAGGGCCAGCTGGATCCAGGATGTGAAGTTGTGGACAAATAGTGTAAGAACACTTCAAATGGTTAGATAAATGTATCCTTGATTCATCAGATGGAATAAAGCTGTAAGATACTGGGATTTCCATTGTGTGTCTAGGTAAAATCAAGCTAAAAGCTCAGCTTCCCTTAAGTGGTTTTGTTGGTTCTATGTACATAATTCATAAGCTTCTTATAGCAGGTGAGTTAGGTTCCATTTTAAGGGGTTTTTCTGCTTTAATTGAGGAAGGCAGTTAAAAAGCTACAAAAGCTACTGTGTGGACAAGTTTTAGAGGCTATTTTTTTTTCTTCAATGTATAGGTCTGGTCTTCAAAGATGCTGATAGAAAGTGAGCTAAGGCTGAACTGAACCTAATCTTCTCTGCTTACTAAAATACCTAAAATAAGATATGGAAAAGGTTATTTTGGGATGGTTTGTTCAGCTCTGCATTGTAAGAGCAGATGAAATTGCAAAAAGAAAATAAATGTTGGAAGCATTAAATTATTTTTAACCCTATTTCTTGTAAAGCAATCCTCAAATTGCTTTCATTCCTATAGATAGCTTTCTGTTCGATACCAAATCTGTTAGAAGTACTGCAGAATACAAGATAATGAAGATGAGGCTGAAGGGTTTGAGGGCAGCAGAACTGCAAAGTGCTGTGTTGCATCTTGTCTTTGAATGGGTGTTGTGTGACTGTGCAGAAACACTGCAATGTGATTCCCCTACATCTCTTTCATTTGAATGTGAAAAGGAGGAGAAACAGGGTACGGACAGAGGTTGTAAAGTCAATATGTTAAAATCTTGTGATCAAAGCACAGGTTCCCATCCAAAGTCCTGCCAGCTGTATCTAGCTGCCAAGACCATACATAAAAGCTTGCAGTGTTGTCCCAGGCATCCTCTTTTGTGAGATCCACTGTGAAAGGATAACAGCCTAGATTAGTTGGTTTGGCAAAACAACCTCTAGCTGCTTTTTTTTTTTGCCTTCAGTCACTCTTCTGTTAAGTACTGTATTTTCCATGGCAGTTTGGAAGTGGTAGAAATGTACTTGTAAGTTCATGCATAATGAACTCTGTTTCCTGGAAAGATCTGATTTACTCCATATGCTGAGGCAGACTGTGCCAAGCCTGTTTGATATGGCCAGTTACTCAGCAGAGGAAAGGCTGTGGCACATGGCACTGTACTCTTGTGTCTTAAATGGTGTCAGTGTGTTTTACTGCTAAGAAGTTGTATGATACACTTCTGTGCTGAACTGCACTGCTACACTTGATGACAGGTATTGGCTGGAAATTCTGTGTTATTGCACAGAAGTTGGCTTAAAATGTCAAAAGTCGGGTTAAGATTTGACCTATGTTTGCAATAATGGATTTAATCTTTTTTTCTTGCTCAAAATGCAATGTTGACACTTTGTCATTGCATAGTGGAGAGATTTTGGGGTGTGTGGGACTTATCTGTGGAGGGGGATGAGGTTCTGTGAGTAAGAATAGCTTGGTTTAGCTTACTGGAGCATGCAAAGCAAAAAGTGAACTCTTACACTGAGTGAATACATTGCTCCAGAACTGGAGTCCATTTTGCAGACAAGGCTGCTCTAGAATTGCAGGTTGCGTGCTTGCTTTGCTCACACCTGCAGCCCTGCTTCAGGCACGCTTCAGTTCGGAACTTTAATTTTCTTTTAACATGTCTTTTATTATTTTTTTATGAAAAGAAAACCTTTTAAAAGCTGTTCTGTGGCACTGTTTGCTAGTCAGCAGTATTGTGTTCCTCCTTGCATAGGCTGAGCTTGCCTCCCAGCCCTTCAGAACTTACATTGAGGGCAAAGCTGTCATTGAATTGAGCGTTGCAGGATCACACCTACAGCAAGCCGGAGGCTTGTCTTCGGGGAGGTCAACTGTAGAAGTATTCTACAATTTTCTCACCATTAGAAATGCTCTCAAAGATAGTGGATTAATACAGTTCACTTTTAATCTTCATAGTCCTGTATATACCGTAGATATATGTAAACATTATGGGCTTGTGTGTGTGCATGTGTAATGTAGCATGTGCCATACATTTCCTTGTCTTTAAGATTTAAAGGCAGAATTTGCTTTGTTGAAGTCTGAGGTCAATAAAACTAAGGACTGATGTCTCTCTTCAGCGCCATAACTAACTGCTGCTCCGTGAAAGCCCAGTGGCTCGCTTTTATCACTGTATGATGGTGAACTAATGGCATCTCTTAGCTGACTCTGAAGCCCTGCATTTCTCAGTTTTCATTCTTAGCATAGCTCAGGCAGCACTTATAGTGCCAAAAAGAAATAAATACTTCAGCAAGGTGAATTTATTTAGGGCAGATTGTCTCATCCTGGTGCTATATATATTAGTGCTTAATCAATGCATTAGTTTTTTAAAAAAAAACAAGAGGAAGGAGACAAATGTGAAATAGTTTTTCCCTGGATGCAGTCTAGAGCAAGCTGCCCTCCTTGGTAGGAAGTGTTGAGGTACAACAGTTTAATGCTGGCATAAGACATACAGAGGACTTAAATCTTGGCTGTTTTGTGTTACGTCTTCAGTGTAACCTGTGCCATGGCATGTTCAGCACCATGTTCATAGCTGATGTAGCTTGAAGCAGAAACCCTATTCTACTGACATATGTTAGCCTTGTATTTTTACTTAGTAATACAGTTAATGGATAAATGCTGTCTCCCTAATTTACAAAACAGCTATACTAGATACAGATCTAGACCTTTTTTTATTATTTTTTTTAACCAGGATTTGAGCAAAACAGTGTAGATTTATATGCAGAAAGTTTAGAAAACTCTAAAACTAGTTATGCTGTAGAAGTGTGTCAAGAAATACGTAGCGGAAATTAAACAGTGTGGCTGTTTAATGTATACTTCTAAAATGACTCTCATAAGTTCTTGGAGGATTTAGGACAAGATAAATTATCAGTAATGCTTAGCAGGCAGACCTGAAGCAAAAGACCACAGTAAATGCCATGTCCAGTTAAAAATCATGAAGTATGCTAAATAATCAGACAGGATCTTCATTACAATATTCTTGTTGTTCTGATACCTCTGACTATTCAGAGGTGTCAAAGGTTTTTAAGTGGTCACGGTATAGCTTCTACACTTACACAAAATATTCAAGTAAAATAGATGATCTTAAGGTTGCGGTGTTAGGAGTCATTGATTCCATAGTTGATTCAGTAAGTGGCACTGTGATCTCCAACAGCTCTGCTTTGTTAGAGTAATCCCGTTACTTCTCCATTAGCCTGCAGACTCAAAAATGTTGTGAAGACAAACACTCCCACTACACACAAAGTCTTCAGAGCGATTTCTGCTTACTGCAGGAATGTATTCAAACTGGGTTTTTCTCATTCCATTCTTTAAGAGAAGATAAATTGGGAATAAGTAGACTACGGCTGATACCAACAGGGTAAATGAAATGTACAGTACTTGTTTACTAAAACTAGCTGATAAATTATGTGCAAAAGTGCTAAGCTGACAGAGGAGAAAGTCAGAAACAATGAAAAGAGTTGGATAAGTATCCTTTCTGTTTAAGAAAAAGAAATAAAACGCTTTGTTTGGTGGTTGCCAGGTTTAAGTTAAAATTGGTATGCCTTGTGTATATGTGTTATCGCTACAGCTGTTTGCGTTCTTCATGTGTGTCTTTTACTTTCTGAATACCTTGGTTCATTAAATAATGCTGACTTTACTAGATTATGATCATATAAACCATTCTGATTTGACTTAGAGCGATGTTGCTAAATACTTGATTCCTGAATACCTAAGTTAAGCACCATCAGCCTTAAAATATATTGTCATCCTCTGCTTTAGCCTGCACACACTACCTTGTGAAAATCATGTGGATTTTCACTGTGTTGAAGTAGAATAATTTTCATCCTATAAAGAGTAAGATAAAAGGAGAATGGAGACAACCTTGAGTGTATCTTTCTGTACTGAGAGTTTACACTAGGTGGCATGCAAGGAAAGCCAAAAGCACAAACCTGTCTTAAAATTGTTGAAGTTAAAATCTCAGATTTGTTTCAGGATGTTTTTATCTTGTCTTTTGATCACTTTTAAATGTCTTTACAGGTTGAAATGTCCTCTTGCTGGTACAAATAAAAGATTTCTTCTTAACACCATCAAAAACACGTTACCATCTCAAAAAGAACAAGACCAAGAACGTGAGCAAAAGGAAGACAGTAAGGAGCCTGAGCCAAACAAAAGCAGGAAAGAAGAAAAGCCAAAGAAACGCAGAATTCACCCATATACACCCAGCTTTCAGTCCAGAAGGAGAGTCAGCTACTCTCCTCCAAGGCACCGAAGCAGGAACCAGCACACAAAGGATAAGCATGAAAAGCGATCAAGCAAACGATGAGGAGAGTGACGAATAGGTGTTGTTACAAGCCAGGAATGTCATTAAGTGTCAGACTGGAGGGTTGTCTCAGTTTTTCAGGAAAAGATGCTGTTCAAAATAAAATTTTGAACTGAGTTGCTTGTGTGAGAAGTAACCTTGAGGTAGCTAGGAAACCTTTCTTCGGGACCTTTAAGAGAAAAGCAAAGTACAGCATAAATCTTTCAGTCGTTTTAGAACAGACATTCCTTTCCCTTTGCTCCATTCCTCTCTCCCCTTCTGACTAAGCTTAGGGTCTTGGTGATGGAGCGTGATACGTGTGTCACTGTCTGATACAACTTGTTTAGTCATGTCACTCTTTTGAAAAGAAATTTAAATTAAGCAAAAATCTATTTATTGTGTAAAGTTGGCAGAACTTCTTTGCTGCTAACCAATAAAGAAGTTTTGCGTGTTTGGGTTAGTTTAGTTTTAGAGAATCTAGAAGAAGGGAAAGCTGGTCAGTGCCTGGCCAAGCACATACATTTTGTATAGAATATAAGAGTTCGCTTTCTTTACTATAAAAAGAACAAATTTAAAATGGGCGATGCTGGTTTTGCTTTCCAGGAGGAACTACCAGGAAATACTGATTTTGCTTGTTATTGTATATTCACAAACCTGTCATAGATAATAATAAACATTACCCCTAAAAAGCCATATCTGCAATAATTGTCTCTGTTTAGACTTCCCTGTGTAAGGAAGTAGTTTGAACAGTCTGTTGTCATGGTGCTTTCAAAACAAACCTTGAAGACAAAATTGTTGTTCTCTGTCCACTGCTAGGAAGTTTCCAAGTAAATGTGTAATATTAGAAATGCAGCGATGATACTTAAAAACAGTCAAATGCTCACTTTCCAAGCCTGTGTGACAATTCTGTAGTGGTACAGTTCTTAAACTTGTGATGACTTGGAGCACATATAATACACATCGGCAGATTCTACGTCTCACTTCTGTTTGTGTTACAATAACAAACTTCTGTGGGAAATATTTTGTATTTCGGAACTCTCAGAAGTAATTGTTTTGAACATAGGTTTCTGGTTTTAAGTGTGTTGACAATAAAATCGAAAATGTTCATTAAAAGTGCTTTGTGGAATTAGTGCTTTTAATGGGTTTCTTAACTGACATGGGCCTCTCTTCTAAGGGAAAGGAGGACCAGCACTTCATGGTCCTCCAGTGTTGTGTCAGGGCAAGAGTGCCACCTATAGGCTTATCTATACCTTGTCTTGCTATACTTACCTGTCTCTCTTGGAAAGATCATGTTAGCTAGGAGATGGGGAGACCAAAGTGGAGATCTGCCATGGCTGAATTTTGATGCATGAGCTGGGAATTACTCTTCTGAGTAATGGGAAGGTAGTTAAGCAGGCGTTGAAGCTACCGGTGGCTGCTAGGGTCAGCATATCCAATAAAGTGGAATACTTTTACATTTCCACTGAGGAGTTGTGGGTAGTTTCTCTATCTCCCTGCCGGAACCATAACACTGTAACAGAAGTCCCAGCCTTTCAGAAAATGTCCAACAATTTAAGTGGAATGAAGGAAAAAGTAGTATCTTTGGAGAATGTGCAACTATCTTTGGTTTAAACAAACAGGTGTTGTTTGCAGTCCTTATTTTGCTGGACACTGGTTGTGTTCTCCTTAATAATCCTTTTTGGAAGGACAGCACCTGTAATACCGGCTGGGCTCTGCTGCAGTGACAGTGCTGGATGGATGTGGCTTTGCAGCAGAGAATTCATGTCACCGTTGGTCAGATTTGGGGCTGGAGATGTTCCACAGGACAAAGCCCTGTGAATTCTTGGTGGTCTGGCTTGCAGTGATAATATGGTGTCCTGAGAGCTTTCCACACGCAGGCCTTCAAACACCCCTTTAGGGTAAGTGCTGCTGTTGATTCTACATTAATTTAAGCCAAGCTTTCAGATAGGGAAAGTGATTAGAGTATGCTTTCAAAATTAGTCTGGATTGTTGATAGAGAGCGCTTCTGTACTAAAAATGCGCAACTGGAGGATCTGACATGACCTAAACCAGATAGCTGGAGAAAGCCTGTTTTCATCAGTGGTGGTAGGTTCAGATCTAATTCCACTTTTTTCTGACTACAGAACATATGTGAATTGCTAATCTTTCATTGGTTGATTCCATATTTTAGTGCTTTCATCAGTGTACATAATAAAAACAAAGAACTCTGCTGCTCATTAACTGTTCTTAAGGCAAATCTTCACCTGCTGATCACTTTTTTAATTAAAAATTGGGTGCATAAAGCCAGGTTTGTATTGTGTCTACAGTTGCTCATATTGTGCAGCACCAGCATCACGTTTATAAGGTATCTTAAAGATAGGATTTAAACCCTGAGACTTAAAGCTGGACGTGACTTTTCAAAATATATTATTAATTCCTGTAACTCAGGACACTTGTTACTTGTTAAAGTGCCTAGTCCTTAAAATAAATAAATAAATAGTGTGTTCTTGGTCTCAGCTTCCCGTAGTAGTGCGTTGCAGCCTAGTTACTGACAGGGGAGGGGAATGCACCGTGTGTTAATGTTGCTGCAGTGATACTTCAAAGGTGTTTATCTGTGAGCTACTAATGTTGTCTTTGTTTAGTTTCAGTGCACGTTGTACGGATAACAGAGTTTATTCAGGTGAGGGTGTTCTCTTGCCATAGCCACAAGAACTTGTTAATTAGACTTTATTATTATGTTGGACAGAAAGCCTCCAAAATGTTCATTTTCATCAACCCGGTACTGAATGTAGATCACAAAACAACATGAAAAAGGAGGAGAAAACATTTTATGATTGGACTTTATGAAATACTTCTATTGGTTTCGACTGTCAGGGATATAGTGACGTGCAGTTCTTACGTTCATTGTACAGCCTCTTCTCTTTTGTAAATCCAGTTTGAATTATTTACAATGAATCATGAATGTCCAGGAAAAGCCCAACAGATTTGACATATAGCATGACTTAAAGGTAAGAACAGACCCTGTTTTTTAGAGTGATCCAAGTTTACTTCACAGAAGTTTCCTGACATGCAGTTGTAAGAGCGTTCCTTAGTGATTATGAAATTTCTACAAAAAACTAGTTAACAAAGGAGATGTAAATGTTTGTAGATCAATGGAATAATGTAGCAGGAGGGGGTTGCTTTTCCTGCACAAACAGAACTGGTTTTGTGTTGTGGCTGCAAGTTGATCACTGAGAAGCATGTTTCCTCTCCTGCCCTATCGGAGCTCTCATTAATAATTACGTGTTTTCAGTTAATTAAACTGGAACAACACAAAAGTAGACTTGCTTGGATAAGTAGCAAGAAAAGATATTTGGGTTGTGTTTGGAGAAGGATTTTATTCATTTTATCAGTGGAGTCACTGGTCCACCAAATCTTTATTCATGTGAGTGATCTTTGCACTTGCAAATAATCCTGTTATAGCTCACCATCTATGAATGAAACTCTCGTCTGCATTAATATATGCTCTTAGTGACTGTCAATAGGAAATAATCAAGAGTAAATGTTAAAGAGGGAATAGCTCTAATTAAGGAAAAAAAAGCCTTTAAAATTTGCAAACTATATATATTCACACCCTGATTTCCAGATACAATAATCTTAAGACAGAAAAAAACTCAAATACTTCTATGCCAAATATTTAGCAGCCTCTCAAAGTCTCAAATGAACACTGTGCATATATCTTCCTTATTTATTTTACATTGGTTCAGTATTGCTTAGACTCTAAATTTTCCAAATATGGTTTTAGTAACTCTCAGGCTGTTACCCCCACCTTATAAAATGCTTCCAGAAGGCTGCATCTATATTGAATCCCAAAACATTGAATCTCCATCTGTATGCAACAAAAACAAACTTTTGTTTGTAAGGGAAAGCAAGAAGAATATGCTATTTTTACACAAAATTGCTGTTCATACAATACTCACTGCTACCCAAAATGGTGAGCCTTGTGTTACGACTGGAATGTTGAGCCAAATACTTTAGGCTAAGGAACGGTGCAAGTTCTGCATAGTTCTCCCAAGAGTGTCCTATGTCTTCTAAATTGCCGTCGCATGGGGCTAACTGCACAAGCGCTGTGTGGGAAGTGGCGTGGTGCCCTGGAGAGGGGATGCAATGCCCTGTAATGTTGGTGTAGGTCTCTGAAGAAGAGTTCAGTTCCCATCCACTGCTTCCTTGTCGGATCTTAGGCAGGTTTTCATGTTGCTCTGGATATGTCTGTACGTAAAAAAATAAGTTTTGCATGGTCATAAGCACTGTAGGCTGTGTTTCTCACCCATCTTCTGTCTTGGCTGCTCTGCAGATGGCCCTCAGCTTCCCAGCGTGGCTCTGTTTGATAAGGTCCCACGAGCTTGTGCGGCCCTGTGTCCTTCAGACCCACTAGCCACCCCTGCCATGAGCCTGGCTGTGGATGCGGGCAAGCCAGACCACCCTGGCTTTGGCAGTGAGCAGGGCAGATTGGGGGCTTAATTTCTTCTCTATAAAGGGGGATTTGAGATGTAGGAATACCCAGCATAGACAAGTAGGAATGCTTTGGGAAAATCACATCACAGCCTCGTGTCAATAACCTCAGGCATTCTGTATCATCTGTGAAACACCATTACGGTCGGGAGTATGACATGACAAACAGATTGTGTTCTGCCATCTCAGTGTCATCACAAGCTGGGACATGGTCACAAAAAGAGCGTTACAAGGATGTGACACAACAGTCACAAAGGCAAAAATCAAAACTTTGTCAGAAAGTGAAGGCAATGGCATCTTTAATGATGTGGATGAGAAAAGGCTGTCTAGACCACAGTAGAAAATCAATGTAACTGAGGATTTAATTGGACTCTAAGTCAAAGTGCAGCCCCAGAGAGCTGACAGAGACTCGTGCTAGCGAGCGGAAAGGAAATCCTGCTGCCTTCTGCTGTCCTCCCCCCGGCACTGGTTTGGCTTTGTGCGGGAGGAACCTTGGCTACCCCATGGCAACCAGTTCATGTTCCTTTGGGTGGCAGACGCAGCACAGTGAGAGTCTTCCCTGCTCTCTCATCGGTCCTGACCCATCTCAGGTCTGTGCTGAGATGGCAGAGATCCTTAATGTTTGTCAGCTTTAAGGTTAAGGGCACAAGCCCTGCAACTCGGTAGAGTTGACTCAGATGCTTGTCAAAAATGTATGGTAATTAGAATAATAAGAAAAACTAACATATACTGCATCTAGTTAATCATTGATCCTTTTAAATTGTATGTTTAGCAGTTTAAGTAAAGTTCACCTTCTGGAGATCCTTCCTTGGTTTGTGCCTGCATGGTCGGAGCTCAAGCAGGTTGGCCACTGCAGGGCCCCAGCGTGGGGGAGTTTGATTTTGTTATGGAAGATCGGAAAGAGGAGCATGAATGCAGGACCATGGTATGAAAGGGAGAATGCAGGGATGTGGCCTGGTGTTTACGTGGGCAATCAGCAGCCGGAATAGTCTTAGTGCAGTCTCACTTTTCTCTCCTGCCAAGCAGGAATGCACCCGATCACCTCCAGCCAGGCATATCCCTGGTCCTCTGCTCGTCATGAAACCCATGGCCCAGCCAAGCCGTCTGTGCTTTCCTGGGGCACACAGACAGAAATGGGGAAAGACTGCAGAAAGTGCTACAGGAGCAATATTACATGCAGCTTAATATCAATTGTGTAAATACAACGAAAGTCTGGTTTTGGGAAATGTGGGTGGACATTCTGCTTGAGACTCTGTGTCTGAATTCTCCAGCTTTTCCTGGGAGAGGAACTGCCTATGTCTTTTGAAATGTCCCATGAGGGTTGAAAGTTTGCCCAACGCTAGTCATTCAAAACGTCTCAGGGAGAGAAAAATGCCAGCAAGCAGCTAATCCATAAGAAACAGCAACGACAGACAGTTCCTGGAAATGAGCCGTTGTTTAAGTTCAAGAATAAGAATATTAAGAAAGGAGTATAACACATGAAGAAAACCAAGGCTTCATGTGAGCTATTGCTTTGTCTTAATTCTGTATATTAAGTTCAAATACAGTCTTCTCTCCCTACCGTATTAGCAGACACCAGAGTAATAGCAAAAGCCAAAGGGAAGGTAAGAAAAATAGTTGGTGTTGTCAATCTGGATGTCTAAACTTGGGCAACTCTGCCCACAGCAGACCTCTAAATTAAAACATCTCTCCAGCGTAATCCACTGTGTTGCTAAAGCAGCAGAGAGGTGGTGTTGCTGGGATTTCATGGCATTGCTCGTTCAGTTTCTAATGCTTCTCCAGCCAGTGCTGGGTGGTTAGTGCCTCTCTGAACCCTTCCATGCAGAGAAGGCACTTGCAAAGTCCTTGAAGGACGGAATATGTTTTGTCTAGAAGAGTTTGACTCTGAGTGTTATCTCCTTCTTTGTCGCCTGGTCTTGATTTACTAAGCTGGGGGCTGCCTTGAGGAGAGGCAGGTGGAGTTTCCCATGGTTTGGCCCTGCGCCTCCCTCCTCGAGGACCCCGGCAAGATGCTGTGTGGAGCACGGCTACCACAAGGACCCCCTTCACATTAAACACCTGAGACTGTTCTGGTTAAATAAATCTATGGAAGGAAGCATAGGCTCCTAGGAAAGTGGATGGTACCGTATCCACGAGTAAGTCCTTGTCTGGTATGAATCAGTGAATTTGTGCTGCCGTCAGCAGGGCTGGGCTGGTTTGCACTGCGCAAGGCAGGTACTCCCCAGACTAAAAGGGAAAGGGGCTGCAAATGTATTTTCCCTCCCTATCACCAGGCTTCTATTTAGGGTGGCTATTACCTTATTGAAAATTTTATATCTATAATGTGCTTTGCAAATATATACAAGGAATCGCAGCCCTCTGTGCTAAGGCCTGGCGTTTGCAGGGTGTTAGGCCAGAGCAGGGTGAAGCAGCTCAGGCTTGGCGCTGCGCTGGCCTTTGGTCTGCCCGGAGCTCCTGCCCACATCCTGCCTGCAAGCAGCAGGTAGACGTACAGCTCCTTGTGATGTCTGCCTGCTGAAAGGGTGGAAGATCAGCCCTGCCGAGAGGGAATCCCTTCCCCAGGGTGGCTCTGGGTCTGCCTCACCAACAGGTCCCATTTGGACTTGGATCCTGGCGGGAATCTTCTTGCAACAAGGAAGGGACTGGGAAGGCACAGCTCTACCTTTCCGTAGCAGGAAAGGTATTTTCCGTTCCTATTGCATCCTGCCCAACAGGCTCCCTGCTGTCTGAGAAATGAGTTAAACTAGCAATAAAAGTCCACAGGAATGAATTTTACCTAAACTTCACTTTTCTTTGCCTGTTGAAAATTATTTCCCAGCCACCTCCAACCTCAGGAGGGAGCAGAGAGCCCCCACCACGCTCTCATTACCAAAGATTCACACCCAGCCGCTGCTGCCAACTTTTTTTTCCTTTTTTCTCCTTTCTAGGTTGAAGTCTTTAATAATTTCGTGTCTCTTTCAGCCTAGGCTCCAGCCTGGGAAAAACAAACCTGCTAGCCTGGCGAAAGCCAAACACACACGGCCCAATTACCAGCTTCCCCACTGTTCCTTTGGGCCGGCTGGTATTCTCCCTGCCTTTGTTTCGCTGCCTGCTCCCTGCCTCCGAGCAGCTTCCTTTGACTCCGCTCCACGCAGCCGGGCAGAACGAGATCCAGCAGGTAAACTGAGGAAGGGCTATTGTCCAGCCACCCCTCGCCTGTGGACCTCTGCGGTTTTTCTGAGCTTCACACAGGCATACCTCTGTAAAGAGTTGCTTTGCTTTTTAATTAGAGGAAAACGCATTGTTTCTTTGCACTTAAAATACTTGGGCATGGGGAAGGCAGCACTGACGTGTCTCGGTAACGGCAGACCATGTGTCCTGCTTTGGGTGCTGGGCGCGGGTCGCATCGTTTTGCCTCTGCGTGGTGGTTGTCTGTCTGGCAGCCTGTGCCTTGGCTGGTGCTCGTCCTGGCAGCCTTGGGAAGAGCCAGGGAGGATGGATGGGGCTGCCTCCACGGCCATGTGCTCCCGCAGCTCTCCGGGACAAGGGAAGGTGTGTGGGAGCAGTGCTGCCAGGACCTGGCCTGGCTGTCCTGTGGCGGGGACAGGCTGGTGCCCGTTGTTACCCAGCAGCACAATTGGGGAGGTGGGAACTGGCAGGGGTAAGCCACTGCCAGCCCCCAGGATAGGTGCTCAGCACGGTGGGGTCTCAACTCGTGCCACTGCCAAGCTCCCCCTCTGCAGCTGCAGGGGTGTCCACCTCCCATTTTAGAGGAGGGCAAACTGTTCCCCAAACATGCTGCACCAGCTGAGGTCCCCAGAAGAGCTTCTGGGGGTGAGGAGGAGGAGCGGCCAGTCCTACCTCCCTTTCTCAGGCAGCACCAGCTTGTCCTTCTGCCCCAGCGACCCCATCTTACCATGACCCAAGCGTCCCTGGAGCCCCAAGCTGCCCAAGTGATGAGGGCTCGTGCTGAGGACCAACTCACCACAGTTAACATCTGTGCTAATAAATAAAATGGGGCAGGACTGGTCCTCCAGCCCCTGGGCTGCCAGCTCATGTCTGTCCAGCTGTGGTCCCTTAAGCAGACCAGCCCCAGGCAAGCTGCCCACCCTCAGCCTGGGCACCCTGCGGGGTGATGCTAGCTGGTGGGGCCAAAGCCATGCCAGGGTGGCACTGACCAAAGGTGGTGCCTAAGAGACAAGTTTGGAGTTAGGTGGGTTTCTCCAGCTCTACTCAAAGAAGTAGCATAAAGGTGCGAGGTGTGGGGCATGCAGTTGGCCACCGATACTTGCCCTCGAGAGCAGGATGCTTTGGGAGATGCGGTGGATGCCCTGAGACAGAGTCCCCGGGATGTGCAACATCTGCACGGCTGCTCTTTGAGATAGCAACTGAAAATCGACTTTGAAGGGTGAGAACTGACCGGAAACAAAATATCTTCCCCATCTTTCATTAGCACGGCTGCAGCTACAAATGCACTCTCCCTGCTCAAAGGATTTACAGTTCACGAAGGATTTGTGTGTGGGAAAGGAGCTGGCGAGGGGAGCACTGGGGAGAAGCTTAAAAGTGAATTGTTAGAACATATCTCCATCTCAGCCCTCAGTTTATAAAACAAATTCTTGAGGCAGGTGCTTGAATTCACAACCTCTTTAGAGGGAATTTATCAGCCCCAGGAATATACTGGTTAAGAAAAAAAAAAACTATCACCATCAGCTGCTAGGAGGGAAAAGCTAATCATCTAAACTTTACTGCGGGAGAGGTGCAGCTGTCAAAGCAATAAGGTAAATGAGTCTGAGGCTAAAATGGTTTTTGCAGCAGAACTCTGCTCCCTGCTAAATAGGGGAGATTGAACTATAGCACCATTCCACTATTCCCTGGTAATGCACCATTTTGGGGCTGACTGGGTGGTCTTAAGTCCATTGCCACAGTGGCTATATCGCTGATAGCAATCAAGGCCCCGCAGCTGAGACCCTGAGTGACCTGCTTCAGCAGCTTTTTTCAAACCCCAATTCACTCATTTGTGTGGGATGCTTTTCTGCTACTTTATTTATGGGATTACATAAATGAGCCATTAAAAATGTAAATCTTCAGAACGGTTGAATAATAAAGATTTAAACAATAAGCTCAGGGTGGTACAGTACAGAAACTTCCCCGAACCAGCAGTACTGCACCATCGTGGCTATGGCAACAATAGCGGGTTAAGGGAAAGAGAGAGCAAGGAGGAAAATAAAACGTCCCGGCATTGTTACAGTCACTGGCACCGCAGAAAGATTAGGGATTTTTTTTTTTTTACAGAGTATTAGAACAATAATGAAGATGTGCCATTATGCGCCACAAAGGAGACCATGCCATCCCTCACATAGTGCAGGTGTCAAAACAATCGGGCTGGCTGCAGAATTGAGTTTAAGTGAAGTTTGTCCCACCTCACCACAAAGCGTTTAACCCTTCCCAGGCCAGAGCCAGCTACAGACGTGCCATGGTTAGCACAGGCTCTTTTCCCTTCTCTCCTGTGCCGTTAGGCATCTGGTCTGAGCATCTTTATTCATCAGCAGAGGCAACGAAGCTGTACACCATGTACCTTGCTGAGGAGGAGTTGGCTGCAGGTTTTATTTGGCTTTCCTTGTGCTTATATCACATTGAAGTACCTGGTGAGGGAATGGCACAGTGAAGAATTGTACTGAGGTTTAGTTAAGTCCCACTGCAGCCTTTTCTCTGCAAAGGATAAAATGATGGAAGTAGCTTCTAAGCTCTGTTAAGCTCAAAATTTGTGGGACGAAATAGCAGTAGAGCTATTTCGTCTCACAAATTTTGAGCTTAACAGAGCTGATTTTCCCTGTACAGCTGTGTGTTTTAGGTGTCCCATAAAAATCTTCATACGACAACTGTAGTGAAGACGACTGAGATTCCACCAGTGTTTTAGACGTGCGCACCTTGAAGACAAGCTCTGAGCCACATCAGTTCTCTCCCTAGAAGCGGATTACAGCATGTGGTGCACTACTTTAATAAGTTTCTCCTATCATTCAATTCTGGGAACTGAGTAGGTATTTCGTATAAGTAAATTTGGGAGTTTATTTGGGAGAGTAAATTTGGGAATTTGTATAAAATTCCAGAGTAAATTTGGGAATTTCTATAAAAGACACATTGCCTCCCTATTTCAAAGGTCACCACCCTCTGGATATTAGTATTTCTAACCTAAAGGCAAATGTGTACCCCTACCATCCTAATTCCTACGCTGTAAGAAGGTTGAGGCCGGGGCCCGGCATCCATTGCTGCCCAGTGAATCATGACTCACTCACAGAAAAGACAGTGATCATGACAAAAACAGCTACATTCAGATACATTTTTAATTGACTGGGCTTGTAAAACTTATAAATTAAGTGCCACATGAAAAAAAAGTTGAATTTTTCTGCAAATAATGTAAATAGGCAAGATGTAATATGGCTTGCAAGTGAAGTCGTCTACAGCAACAGGTTTTCATGCATCGCTAGAACTCAATCTGGCCACTGTCGTAAGAGACAACAAAAAATGTTTTTACAAATGTATTAATGACAAAAAGAGAGCCAAGGAGAATCTCCGTCCTCTACTGGATGCCGGGGGGAACGTTGCCACCAAGGATGAGGAAAAGGCGGAGGTACTTAATGCCTTCTCTGCCTCAGTCTTTAATAGTCAGACCGGTGATCCTCAGGGTACTCAGCCCCCCTGAGCTGGAAGACAGGGACGGAGAGCAGAATACGCCCCCCATAATCCAAGAGGAAGAGGTTAATGACCTGCTACGCCAGCTGGACACTCACAAGTCTGTGGGGCTGGATGGGATCCACCCGAGAGTACTGAGGGAACTGGCAGAGGAGCTTGCCAAGCCACTCTCCATCATTTATCAGTGGTCCTGGTTAACAGGGGAGGTCCCAGACAACTGGAGGCTTGCCAATGTGATGCCCATCTACAAGAAGGGCTGGAAGGAGGATCCGGGGAACTACAGGCCTATCAACCTGACCACGGTGCCAGGGAAGATTATGGAGCGGTTCATCTTGAGAGCTCTCACAAGGCAGGTGTAGGACAACCAGGGGATCGGACCCAGCCAGCATGGGTTCATGAAGGGCAGGTCCTGCTTGACCAACCTGATCTCCTTCTATGACGAGGTGACCCACCTAGTGGATGAGGGGAAGGCTGTGGATGTGGTCTACCTGGACTTTAGTAAAGCCTTTGACACTGTCTCCCACAGCGTTCTCCTGGAGAAGCTGGCGGCTCATGGCTTGGACGGGTGTACTCTTTGCTGGGTGAAAAACTGGCTGGAAGGCCGAGCCCAGAGAGTTGTGGTGAACGGAGTTAAATCTAGTTGGCGGCTGGTCACAAGCGGTGTTCCCCAGGGCTCAGTGTTGGGGCCAGTCTTGTTTAACATCTTTAACAATGATCTGGACGAGGGGATCGAGTGCACCTCAGTAAATTTGCAGACAACACCAAGCTGATCTCCCTGAGGGTAGGAAGGCTCTGCAGAGGGATCTGGACAGGCTGGATTGACGGGCCGAGGCCAATTGTATGAGGTTCAATAAGGCTGTGTCAGGTCCTGCACTTGGGTCACAACAACCCCAGGCAACGCTACAGGCTTGGGGAAGAGTGGCTGGAAAGTTGCCCGGTGGAAAAGGACGTGGGGGTGCTGGTCGACAGCCGGCTGAACATGAGCCGGCAGTGTGCCCAGGTGGCCAAGAAGGCCAACGGCATCCTGGCCTGTATCAGGAATAGTATGGCCAGTAGGCGGAGGGAGGTGATCGTGCCCCTGTACTCGGCACTGGTGAGGCCGCACCTCGAATACTGTGTTCAGTTTTGGGCCCCTCCCTACAAGAAGGACATTGAGGTGCTGGAGAGTGTCCAGAGAAGGGCGAGGAGGCTGGTGAAGGGTCTGGAGAACAGGTCTTATGAGGAGCGGTTGAGGGAGCTGGGGTTGTTTGGTCTGGAGAAGAGGAGGCTGAGGGTAGACCTTATCGCTCTCTACAACTACCTGAAAGGAGGCTGTAGAGAGGCGGGTGTTGGTCTCTTCTCCCAAGTAACAAGTGATAGGACGAGAGGAAATGGCCTCAAGTTGTGCCAGGGTAGGTTTAGATTGGACATTAGGAAAAATTTCTTCACCAAAAGGGTTGTCAAGCATTGGAACACGCTGCCCAGGGAAGTGGTGGAGTCGCCATCACTGGAGGTGTTCAAAAAACATGTAGATGTGGCGCTTCAGGACATGGTTTAGTGGGCATGGTGGTGTTGGGTCGACGGTTGGACTTGATGATCTTAGAGTTTTTTTCCAACTTTAATGATTCTATGATTCTATAATTTAGTTTCTCCATTCATTTGCTGGATTTGAGTCTCAAGCGAGCAAGCCCATACAGTGGGCAAGGGATATAGGGCTGCTGCAATCCAGCCCAAACGTGGCTTTGTGCAGTGCCACCCACCAGGTGGGTAGCACATACAGAAGAAGTGCACATGTTGGGCAACCCCTTCAGAAGTCCCCACATTAGCTTTTCCACCTCTCTACACAAAGTGAGGGGGCAGTACAGAGGAGAGCTGGCCTTGAGGAAGATCTTCCGTGGGTTAATGAGTCATGTGCAAGTTCAGGCTTCTCCTAGGCTTTGCTCCCATTCTGTCCTGAGTGATCTGGATCCAGGTCCTTAAGCATATTTAAAGAAGTAGTCATGGGCTACAATCCTGTTTGCTTCAGGGAGATAGCTGAATATTAATCTTAACTTTTCAACCTGAGACCCAGTGCTTCTTGGAAAATAGAGACTTAAGAAGATCAGCCACTCCATCATCCTAATGTGTCTGATTTTTTTTCTCTTCATTCTACATCAGCTTAATGAATTTATTTTTGAGAGGAAAAAAAGGCTGATCCTGCAGTAAATGCGACCGAAGAGATTTTTCCAATGTTTTATCTATGAACTCTGTCTGGCCAGTGATCCTAATCCCTCTTCTGGTTCTTAGTGGTGTGACTTATAAGACATTTCCATAGTCAAACAGCTCAAATGGGTCATGGCTGTGGTTGCACTCCAGCCTAGTTAACGTTGAATCCATGTGGCAGTATGGGACATACCCATCAATCTGACAGCTGTGAATACACTCTGGAATGGAAAAGCAAAACAAATCAGATTCCAAATCTTTTAACAACATACCACGTGCAGGAAAAGTCCCTCTTTGAACCACCAAATTTGGTTCATGATGGTTTTGAGTGTTATGTCATCGCTTCAGTCTCTATATGAAAGCAAATAATTTTATTTCTTTTCCAAAGTTGGTAGAAAGATAACTTCAGTCTTCATCAGCTTTTCCTACATCTCACTGGGAAGCCAGGAGTTGGACCCTGAAGATGTTAGGACACAGGGCTGAGGAAGCTCTGGCTTACACAAATGGCAGGTTTACAAGTTGGAGTGTACAATGAAATAAATGTTTCTCAGTAATTCATGTGTCTAAGTCAGACTGTAGCTCCTCTGATATCACAAGTGGTTCTCCTCCTTGTTCCCTCAGTCAGCAGCACTGAAGGAAGCTTTCAGGTCCTATCTGACTTGAAACCTCTTTTATGATGTAGGAATGAAAAGTTTGGACCTCACCGGGAGGGACGAAGGGAGGGAGCTTTTTTAACGATCTGATATTGCATGAGGCAGCTTCTCTCCTTCAGTCACGATCTGATACCAAGCTCCAGATCTGTGCAGTGCCGGTATCACCAGGAGCGCTCTCCTTCCTCCCGCCCCATCTCGCTACTTCTCCAGGCAGCTGCGAGGCATGACAGAAGATCATCTGCATCCAGGAAGAGGCTCCACCAAACTGCTTCATGCTGCTGTCCTGGATTGGTGAAGCTCATAAAGATGAGCTTCAGGGGGGGAGAAAGATCAGGGTGACTGTTTCCCCTAGGAAATATTTCAGGGAAAAGAAAAGCCAAATTTCACCTCTGGCTTCGTGGGAGGAAGGCTTCCCTTACAGCCTTACCGATGTGTCAGATTTTAAGTACTTTGGCTGGTATTTAAATGGAGCTAGAAATTTTCAGGGAATGTGGAGTCCTAGATTGGAGAAATGCATCAAGATAGGTCTAGGAGTCTCTCAAAGCTCTGCTGCAGGAGCCGGGAAGTCAGGAGAGGAGCTGGTGGGACATGTGGGACTTGCGCCCGTATCCTGAGTTCCTCAGAGACTTCAGGGCAGCCCTGGCCTTGGGACTGGCTCTGTGAGGGTGGGGATAGGGAAGGAGGGCTAACGCTGTCCCTTGTGCAGAGCTATGCTAGCAAACTGCAGCCCTGAGCATGATTCACGCTAGCCTGGCTCCTTTGCGTTATCTTAAGCAGGAGTGCAATTGCTGCCTGACTGAAATGGGAATGTCCTGTGCTTACCTGACACCAGCACGAAGGCTCACCAGGGCCAAAGGCCATGAGACTCGCAGCTGCAGAGCTCCCCCACATCCTCTGGGTGGAAAACTTGCTGCCAAGGTCAATGTGGTCCTCACTTTTTTACTTGCTTCAGGTTAAAAATGCAAACCAATACAACACGCCCTTTTGGGGGGATGAAGGAATGAGAGATGAAGGGTGTCTCTCAGCCTCGTCACTGTTGCTTAGGTGGGTCAGTCCCTTTGCTACAGCCCTGAGGTACTTAGCAGAAAGCATGACCATGAAGCAGCAGAAAATTGAACTTCCTTTGAAATCGATAGATTGAAGGAGCCTCTCCATAAGCTGTTATTTTCCTCCTTCTGCCTGCATCAGTCCTCTGCTAGGTCCCATTGCAGAAGGTGGCCAGGAGCCGAGGTTGGCAGAGCCATTGCAGCTCAGTTAAGCCATGGACAGGTGAAAGCTGGGGTGCTTTGAAGTAGCAGTAGCCGTGGCTGGGATGGCCTAGGGGTGTGCACAGAAAGCACCATTTGCAGGGATAGGGATGTCTGCCACAGCCTGGAAAAACGGGAAGCTCTTGGAGCAGCAAGTCCTTCTTCTGACATGGAAAGGAGGCAGAAACCTTCTCGACCTGAAGGTTGCAGTTCCTGTTTCAGGTCTGAAGAAAAGCTCCTACGCTTCAAAGTTTGTTTCTCCATCTCTATCTGTTGGTCTAATAAAAAGCTTCTACTACACTGACATAAGATGCTTTCTTTGCTTCTTTCTCCTTTCTTTTTTAACCTGTTTGCCCCCTAATGAAAGTGATAATTTGACACCCCAAGTAAAGCTGAATTTTTCCCTGTCATAAACTGTGAATATAATTGCAGGAACAATGTTAACTATCACCACACACTTAAAAAAAAAAAGAATCAAACAACCAAAAATAACCAGTGTGAATTCAAAGCGAAAATGAATGGAGTCTGCCTCATTCATAAACGTCATACGAGACTTTGGTTAAAAAGGCAAGCCTGTCATCCCAAGGCCAGCAGCTGTTGTTATGTTGAACAAAATGGATACAAATGGGTATTATTTTAAAGCGAAATGCTTAATCCCAAGCCTAACAAGCCCACTGTCCTCTCTGTAACCCTGTGTCATACAAGCCATGATCTCCAGTAGAGGGCTTGATTGCACAGGAAATAAAATTCCCTGGCTGTGCCCTACCAAACCGACAAACACCCTGGCAATGTTTGAGTTACTATGGCAATCACAAAATAGGAAGGCCTTTTCTTCTTTTCCCCATCTCTGCATGCAGCCGCAGGCTGCTCCTGAATAGCTCACATCTGCAAAAAGTTTTAACACGGTACTCAGATAAAGAAAAGGATCCCAAAAATGGGCATTGACCCGTCTCAAAAAATGTTGCAAATTTTATATACAAGAATTGGGGAGCTGTGCCACTTTGCGCAGGTTATGTCATAATGCGAACAAAAAGGGATAAAAGCTGATGAAGGCTTTTGCTGTCAAATATGGAGAGAGGGGAAAAAGCAGAAGTAAATGACAGCTTTAATGCAGATGTAAGAAGAAAAGTCAAAGATGGGTGACAGAAAGTTGCTGGTCAATGAATAAGGGAAAATTTTCGAACACAAAAACCAGACAAAAGGGTAAAATACAATAAAAATCTCGCTATAGAGAATACTGAGAAAAGTCCCAAAAGCACAGTGAGCAAAATCTTGGAGCTATCAAACCATGTGAAACGGACATGTGGTTCTTTAGAGCGGCCCATTTCAGGCGTTAATAGCTCCCATTATGAAGGAGGAACCTGATCTCTGGCCTGGAAAGCTTTCAAGAAGCAGACTTTTTACAACAAAATTGAAAAGCAAAACAAAACTGAACCTTTCTGCCTTGCACAGATTAACTAGGATTTTGGTCTTTCTAGACAAATTTGGTCCTGCATAATGAACTGTTACACATTTTACCAGTTTTCCTTGGACAAATGCTTTCTGGTAATGGAGAATAATTATGTATTTAAATGGAGATTTGCTTTCTGGCAGATCTTATGATCGTGCACTTTCTGACAGTAAGTTTTCCACCATTAAAATCTATTTATTGTTGATAATAGAAACTTACCTTTACCAACAAGCTGATTTCAACCACCTAATTTAGATGCCTGCACAGAGTATGTGAATGTGTGTTAAGTGCCTGACAGTCTCACCGGGCTATGTAATCCCAGTGAGAGGAAAGGTATGAATCCAGAATTTAGTATACAGGTCTGCTGCTCTGTGCTAATTTTGCCTCAGACGCCTGGATGTGTGGTTTGGGAGCTGGAAAGTGCCATCACCACCTCCACATACGGTAGCTCCATCTTGCAAGAAGGTTCAGTAAGAGTAAATTTACTCTTAATTTGTTCTTAATCTTAGGTTCGATTGACATGTTATAGCTTCTGAAAGTATCATTGCACTTTAAAAGCTCTTACTGACAAGTCACATTAATCACTAGCATCTGAGAAAGGCTTACTGTGGGGAAATGAATGAAAATGGCATAAACAGTTCACAAAAAAAGTCCAAAGAAGGCCCAAATCCAGTAAAAGTGGGACTGCATTATACATTCATTGACTCTTGTTCTTTTGGGGGTGTTTTGGTATGAAAAGAAAGAGACAATAGAAGACAATAGCGGTACCTTATCAAAGTTCATTCAAGCAGCTATTTCAAATACTTTTAACGGCTTGTCACTGGGTCTTGCAAGTCTCCGAGAGTCTAAACACTCTGTCACATTTGTGTACTAACCACTTAAAGTGCTGCTAAAGCCTTTTGACCTGGACTGACTCTCCTTTATCTAGGTCAAAATGCAAGGCAAAGCCTTTGTGTTCCACGGCCTTCATTAAATTCATTGATTTGACCTGTATTTTAAAGACCAAAAGTCAAATGGAATGGGAAGTTAAAGTTCCCATACAAAATCTTCCACCCAGCACTTCACTGCCTCCTTGAACTGTGTAACATTCAGAAAAGGCCATCTCACGGCCATTTGAAGTGTGGGCTATAGCTGGAGTGGCAGTTTTGTCCAGTTTTTTCAAGAGCACTGAAGGGATTCATCAGAGCTTTCCCTCTCTTAAATGAGGACAAAAAAGTTGAAGCTTGCAGACAGTCCCACTGACCATTTTTTCTCGCTCCAAGTCATCTGTTCAACAGGGCATAGCAAAGTTCAGGGGTGGATAAATATTATTTAAGTCTCTTTAGCACACAGACAGGCAGGGATGAGATTTGTTGCTTTACATTAGACCCTTGATGAGCTCATGGTCAACTGCACTATCAAGGAAAAAGAAGCAATCAGCTTTTACGTGTCAAGATATGAACCCTCTTCTGTGTTTGGAGGCCAAATTTCAGAAGTAGTGTTTACTCTTTTGGGGAATACAGCAGAAAACCCAAGGCCTTTAGAGAGTAAACTTAGGTTTTAAGTCTTAATTTAGTTTTCAACTAGGACTCAGATGCTGAAAAGCTTGAAACCTGGGGGTTTCATTCATCCCTAGTAAAGAGTACCATCTTGGACCAAGAGGTGTTTCTGCATGTGGCTGACCCAACTGTTGTTGTGGGTCTGAGAAGGAAGAGGCTGCTTGTAAACTGCCAGGGGCAGTCCGGGTTGACGAGGGAAGCTGGTCCTGCCGTGTGGGGATGGGGACAAGAGGAGATGCCAAGGGCCCTGGCTGGCCTCTGGGATGTACTTGTGCAAGGCTGGAGCGGGCTGGTCACCTTGTCTTGCCTGGCTGAGGTTCACAGCTTATTTACAACAGGAAGAGTGGAGTGAAAAAAAAATAAATTACAAATATGAAAGTAAACTTTAGCCAAACGACAGGCCACACAGATCTTCAAAAACAGCAATCTGCCTTGAGAAGAACTGCAAGTTTATAATTTCAATAAAAAGGATCATGCATGATCCAAGTATTTGGCACATCTTTTCAGAAACTATTATTTTCATGACTGGCATTAGGAGTAGGATTCAGCTGCCTAGAGGTGTTAGGTTATGTGACTGAAGGCTCGTCTCTGTAAACCCAAAGAAGCACTGCGGAACGATGATGACAGGGCAGGAACCCCCATAACCTAATTGGAGAAAACCAAGATAACCTAACTGGGAAAACCTGCCCTTCCCAGGGCTGTCACAGGTGAACCATCAGCCCATGGTCTGGGGGTAACAGCCCCTTGCTGAGTGGCTCCCTGGTCACCTTACAGACCGAGGGGGTTAGGGCCTACAGGGGCATGGGGCTCAGTATGGGAAGAAGAGGAAGAACATTTTAGGATTGTACAAAACTTGCTGTGGGACCTGTAAGGGAAGGACTAAAGGCAGGGAAAGAGAGGGATGGAAGTGATCTGGGGAAACAAGTGTGGGAAAACAGAGGGAAAGAGAATGAAAAGGGCTAGTTGTGTGTAACCAAGCCACTGGTCTGTCCGTGTGCCTAATCACTGTAGTCTGTCCCATCTTCTCACTAAACTCCATTTCTAGCTACTTTCCTGGGCACGGGGGCTCTGTATGCCTGGGTGTGCATGGAGGTCTGAGCGCCAGCAACCATAGCAGAGCTGCGAGCCTCGCGTGCCCATGTGCTAGTGACTGCGGCAGCCTCTCAGATAGTCCGAGACACCTGAGTAAGGCACCTGGATAAAGCCTTTTAGCTATCCGAGTGTGGTGCCGAATGCTGGATGCAAATCTCCTCCTTGCAGCCAGTTGAGTGGCTCACTGATGTTTCCACTCCCGGGAGCTGGGGTGGCTCACACGGCCAGCTTGCACATCACCCTGCACACGGAGTGACTTACGGGCAGGACGGCATGGAATGAACGTGTTTCAGAAATGTGAGTGATCCTTACTGCTGAAGAAATCTGCTGGAGTCTGAAGAGGGTGGCTCTCAAAGTATATCTCCACAGGATCTGAAGATGATTTTCTTTTCCAGAGACCTGACCATTCACTTTTCACATCTCACTCACTTGAATCTTGAGAGCTGTTTACAGTCATGAGCAACTATGAAGTTAAGGCAGTGCGGAGTCCAGAGGCATGGTGGTGGGAAGACGTCAGAAGGAATGAGCGGAGGTGAGAGGTGTGGGCCAGTGCTGTGTTTGGATTCCTGCTCAGCGAAAGTTTGGCCATCCCACCCTATCTCCTCTTCCTCCCCGAACACAGCTTTTGATCCCCTTGGAGTAGCAATGCTCTCAGGAGCTTTGAAGTAATTAAAATGTTTTCTCAGGTGCTTCCAGCATACCTTATCCCGCTCCAAGCTGATGCAGAAACATGGTGAACCAACTGCTTTAATCCATAAGACAAATGAACTCAGTAAACACGGCAGCTCACAGAGGGAACACTGATGAGTCCAAATGTTCAAAAGAAAGACCAGAAACAGGTAAACTCGTCTTCATCTAGCAGTAGGTTTCTAAAATAGTAGGTTCTACTTCTATTTCTAGGTTCACATAATTATGATTTTACAGATCTCACCACCTAAAAGATGTAGAGGAAAGGAAGCAGAAGAAACAACACATGGAAAGCCTTCAATGTTGGGTAGTGACAGGATGTCACCTTATAGAAAGGCTGGCTGGGAAAATGGAGGAATAAAGGCTTCTTTAGCTTTTGGATGAATTGCCCTTAAAAAGAAGATGTTCTGTAGTTCCCAGAAAGGTCAGTCTGACATTGTCCAAGGGCGTAGTGTTCATTCAAAACAAGCAATTGCAAACTTAAGAAAAAAAAACAACCCAGATCTCAAACAGCCCTTTGAGCCATTATTTTCTATGATTGCGATTTTGTACAAAATCTAGATTCTAAAAGCTAGAACAGGACTCCTAACTAAGGTTAATTTATTTTACTTGTTTGCAAAGTTATCTGTAAAAGGACTTTGTTTGTCATACTTATTATTCACCTGTAGTGATTTGCTCAGCAGTTAGACTGTGTCTGGATTGTCTGCAGACTCCTTGTCTATTGCTTCGTGCATTCCTAAGATGCTGGTTTTTATGTTTTGTGACTGGGCCATAATTGGTAACTTAGAGACACTTTTTTTCTGATGTCAGATTGGGCAATTCCTGGAGCTTTGAAGATTTACCAGATGATCCTTTCCTACTGTGACTCTTCATGGAGGAGCATGTTTGCCAGAGGCTCTATGTCCATGAACATCCTAGCAAACCATATTCCCCTCACATCTCTGGAAAGGAATGAGATGAAGAAGGAGTTGCATGCCACCAAAGCAGACTATTTTGTATTTGGGAAAACATTTGTGAAAATCTGTTTGGAGTTGGCTTTAAACAAAGTCACTCTAAAACAGTGTCTCTATTAAAGGGGTATTGTTCCTGGCCACCAAAGCAGAATAAAAGTAACTAACTCCAGGACCACATTCGGAGATGTGGAAACCATCTAGTCCATGGCACGCTCCCCCTTCCTGCCAGCCCATGGTGGTCCTTTTGCAGTGAGAGCTTTCTTTGGGCTCTGGGGACAGCAAGAATCTGCTGGGGGAGACACTGCAGAAGGTGAGCTTGAGAAACACCCTGCTGGATCAGAGCAGTGATCCCCTACCCCCCTACTCTGTCTCCGTTGGTGGCAGTAGGAGCTGCTCTGAGGGAAAGCACAGGAGTTTCACTGCTTGCTGTGGTCCATTTACACTGCTCAGAGCCCCCAGCCCCAGAGGTGACGGGGTACCTGCACAGGTTCCTGAGTACCATCTCATGAGCCTGCTGTCCACAAATGTGTCTAATCCCCTTGTGAACCTGCTGATACCATTCACCTTTGCGGCCTCCTATGGACGTGATTTCCAGATGTTTGTTACCAGCCATGTACTGTCCTGTGTCTGTTTTAAACCGATCTCCCCGAGTTTGCCTGAGCGCACTCTGGTGCTTCCATTACGGGATTTGGTGAACAGCAGTTCCATGTTCACCTTACCCACCACCTTCATGGTTTTGTGAACTTTGTACGCATCCCCCAGCCTTCTCTCCTCTAAACTGAGGAGTCGTCTTAGTCTCTCCACATAAAGTGGACACTTCACCCCACTGTCATTTTCATTGCCTTTTTCTATATCTTCTGACTTCACTGCATCCTTTTTGAGATGCAGAGACCCGAACTGCACCCAATACTCAATGTATGGGAGAAATAAGGTTTTCAGCGTCTCTTCATTCTAAAAAGAAAATGAAAAACAATGCAAAATGAGTTGAATGTAAACCACATTATGCACTAAATAAAGAGGGTTATGTTATACCATGAACACCAAAGTCGTCTCACTAGTAGTGTCCTGTGAGTAGGCTTGGTTCAAACAAGTCTTCCAATGGGAGAGGCTTTGCCCATGCGAAGCTGGCTGGGTGCTCTGGTAGCTGCAGCATGCACAGGCTGCACCCTGAGGCAGAGGCTGCTTAAATGTGTGAGCCTGAATAACAAGCTCTGAGCTCGGGTCTCCCATCTCTGAAGTACAGATGCATGGGTAAGCCTCACACACTCCCCAGGCAGGATGTATAGGTGATTGGCTAAGCTTTTTTATCCACTTGAGATAACAATTTTGATGTGAGCATTTATTTTAGTACTTACTGTTTTTACTTGGAAGTCTGAAGGCTGTGAAGATTATAGCTAATTCAAACTATGGCTGTTCAAGAAGAAAGAGAAAAATAAAACATTTAAGGCTCATTTCACTCTGACAAACCTCTGACAGCATTAGAGGCATGTTATATCGATTCAAACACATGGCAGGAAACATTCCCTGCTCGAAGAACTTACAACCAAAATGGGCAAGGGAGAAAGAGGAGGAACAGGACCGGTGTGGTGAAGGGTGATGCTACGTGGGGGACCGGAGAGATATAAAACCTGGCTCTTCTCCTTCCAGGTTTATAGTTTTGAGAAGAAAGATTTTTCACACAAGAAAAGTAGCTGCAAACCCTCCTACCTTTTTTCTGCCTGTCCTCTCTCCTGATCTCCTTGTCAAAGCATCTCACAGCTCTTCAGAAATGCTCATTTGCTCTCAGAAGTCACCTGGTGAGTATCCCACAGCTATTATTCCTGCTCCGCTGAAACACCCAGCGAAACAACTTACTCGAGGTGGAACCATAGCTCAGACTGTTAATCCCCTTCATCCAAAAACGCAGCGCTGTCAGGTTGGATTCCTGGCTCCCCTGGCTCAGTCGCTGTCCCTGCGCAGGCCAGTGTGGCGGTGCAGCAGAGGAGCGGCTTTTGGCTGATTTTAGCTCTTTGCAGACCTTTACAGCTTTCTCATTCTCCTGCTGAGGACTGGTCTTTGGGTTTCACTTCCTTTCTCAGTCCCTCTCCAAAGGTATATGGTTGGACTTTTACAAACAGTGATCAGCTGTGAACAAAAAAGGGCCATTCTCCGCAGTGTACCAACACATGAGGGAGTAGCTCACATTTTCAGCGCAACAGCAAAGCAACAGTGCTTGAGTGTCAACATAAGCACCTGAAATGGTTGTTCTGGGCTCTGCTGCCATCGCGGGGACTTCCGTAGATCCCACTCCCCCGTGCGCATCCTCCCAGCCACCTGTGGCAGCTGGGATGAAGCCCAATAGATACCGCAGAAGGGCAAAGCCCGGTTACTTTACCTCATCACCTTAGCATTCACAAGGGGAACGTGCTCCCTACAAAGCGCCCTGCTTGAGCCCCAACAGGTGGGAGCCCATGGCTTTTTCTATTAAGGAGTTCAGGAGAGTTGTATTAATCCGCTGAATGGCCACGTTGCCTGACAGCCTTGTTTGCCAAGCTGCGAGCGAGTGAGCGGCACGAAGCGTACCAAAACCTAATGATGTACTACCAACATCCACGCCAAAGACAAGGCCATTTAGAGCAGAGAGACAAGCTGAGTTAGCATGAAAGAAGAGGCATCAATCACCATTCCCCCAAGACAATGGCGATAATTTAATGGCTGTTTTTTAAGAAGAACTGACACTATACAAAGATTGAGGAGAAAGGTCTGGTAAGCTTCACCTGCAGCTGAGAGCTATTTGTTCCCATTGTGCCAACCAGAGCGAGGTTTGAAATGGCAATTTCTGCAGCTGGCATCATATGCATCAAGTTATGCTTGCAACTAAAGGTTTACTTTAAATTGCTAGATTTTCTGGCTCAGGCTGTTATTAGTCAAGCTTGAGTGACTTTACTAATGAATTAACTTTCTGTTGAATTTTAAACTATTCTACAGAGTTCTGTAGCACGATTTTTCTTCTGTTAAAATCATTTAGCTTTTTGGAATTATTTCCTTTTAATCTCCTAGTTCTATAACATGTTTTCTATCGGGTTCACAGAGACTGAATTCAGACTGAGGACAAGAATTTGTAAAACTATGATATTTAGCTGAGTTGTATCCACATACTACAGCCCTATATTTGACATTATTTTATTTTTTAGAGAGGTGAACCAGTGCAGACATCCTTACGCATGGTGTAAGGTGACCCTACATAATCAAACCAAAAGTATCCAGACAGCTGAAGTCATCAAAGTAAATTCTCTCTGAAAGGTTACAAAAAGGCAAAGTATAGGAATAAAACTGAAGGGATTTTCAAGCAGCCTTTTAGTCCAGACCATTGCCACAAAACATGATCACCCTTACCTGTCAGATGGAGGTTTCTCCAAGCTGTTCTTAAAGATTTCCCATGATGGGCAGCACACATGTCTCTAGCACAACTCCACTCCTTCACTGTCCATACCATTAGCAAGTGTTTCTAGTCTCTTACTGGCACCTCCTCTCTGCACCTACGTATATTATTTCTTGTCCTATATGTTCATGAAGAGCATTCCATTCCTTCTTTGCAGCAGCTCTTGGCATATTTGAAAAATATTATCAGGAAACCCGTGGCATACACTAGAGTAACCTCAGTTCTTTCGCTGTATATCACACTTTCTGGACTTACTGCCATTCTCCTTGTTCCCCTCTGGGCTCTCTGTTTTGCCCACAGCTTCCCAGACATGCAGGTCCGGGGCTGAGCCCCAGCACAGCGCGCACCAGTGCTGAGCAGGGAGGGAGAGTTAGCCAGGGTCCAGTTCAGCCTGTAGCTCTCCTTGCCAGATGTCTGAATAAACATTTCCTGTTTTGCCTGAGACCTTCTCAGGATTTCAGCATAAACAACAAATTTTGGCTTTTGCAGTCTTCAAGGAAACTGTGGCTTTGAAACCAACTATTTGAGAAACAAGCAGTGCCCAGGTCCTGCAGTGAGAGCCGACTGGACTCACCAGTCCCAGAACTGCATTTAGTTTGTCTGACAGCTTTTAGTTTTATTCCTAACTGTTCTTCTGAGGGCTACACTTCATACTTCGAACTGAGTCTTTCCATTTCCTCCAGCAGCTACGGCTTGTGCGCTGGTAACCCTTGTTAGTGACAGCTGCTGAAAAGCGTGCCAAGAAGATAGCGAGCCTGTTTAACCATACTGAATGATGTCTAAAGGAATTGCTGGCTTTCACACGTGTTTTCATTTTTTTCAGATTTTAACTTCCATTTCTACTCTGCTCATCCAAACTCCTCCAGCATGACCTTCATGAGCATGATGGGCCAGAGAGCAAGCTCTGTCTGTCATCTGCCCTGATGTGGCTGTGGGCATCCTGCAGGGCTTATGAGTGGGACTCATGAGGCCCAGCCTGCTGCTGCCTTCATGTATGGTACGTTGAATTTGGTCCATATACACACCACAGCTACCCCAGACAGAGAGTGGCAACAACAAGGTGATTCCATGCAACATTGAAACGTGAAACGGGCAACCTGGTGGTAAGCATCTCACCCACACTGCAGATGGGACAGCACGGGGTCAGCAGTGGTACAGCTACAATTAAAAAGCTCCAAATTTACCTCAAACTTTTTTCTTCTGCCTTGTCAGTATGAAGAGGAGGCAATTTTGGTTTTACATCTGGGTTTCAGGCACCAATCAAAATGTAGCTTAGGCACTGCCTTGACACCAGGGCCTGTCACACTCCGTTCTAGCACTGAGCTTCTATTCAGTTGCAGGGTTGGATTGTATCTGCACTGAGAAGACTCCAGAGGAGATGAAACACCCATATCTGCGAGTAAGTTTGTCCAAGTGATGTTGAATGTCCATCTGGATCTTTCTAAGCCCTTCACTCCGTTTCTTTGCTGAACCCACTGCTATTCCCAGGGGAGCATCCTGCAGTGAAGCCATTGCTATTCCCACTGGGAAGAGCTGTTTTAAACTTCCTCGGGCACTTCTGATGTGCTTTAGGGTTTAATGTAATTACTGCATCATCTGAGTGCTTCAGCCCTCCATATTTTCTATCGAGTTCTCTGACCAAATATCCTAAGTGGATAGAAGGATGCATGCAAATAAAAGTGTTTCTTAACCAGCTTGTTCATTCAAGCAAGCCAAGACCACTCCTACACAGTGTGCTCAGCCCCTGTGAGGCAGACATTGCCCACAGTCAGCATCCTTCCCTTCTACAGTGGAGGGCAAGCAGAGATATTGGAAGCCACATAGAAAGTACTGATCTCTTCCTGTCTTTCAGAGATGATAATTCAAGGACTTGCAGTGCCAGAAGCTCTTTCAGCCACCTTCAGTGTGGACAGTGGCTATGCATGCTGCCTTATGATTCTCAGGTATGATTTTAAGGTGTTATATCTTGAGTTTTGGTCTTCAGGACCACATAAATCTTGGCTCCCATATAAATATTTGTCCTATAAATTGCCCTAGGTTACTAAAGAGGCCACTGCCAGATGAAGAAATGTAGCAAATGACCTATTGTTCTTCCATTCTTTCTTAGCTACTGAACTGCTAACAGGGACGTTAGGAGCAGTTTGGGACTTCTGACTATGTTGGAAATGTAAATTATCTCAATGTGCTTTGCATAGAGGACTGTGGACAAGTGCTTTATGTAAGCTTTCTAAAATCAAAGCTCAAGTGTGACTGTCATAACTATGGGAAGGAACAACCCTTGAGATAACTCAGGGCTGGGTCACTGATGCCTTGTTTGACAAAGACCAGGTCTCCGGTTGGCTTGTAGCAGGGACCAGGTGGTATGTTTGGGTCACCTTGGTGGTGTACTCATGCGGCTGCTTAGCAGTTGAACTGCCACAAGTTGAACCAACTGTAAGTCCTCCGAAAACCAAGAGATGAAAAATCCCAGATCTTTCTGTTCCTGCACGAGCTGTCACACTGCCCACACCGTCATGTGGTTTTGTGGCTACCTCAGGCTCTTTTTATCACATTTCCCCAAAGACAGAACAAAAACAAAAGCCTGTGTCAGCCCAGTAAACCAAGCGGGTTAGTCCAAATTTACACGCACTTTTATACAGGTGCAAATCAGAAGCGATTCCACAGAAGTTGCTGGGTTTGATTCCCCAGGACTTGCACTGGGAAGACTCATTTGCACATGTTCAATAACTATTCAGACCAGAGGGGTTAGCACACTGCTGTTTGAGGCAACATAACTATCTAGAAAGACAGCTTATACAAGGAGATGAAGCTTCACCCTGGCTAGAGTAATGCTGGTGGAAATGAAAGGCGGGACGGTTCCACCTTTTCAGGGCAGGGTGGAGGCAAAGGGTAGCACCTCCACTGGTGCAACTGGAAGATAAGGGATCCCCAGCCATTTACTCCAGCTCCGTGCATTTCTGGGGTGTCATGAAAATTTATGGCTGAAAGTTTGCCCTTGCGAATTAATTTATATAATGTGATTACAGTTATGTTTTATATCTTCCAATTCAGTAGATATGCCATCAGCTGGCCCTCCATGAGGTTGCTGCACTTGCTCTGAAATGTTATAATCTCTAAGATTACAGTACAAAAGTAGGTGGAATCTGAAGTGCCCTTATTCTTATTGGAGTTTTAACTAAGCTTTCAAAGCAAAATCGGTGAAACCATGAGCAGATGGTGTGGAATCACGCATCACTTGTGCAAATATCTAAGCTTTGGCCAAATGAATGACAGTGACACCAATATTGTTCATTTGAGCAAACACATGGAAATATTTGGCTTGGACAAATGCATAGCAAATCATTTTAGCTTTTTCTAAGGAAGTTTATCAGATTTGGCAATCAATCATCTAAGTTGACCAAGGATACAGTGTCTTTGCAATAAATGTTCATGCCTGTCGTCATTAACATCATTTAGATTTTAGACTTTTTCTAATTAAGAAAGGTTCCCACCAGCAACAGCAAAAATCCCCACCACCTCTTTCATTATCTCAGCTTTTCTTCCCTTTAATTACTATTGAGCTCCTGGCTGATTAAATTAGGTTTTTTAGGTCTTTTCTGAAATCTTAGGGAAATTATCTAAAAATCATGAAATCAATTCCCTTACGCTGTTTTAATCTTTTATGTTTTGGGCTCCAAGAGGGACGGGCGGACAAGTGCAGCCCCTCGGAAAAGTGTGCAGCACTAGACTGCTTGCCAGCCTTCTATTGCCTTTGTGGACCATCTGGGTCAATTTCCTTCCAACTAAATGAAATGCAAATAAAAATTCCAGCAGTTTTTCAGCTGCAGGCTGCCCAGCTGATTAGCATGACAGAGGCCGGGAGATGAGGCCTGACCCTGTGCACTTCCCCTCATCTCATTAAGTTGTAACTCTACCGTGGCTGCATTCATGGTGTTTATTGACGCTGAAAGGCGTCTTTATCCAAAACTAGCTAAATTCACATTCAGAGTTTTTCCATGAAGGCTTGCCTGCTACAGCATCCACATGAAAGTGAACCTATTGTAGCTCGGTGATGTGTCCTGCTGATTCCTTAACAATCTGAGCTTTCTCCAAAAATGTTAGATACACAAGTTTAAGTTCCATTAAAAGAAACTAAATCCCAAACATTTTATCTGCTTCGTAGTTTAAAATGTTAAGAGTATAAACAAGTTTCATTCTGATGATGACAGTGTGTATATTAAACTCACACATGAGGAGACAATCCAGCCAAAGTACAGTAGCGAGCGAGTGCCTGTATCACATAGGACTGCAGACAACGGGGTATTATACTTATTCTCACATCCATCAGCAAGGAGAAGCGTATAAGATTCAAGAAGGCAATATCTTCAGCAATTTATAGTGCTCTGAGAGTCACAGCTGGACAACGGAGAGAAATACACCTTCCAGCTGCCCACTATTTCATGTCTTGTCACATCTCTACATTAAAGAAAGGGAAATACTGCGGAACCAAAGCCTGGTGGAAATGAGCATAATAATGATTATGATCCTTTCACCTTTCTCTTGAGCACCATGACTAGCATCATAGCTGGATGACAGCAGTTACATAGCTAAGACACTGCTGCTAAAGCTCTAGGGTGGACAGGTCTGGTGGGCAGTGCATTTTCTCTGCTGTAATGTTTGAGGGCCAGGTAGGAAAACTAAGGTAGGCAGACTGTTTCCAGGAGGCATGGAAAGGGATAGCAGCTACTACAGTTTTTGGAAAGGAAAAGATAGATGTTCATGGTCTCCCTACCATTTGGGTCTACATAGTAGACTGTTCTCTTATGGGGCTAGACAGACTAACTGTTCTCTTATGGAGCTCCCAGACTGCAAACAAGAGTCAGGGAGGGTCCAGCCCTGACACCGAAGCACCCCTGGAGTCAAAGCCTCAGTTTCAATTATTTCTGCTCATGGTAGCTGGACTGGAAAGAGAGGACAGGAGAATTTTCTGCCAAGACTGCCAAGTCTCTCACAAGGTATTTTAAGATTTCATTGGGAAGGAGAGGATGTGCCTTTTTTTGTTACAGAAAACATTTTTTTTCAATTCCACTGTGCCAAGGCAGATACAGGTGAGCAAACATCAGAGAGTCAGTGATAGATCGACTCCTTGAATGAGGTAGCAAGAAGAGGTTACAGGGCTGTGAGCACCTCATCAAAGGGATTTATACCTATGCCAGGCTAAGGTGAAGTCAGTGCATAACACAGACTGACATCACAGCCTGTGAGAAAAAAGGAAAAATCATATCTATTCTATTCAAAGGTCACATGGAGAAGACAATATTGAAGGTGATCCCTGTTTGGTTATCCCATGAAGAAATTCAACAGTAATTTGCCCATGGCTCCTCCCTAGACTTTCCATCTCATCAGCTGATGAGTTCACCTTGCTTCATACCTACAGACTTGGACAAACATTATCTTGATCTGAGAAGCGATACACAATGCTTGGGCAGGAAAATTCGTTTTTTTAAGTGCATGGTACATTAAAGTCTTCCCACGGAGCCACAAGTTATTATGAACATTAAAATAATATTTTGGATAATTTCTTATAATCCTATTGAAGTCAGAGATGTTCTGTTAATTTCCAGAGGGTTTTGATTATATTCGTTGCTAGTTTGGCTTAGTTAATTGTTGCCATAACTCAACATGAGGTGGAAGACACCAAGTGAACAAGCATCTCAATACTTGGCTTTCCTGTTGCTCCAGGTAAGTGTTTGCAGGATAGATCATCACTTATCATCACTCCCAGATGTGTTGTTCAAGCATGTTCTTTGATTAGGGGCATGTAAACAAGAGCAGTGGGACCATGATCTGTTTTGACCACTGGTGTTTTGGCTTTGCAGACTCTTGGAGACATCTCCCTTCTATATATCAGTTCAGCCTCATCAGTGACAGAACACGGCTAAGGCTTGCTTGAAATCAGGAGTTTGAACTGGTTTAGTCAAACCAGTGGAAAGGCCTTGTGAACATCTTTGTTTGTTTTAAATGCACATCCCATTTTAACTAAAGTTAACTGGGAATTAATGTTGTTAAATCAAACCCAAAAACCTTAAGCTGTAGTTAAAGTGTCTTCAGTGCACCCTGCCCTGGTGCAAGTAGATGAGTTCAAACACTTGGGTGTTTTACTAGGCAAGTTTCATGAAATTCTGCTTTTCAGAAGTAAAAAGAATTGAAAAGATGCAGAGAACTACATTTTTATCTAATCTGCACTGATGTGAGCTTTATTTGCTTCTGGGTTTTCATTTGAACTTATACGGTTTTTAGCAGTTAAAATCGGCTCAGAACAAACCAGTAACTTTCCCATCAGTAGCTATAACATGGTTTGTGCTTGATGTGTTTTGTTATCAACCATGTCAACTTTAAAGCCAGCCTATAATGTGATTGGTAGCTTATGAAGTGTGTTCTTAAATAGCAAGTTATGACAACTGCCATCTGCATAAGGAGTCCCACGATGTGTGGGAGCACACTCGGAGCAGCGAGGAGCCGACTGCCCCATTCCAAGGAGGCTGGAGGAAGGGAGAGGAATGCTGTGGCTACAGCTCACTGGTTGGCATTTCATATTGAACTATATCCAAATGCAAAGCCAGCACTTTAAATTTCCTGCCAAATGCACATTTGAATTAAAAAAAAGTGTGATTTAGGATCCTTGACAGATTTTGCTTTTGTAATTCAACATGTTTTCATTTTACAATTCATTTAACTTCAATAAAGTGAAAGCGTTATAATAAAATGTTAGGCAATGATAAAATATATGTGCTACAATAACACCAGTACTGGAATAAAAATATCAAACCATTATATTTTGACTTTATCAAAATGGAATATTTTACAATGTTATTAGTATGGAATAATAAAGTCAGGACAAACCACCGCAACTTTTTTTAACTGAAAATTTTCAAGCTTGGTATCTTCCTTGGACACATTTTTATTTTGACAAAGCTGGTTTTGTGATAGAAAATTGTTGTTAGGGGGTTTCATCCAGGTTCAGTTATCACTGTTATCCATTTGACAGAATATGGGGGTTCGGGGGTTGTTTCACTTGGGAAGGTGAAAGCAGTGATAACCATGCTCTTTTCTTTAGTGTATCAGATTATTTCTTTATGATACAAGAGCCAAATATTATTTTTTAGAGCACAGCAGGAAAAAGAAAGTAAACAGTAAAGAAAGAAAAGTGGAGAACAATTAAAATTCATTCAGAGGTTGAATGATGGTTGGAGATGGACTTCTCCCATAGATGAAAAGCAGAGCAACTACAACCACAAGGCTTGGCTCCAAGGTAACAGAAAGGAGGGACCACATGAAAAGGAGCAGAGAGGGAAAAGACTCAGAGACACAGGATCAGGGGAAGAGCCCTGTGCAGGGAGTCTGCAAAGGGACAGAAGGTCCTCATCTGGACTACTTTCTGCCAGATCAACATAGCAAATGGGACAGGCTGATCTGACAGGAGCAGCAAAAAACCAGTGAGTTTCACCATTTGCCAAGTTTGGCAGACTTGATGAATGTCTCATGATTTCTATTTTTTCTCAGTCCCAGTTCCTACAGTTTTGAGTTATGTGATGTTCTCAGCTTGGGCTAAGAAACAACCATAACATGTTGCATGGTGTCTTAATTGCGGAGGAGAGTTTGAAAAGGTGGCCACTATTGGCTAAAACACAGTAGAAAGGAAAAAGACAAACTCAGATTTATTATTACAGGCATAATTTCTGGGAGCTGGACGTATTATTCACTAAAGTCTGCAGCTCTCTATATTGCTTATCTTGGACATAAGATGCAGCAGTAATGCCTACCATCATTCTGAACCTGAAGAGTATCCTGAACCAGCAAAGACAGTGGCTTGTCAAGAAAGCTGAACTAACTCCCCAGAGTACAAAAAAGGGAGTTTGCAGGTGTATACTTCACTGCAGTGGTGCTGATCAAAAGGAAACATGCAACAGAAGACTTTAATGCCTCTCAAAATACAAGGGAAAAAGAAAGAAAAACTACAAAGCCAGTCTTTGGGTGTTCTGCGGAAACATGCCCAGCTTGATGGGGGACGCTGCAGGGTTGCACAGAGGAGCAGCAGAGGCAGGTCCAGAAACCCACAGAAGGATGGGTGCAGAACAGGGTACAGGCAATGGCCGACAGCAGTAGCTCTGAGGTCGCGTGGCCATGCAAAGCTGTTGCTAAAAATGCCTCACTGGCATTTATTACGTCTTGATCTTGAATCAGGAGGGCTAATGTCCTCGTGCTTGGGGACTGTTTTTATTTCCTGCTGTGTTTTTGAGGTCCAGCTCAATGCAAACATGTTTGTTTGCATCAGACCAAACATACCCTGCCTGGGACTGGATCCAGATTTGTTATTCCTCTGCATCCAACTTTGGCAGCTGTAGGGCAACGTTTGCAATTAATTGCAATTTAGCAATTCATGGGTCTGAAGTGTGCTTCCTTTTCCCTTGTTTTGCACAGAGAGTGCTCTGCAGTACGTACATGAGAGCCCAGGGTATCAAGACATGCTCAGTGTTCATGGCAGCTTTAACACTTCAATGTGTGCCTCAGGCACACTGAAGGAGCAGAAATTCCCTTCTATCGTATGATGTTACAACTCTTCTGCCCTTGTCTGACCCCTTCTGACCATCCTCCTGATGCCATTTCCCCTTATCACCCCGATTCATATTTCTGCCATTTTTTACCCATTTTGTCTCTTTTCAAGCCTCTTGTCAGACATTGTCACAGGCCAGTGACAATGTTTCTGTCACAGACTCCTCTCCAGCCTTGCTGGCTAAGTCCTGGACTCTCTGATCCAGACTCTGTAGCTGCCCAGGCTATCCCATGTGCCAGCTCACAGTCCTCACATCTCCACCAGTCCTGCCTCTGCAGCATTGCTGGGTCAGTGTACTCCTCCTAGCCGTCCCCTCCTGCCCAGCTCTTACCCCACCTATTCTCCACCTGGTCCTCCTTGGATGCAGCAGAGTGAGGGCACAGACATGACTGAGTCTCTCTGAACTTGTATCCCAGGATGGCCCTGTCTGGCTCTGAGATGGAGTTAAGTTCAGTAAGTAAGAGTTGTTCAACCCTGCAAAGTCTAGTGAGCATGTCCAAAATATGTTCCTTAAGACCCTGGGGCAAAATGAAGTGATTGTTAATATAAAGAGCAAAGGCATAATAACACCCCTTCTTTTTCTTCCTCTGGGGCAAATTCCCAATTCTTTCTGCAAAGCACATGGTTCAACTTCACAGTGAATAAAAATGTTGCATCAAACATGGGCAGAAAAATGTATTTTACTCAAAAATGTCCAACTCGCTATTATTTGACCATGTGTTGTGCAAGAAACACTTGGACTCCATAGTCCAAACTTCAGGGTTACAGGGCAGCATGTTGACAAGGGACCAGTGGTTTGTCAAAGGAGAGGTGCCAAGCAACCTGCCATATGGACATGCCTGCTGGTGAACTTTCTTGCTAGCAGGCACAGCAAACTGCATACAGGACAGCACACTTTTAATTTGTTGGGTTTGATACATTCCATCACTGTGATATTTCCCCTTTGAGATCTGACTTTTGAATCTTTGCATACATTTCATAGGACAACGCTGCTGTAGGTGGCTGGGTGGGACTGGGCAGTAGGGTCAGATACTTATGTGTAGGTATCTCTCCCCATGTAGGTATCTCTCCCTGAGCTCAGTGTCCCATGGCTTTTGCTTCTTTTGGTGAAGATCTCCATATTTCCGTTGAGCTATTTGCTGTTTTCAGGCTGGACCTGGACCCCAATGATACATACATTTACAGAATCAAGAAAGCTAGGGATTATAAAAAAAGGTGCCATGTGGTGGGTTGACCTTGGCTGGATGCCAGGTGCCCACTAAGCCACTCTATCATTCACCTCCCCAGCAGAACAGGGGGGTAGAAAATAAGATGGAAAAAACTCACGGGTCAAGATAAAGGTAGTTTAATAAAGCAAAAGCAAAGGCTGCGTGCAGAAGCAAAGGAACACAAAAGTTTTATTCTCTACTTCCCATCAGCAGGCAATGTCCAGCCACTTCCTGGGAAGTAGGGCTTCAGTACACTTAGTGGTTGCTCCAGAAGACAAACATCGTAATAACGAATGCCCCCCCAACTCCTTTCTCTTAGCTTTTATTGCTGAGCAGACATCATATGGTGTGGAATATCCCTTTGGTCAGTTTGAGTCAGCTGTCCTGGCTACGTCCCCTCCCAAGATCTTGCCCACCCCCAGCCTACTGGTGAGGGGGGAATGTTGGAGAGACAGCCGTGATGCTGTGCGAGCACTTCTCAGCAGTAACCAAAACACTGGTGTGTTATCAACACCTTTCTAGCTACCAATACAAAGCACAGCACTATGAGGGCTGCTATGAGGAAAATTAATGCCATTTCATCCAGACCCAATACAATCTCCCTTATTCCGTGCCATTTGCGTCATGATTAGGTGCCACATAATTTAATACATATATATATCTTCTAACCATCCCATTGTATTTAATTCTCATTACTGAAATTCCTCTTACCAACACTTACAACTTAAACTACATACTTAAACCATCTTCATAACCAACATACAGATTTATAAATTCTCATTAACTACTATCCTCTGTCCTTTAATGGATAGATATCAATCTCCCATTCCATGGGCTTCCTCCACTCCTCCAGATGTTCGTAAGAACAAGCCATGACTTGGGCCCCATCTGTCAAGATGGGTGCTCAGGACAGGAGAAGCAGTATGTTTGATTGTTGGGCACCAACACTGCCTTGGTTTGCATCATCATTGCACTCGTTGTTCCTTGCGAAACTCACTCTTTTTCGGTCCAGGTCATTCCTGCTACATTACTTCCTACAACATATAACTCACATCACAGATTATTTTTCCCCCAAAATTAAATCTCCTTGAGGCACACAATGGGTCTCCTCATCCTTCCGCATTACCCACCAAGTACACCCAGGTCCTTGAGCAAAGATGCTCCCATGAATGAGTTTGCCTTTTCCCAAGGGAGGAGCAATCCACACCACCTTCCCCAGCCACTTCCCTGTGTGCACTATGGGGACCTTATCTCTTCCCAGAGTATGTAGGGTTTTTTTTGGGCAGGCCCAGGACAGTTAGTAGATCCTCTGGTGTTAACCAACCAAGTGGCTTCTGCTAAATTTGTATCCCAGTGCTTCCATGACCCACTGCCTAACGCTGTCAACATAGTCTTTAACAGTCCGTTATATCTCTCAATCTTTCCCGAGGCTTGTGGGTGATGATAGGGGATGTGATACACCCACTCAATGCCATGTTTCTTTGCCCAGGAGTTTATGAGGTAATTTCAGAAATTAGTCCCATTGTCTGATTCAATTCTTTCTGGGGTACCATGTGTCCTGGTTCCGGCTGGGACAGAGTTAACTCTCTTCCCTGTAGCTGGAGGGGGTGCTGTGTTTTGGGTTTGGCGGTGAAAGGAATGTTGATGGCCCATTGATGCTTTGGTTGTTGCCGGGTGCACTGACAGCCTCCCCCGCCCTTCAAGGTGCAGGGGGACCTGGGGGGGAGCATAGCCGAGGTGGTTGACCCAGCTGGCCAATGGGGTATTCTATACCATGTGACATCATGCCCAGCTTAAAAACTGAGGGTGGTCGCTCTGTGGGGCGCGCACGGTTCGCGGGGTTTTTGGTGCGGAACACGTGGGGTGAGCAGTTGCATTGTGTATCGCCTGTTTTGTATATTCTGTTATTGTTACCATTGTTATTATCACTGTTCTACTTTGTTCTATCTCCATTATTAAACTGTTTTTATCTCAACCCGCGGGTTTTTCCTCCATGTGCCCTCCCGATCCTCTCCCCCATCCTACCGGAGTGGGGGGGTGAGCGAGCGGCTGCGTGGCATTTAGTTGCTGGCTGGGGCTAAACCACGACACCATGTCACCACAAAATTTGCCTTTCAAGGTCTAAGATGGTGTTTCAGGCAGTAGCATGGTTTACAGGGTATGTTTCTAGCCAATCAGTAGTTGCTTTCACCATGGTGCGTATGTAGCGTTTGCCTTGGCGTGTTCGTGGCAGTGGTCCAATATAGTCAATTTGCCAGGCCTCACCATGTTGAAAACCCAGCCACTGCCCTCTATTCCAGGGAGATTTTACTCGTGTGGCTCGCTTGATTGCAGCATATGTTTCACATTCATGAGTGACCTGTGCGATGGCCTCCATGGTCAAGTCCACCCCTCGATCACGAGCCCATCTGTATGTTGCATCTCTCTCTAGATGTCCTGATGTTTTGTGGGCCTATCAAGCTGCAAATAGCTCACCCTTACACTCCCAGTCCAGGTCCACCTGAGCTACTTCAATTTTGAGAGCCTTGTCTACCTGTTCATTGTTTCGATGTTCTTCAGTGGTGTGACCTTTGGGCATGTGAGCATCTACATGGCGTACCTCTAGAGCCATGTTTTCCACCTAGGCAGCAATGTCCTGCCACAAGGCAGCAGCCCAGATGGGTTTACCCCTGCATTGCTAATTGGCCTTCTTCCACTGTGGTGCCAAGAGGAAATATGCTTCTGTACAAACAACTCCTGAAGCAGCTCGAACCCCCTCGTATGCTGCTAGTATCTCTTTTTCAGTCGGGGGGTAGTGGGCTTCTGATCCTCAATACCCCCAGCTCCAAATCCCTAATAGTCGACTTCTGGTTTCTCCTGATGTTTTCTGCCAGAGGCTCCAGGTGAGACCATGCTCCCCAGCTGCAGTGTAGAATACATTTTGCACAGCTGGTCCTGTCCAGACAGGGCCAAGAGCTACCGCACGAGCTATTTGCTTTATGAGCTATATGCTCAAAGGCTTCTTGTTGCTCAAGGTCCCACTCAAAATAGTTCTTCTTTCAGGTTACTCAATAGAGAAGGCTCACAAGCTGACTATAAGCTACAATATGCATTCTCCAGAATCCCACAATGCCTAGGAAAGCTTGTGTTTCCTTCTTGTTAGCTGGTGGAGGCATAGTTGCTATCTTGTTGACTACATCCATAGGCACATGACGGCATCTGTCCTGCCATTTTATTCCCAAGAACTGAATCTCCCGTGCAGGTCCCTTGACCTTGCTTTTTTTTTATGGTGAAACCATCTTTCAGAAGAATCTGAATTATTCTTTTTCTCTTCTCAAACACTTCTTCTGCCTTGCTGCCCCACATGATGTCATTGATGTATTGTAGATGTTCAGGGACATCACCCTGTTCCAGTGCAGTTTGGATTAGTCCATGACAAATGGTAGGGCTGTGCTTCCACCCCTGGGGCAGTCAATTCCAGGTGTATTGGACACCCCTCCACGTGAAAGTAAACTGTGGCCTGCATTCTGTTGCCAGAGTAATTGAAAAAATGCATTGGCAATGTCAATAGTAGCATACCACTTGGCTGCCTTTGACTCCAGTTCATACTGGAGCTCTAACATGTCTGGTAGAGCAGCACTCAGCCGCGCTGTGGCTTCATTCCAGCCATAATAGTCTGCTGTTAACCTCCACCCTCCGTCAGAATTTTCCACTGGACATATGAGACTATTAAAAGGTGAGTGAGTCTTGCTGATTACTCCTTGGCTCTCCAGTTGATGAATCAGCTGATGGATGGGAGCTTGGGAGTCTCAGCTGGTGCGATATGGCTGCTGGTGCACTGTCCTGGTAGCAACTGACACCTGCTGTTCTTCAGCTCGCAGCAATCCCACAATGAAAAGATCTTCTAAGAGACCAGGCGGGGTAGATAGCTGCTTGATCTTCTCTGTGTTCACAGTGGCTACACCAAAAGCCCATCGGTACCCCTTTGGGTCCTTGAAGTACCCTCTCCTGAGGTAGTTTATGCCAAGGATACAAGGGACCTCTGGGCTGGTCACAGTGGAGTGCTTTTCCCACTTGTCCCCTGTTAAGCTCACCTCAGCCTCCAATATAGACAATTCTTGGCATCCCCCTGTCAATCCAGAGATCCAGATAGGTTCTGTGCCTCTATACCCTAATGGCACCAGTGTACACTGTGCACCAGTGTCAACCAAAGCCTTATACTTCTGTGGGTCTGATGTGCCAGGCCATCGAATCCACACAGTCCAGTATACCCAGTCATCCCTTTCCTCCCCCTGGCCAAAGGCAGGGACCCTCTATTCCCGTTCCTGGTCAGAATATTCACTGTCTGCAGGAAGAACCAGAGTGCGCCACGTGGCAGGTACCTGAGGCTCCCTTTCCCTCTGACTGGGGCAGGAGAGGACTGATTTCTTGGGGTGCCCCGACAGCCAAGGCACTGGCCTGTAGGGATGAGGAGGTACAGAGATTTTCTTCAAAGTTTTGGAGCCAAGAAGACACTCTCTCCACAGCTGCTGTATCCCTATCCAGGCAATACATCGCTGCCAAGCTGTTAGAATGTGATGCTGGGGCACTTTGAACCTTCCTCCACATGGCCCATGTGGACAGGACATCCTCTGGATCCTTGGAGACCTCATCATTGTCTAGATCACTGTAGATGACTTCCATCACCGCTAATTCTCTCAGGTACTGGATGCCTTCATCTGTGGTAATCCACTTTCCTGGGGAGTGCACAAGATCTTCCTTGAATGGATATGTTGCCCTCACACTTGACAGGAGCTGTCTCCAGAGACTGCAAATTGCTGCCTCTTTTCAAATTCCTCTCTCAATTCCCTGATTTCTAGCAAGGGATCCCAGCTGCTGGGTTTCCTTACCTTCCAATTGCTGACTGTCAGCCCCATTACCTGAGCATCGTAGCAGCCAGGCAGCAATATGCTCACCTGGCTGGCGGTTGTAATCTTTCCACATGTCTTGAAGTACTGATGAGGTCAGGGACTGGGTAGTTTCCGCTTCCTATCTGAATTCTCTCACTCCTTCCTCCAATGTCTTTGTTGAATGACTGGCTTCTTGATCAAACCTTTCCTCTTCTTCTTCCTTCCATACTAGTTGATGATATGGACCTGTTGTTTTCCTTGTCCACTGTTTTTTTTTCACTACTGGGGCAATTACTGTAGTTGTTGTTTGGGTCCCTGCTTCAACCACAGTCCTCTGAGAGTACTGAACTGTGGCTCGATAGGCACAGGCCAGGCCCCAGTACAGTGCTAGAAGCCGCTGGTTTTCACTGAGGTAGGCAACGCACCCTTCTATCAGCTGGCGCGTCAGTTTGACAGGGTTACTTGCCTGTCCAGGTGTAAAGTCCCAGGTTATGAGAGGTGACAACTGCCCTAGGAACCTGCCCTAATCCTTCCACACACCCTGCCACCCGGGGACCGGCCGCCTCAGGGCACATTTCAGTATCGCCTCACCCAAAAGTTGTCTTCTCTTACACCAGGATGATACCAGATTCCACAAACCCCATAATATGCTAACAGTGTTAATTAGTAATATTAAACAGCTCATGAAAGGGTGAACAAGAACCTTGTGAACCTGCATAAAACCATCTACATCAGTCCCTGATACAAAGAAGGAAATGTATTCCCTCAACCTCTCCACAAGATAGCTCCCCCAGCACCGCAAGGCCATCAATGCTGGGGCAAAGCACATAGGCATTGTTTGTACTAGCATGTTCCCAAGCTCAGCAAAATAAAGAGATAACCAATGCAGCCAACAAACTCCGTGACCCTCACAGGAGCTGGCCACTTAATAACTACTATAGCTATAGCACGCTTAATACAGAACCGCCATTGTCTGTTGCACCACACTGGGCGCCAAAAGGGACTGTGGTGGGTTGACCTTGGCTGGATGCCAGGTGCCCACCAAGCCGCTCTATCACTCCCCTCCTCAGCAGGACAGCAGGGTTAGAAAATAAGATGGAAAAAAACTTGTGAGTCAAGATAAAGGCAGTTTAATAAAGCAAAAGCAAAGGCTGCGTGCAGAAGCAAAGGAACACAAAAGTTTTACTCTCTGCTTCCCATCAGCAGGCGATGTCCAGCCACTTCCTGGGAAGTAGGGCTTCAGTACACTTAGTGGTTGCTCCAGAAGACAAACATCGTAATAACGAGTGTGTGTCGTCCCCCCCCCCCCCAACTCCTTTCTCTTAGCTTTTACTGCTGAGCAGACATCATAGGATGTGGAATATCCCTTTGGTCAGTTTGAGTCAGCTGTCCTGGCTACGTCCCCTCCCAAGATCTTGCCCACTCCCAGCCTACTGGTGAGGGGGGAATGTTGGAGAGACAGCCGTGATGCTGTGCACTTCTCAGCAGTAGCCAAAACACTGGCGTGTTATCAACACCTTTCTAGCTACCAACACAAAGCACAGCACTATGAGGGCTGCTATGGGGAAAATTAACTCCATCTCAGCCAGACCCAATACAAGCCAATATTCTAGGGATACTCTAGGTCATCTATCTAGCCCATTACACAGGATAAATTTAATCAAATAAGATAAATTGAATCATTCAGTTGAATAAAGGATGAGTCCTTTTTAAAGGCACTCTGACTTTGTGGAAGGCAAAAGAAACAGAAAGTTGCTTTATAGGCTCTCTGTCTTCAGTCTTCCCTTTGAGAACTGCTGCAGAATTGGCAATTCTAGATCAAATCAAACAAACAAACATTTATAAACAAATAATGTTTTTTTCTTTCCTCCAAACTTGTCTCATTTTATTGGTTTCACTGATCCACACATTTAATCACAATCTAAAGATGGTATATGGCCTACCTGTTGGATTGTGCAATGTATGCAAATTGTCACGTGTATCAAATTTTTTTTAGAAATTCTGTTAATATGAAAATGAAACAGCTTAGATTTTTATAGTGTTCAGCATATGACCTCAGTATTGCATGAACCTATTTATTTTCATACTTTTTATATAGGATCTGTACTAATAATTCAGGATCCATATTACTAATTTAGTCATTGATAATGCAACACCAAATGCGTATTCTTCACTTATTTCAAAGGGACTGCTCACACGTGGAAAGCCAGGCATGCGCAGGAGAGTTTGCAGCCTTGGGTAACGTAACTGCAATATGGTTACAGTCATTGCTCAGAGGTGGAATGTGACTCTGACAGATGATATATGGGGTTGAGTTTTGGGGTGAGGTCGTAGGGAAATGAGGTTGCCCTTCCGGGGGATGAATTGCCAGCTGGAGATACCTACCTCCCTCCATGAGCTGCAGCAGGAGCCCAACTGGCTCATTTACTCTTGACTCCAACATTTTGGGCAGCCAAGGGTGAACGTGATGACTCCCACCCTTACATAGTCAATGAGCATGCAAGGTGTTTCTGGAGGTCCATGAAGGAGGTTTAGTACCCCTTATGTTTGGGTAACTGCCAGGCAGAAGGGGATGCCCCTGTACTTCCAGAGGATGGCCAGGGCCACCTTCAGAGGGTATCATCTGCTGCTGTGAGGGTCAGCCAGCCTTTCCCTTCCTCCTGCTTCCCCTTTCCAGCCTCTGTGTGTTGGAGATTGTATGCTTCGTGTTATATTCCACCACAAACCTGATCAGTGTTTGTTCTGCTAAGTCCGTGCTTTGGTGCCTGGCACTCCCGATCGCTGAGGTGCTTTCACTGCATCAGGACTCTTACCGTGCCGCTCTGTGCCATCCATGGTCAACAGCCAAGACAATGGAATGGGCATTAGCAAAGGCCTGTTACTTTGGTTTCAACCTCAATCCTCTTCAACACCTCTTTCCCTCGTGCCTCCCACTGCCCACACCACCTTCCCTGTCTCAAGCAACCTCCAGCCCTGGTTGCTTTTGCAGATCTGCAGGTCGCAGAGACGAGTCCCCTGTGACCAGGGATGTGCCATCTGGCCACTCTCCTCTCACCCAGGCTTGAGGGCTCATATCTTCAGTGTGAAAAATCCACTCAGAGGACCGATGCAAACATGAACCCAGACTCAGTTAATCTCTCTGAATTTTGTACCACTCCGTTTTGGCACCTATCTCTTTCCAAAGTAGAGGAGCAAGGTCCCAAATATCCCACCATACCTGTGCGTCTGAGACCAAAGCTCAAAACACCTCAGAGGTTTTCTCTCCCATGTTGCTCAGCGTTCTTCGCCCACAGCCCCTCAAGGGCCATCCACAGAGCAAAGGCACGAGCTGTCTTTAGCTACCAAATGGCACCAGCAAAGGTGATCTTGTTTGCGTTCAGTCGCCAGCCAGACCTTCCCAATGCTTTATCACAGACAGCTGATATTTCCTCTCCAGGCTCCTTGAGTTTTGTCCATCAAAGCAGCAGCCAGTGTTGTTTTATGATGTGTTGTAAAACTACCATGCTACCCTGAGTGTGCTCAGCATGGCTGCCTCATTTATCACTGCTCAGCCTTCACACTGGGACATCATCCATCACTGCCTCCTTAGAGCTAGGAGTCAGAACCTGGTCCGTATTGCTGCCATAGCCCAGAGTCGTGTGAACACTCATCAGCAGGTCCCTTTGTCCTCAGGCTTTTTTTTTTTTCCAGGAAATGTGACTTCTTCTTACATTTAGTTCCCAACCAAGACTCCAGAATAGAAAACCAAACTTCAAAATTCAATTGACTGTGCCTAATGGAGGGGATTTTAATGTGTAGCCTTTGACCCTTATCTATTATTGATGGAAATAAAGACTTTTTTTGTTCCATATTTGAAGTTAATTGTAAGAGAAAAATTTGGAGGTTTTAATTTTTTGATTCTAATAGTGACCTTCATGTCCATTGTGAAACCATGAATAATCACTGCTTGAGAAAGGCATTTCTATGAGCAATCTAGAAAGTGCACAAAGGAACCTTTGAGACAGTTTCGCATGTAGAAAAAAAGCTCAAGGATATATTTGTGTCTGGTTTTCTTCTTTTGCTATAGAAAGACAAGTGTCCTTCCTTTTATTAATTGCATTAATTAATTGCATTGCACTTCTGTCCTTATTTCTCACAGACCTGTTCATTTTATTCTAATGATAAAACTAACAAGTAAAACCTGTAAAATGGTTTAAAATGTCAGCCAATGTAAAACCTGTAAATGCAGAGCCTTCTCCTACTCCTAGTGTCATCAAAGGTAAAAACACCATTGATTTTACCAAGTCTGTATAGTAAGGTGGATGTATTGTACTGGACTTATCATGGAAATGGGACTTCAGTTGTTTCTCTGCTTTAACAGTCTTGTTCTTCAGTGTTTTCCTACTTCTGGGTGCACTGGTCTCTCATGGATGAGGAGGTACGGAACGTGACTCAGGCACCTCATAATCCTCTCTTTGGGATTTAGCCTCCTGTGTTGGAAGAAACGCTGTATTGTGTGCAGCTTGCGGGGCAATTGTCCTCTAGGAGAAGCCATGGCACATAGCAGCGAGTATGTACTCTGCTTCATGCTCTTTTTTTTGGAGGTGAATTTTCAGAAAAGTGACCTTTTGGGAAATAGCTACAAATGTGCAGATAGAGGGGCACAGGCCATTGTGGCTTCCTCTGCTCCAGGACTGATGTGTGAGTAGTGCAAGTCCCACTCATGGTTGTCAGTGATTTCCCAGTGTGAGAAAGCTGAGTTTAAGGCCCCAAATCTTTGTTATTTCTTCTGCAAAGTGGTCAAAACCTGGACACTTACTAGGTGTAGAAAAAACAATATTTAGGTTTTAGATGTATTGTTTTTCCATTGTAGCTCAGCTTTCCATCCACTTGATAACTTGGAAACAAAGTCACAGACTCAGCATGGTGAATTTGGATGGTCTGGCTAGGGGAAGGATGTGCTTGTCCCTGCAGGCGGGTGGCCTTTGCCTTCCAGGGCTGCACCCACCCCAGCATAGTAGGGGCAGGTCTGTAGCCTGAAGCCACCAATGCTGCAATCCCTTCTTCTACATTCATTTTCAGATGAAGAGCTATCTTCTGAACAAGCTTTGGAGTGGTGCCCCTGAATCAAATGTCTCCACTGTGCCTCTGCTTTGTTTGTTCTCGAGGGGCCAGTAACTGTTTCAGACCATCTTGCCCACATTTACGGGTTGGAGCCCACCTGATGTGCCTCTTGGGCAGAGCTTCCCATTTTGCTTTTCTCCAGAAGGCACCTGGTTCACGCACACTCAAACTGTTCTGACGACCAAGCCCGAGTGTGATAAAGGAGATGGTTGGGGGGTTGCTTCAAAATCATGCTATTGCTCTGTACAAAAACATTAATATAAGCACAGTCTAAACATGATGCACTGCCTGACATGAGCTCCTACCTCAGGTTTAGTCACAGAAGACTTCCCCTTGTCTGGAGGACCCCTGAAGTGTTCAGCAGCCTCTGCTGTTGCTATTGGCACCTTCAGGACACAGGGAGGATGGCTGGACTGTCCCCCCAATGTCAGAATGGGAAATAAAGCTTTGTGAAGATACACCATGAAGGGGAAGGAGGATCAGAGACTTCTGAAGCTTATTCCTCATGCTGGTGTGGAGAACAGCATAAAACAAACTCATTGAAGAGTGGACAACAACAAAACGCTGGAAAGCATTGCAAGGTGATAGGTATTCAAAAGCCAGTGGAAGCAATGGCAGTTCTTCCACTGACTTCAAAGCACAATTGACCAGGAACCTGAAGATGTGGTAGTATTTAAGAAATAAAGCTTAATCTGAGGCAAGGAAGCATAGATGAAGTACTTTTTTCCCTTGCAAGGACCCACAATCTTTCAGCAATATTTTTATGAAAAGTTGGGGATTTTTCCAGATGCACTGTTTTTTTAAAAGATAAAATGAATGGGTTATTTGTTTTGTTTGATGTTTCTCGTGTTTGGGTGTTCACTGTGTCCTTTGTTAGTTTTTAATTCTAATGAAAGATGTGCCTCTGTCTCCTGAGCCATTCTGTGAGACTCTGCTGGGGGCATTTTTCCATGACTAAGGGAGAATTTCTCTTGATTATTACCTCATTTTTACTATAAAATATTAGATAGTAAAAATATTATTTGTTGAAACTGTGGGCAACATGATAATTCAAATATCTAGTATTTTCCGATGCCACTAAACTCTTCAGGAGGTTGTTTTTTTCTGCAAAAAAGCATAATCCATAAATTCCAATTGGAGAAAATTGACAGTTGCCCTTCTCTCACTCTGTCCAATTTACAGAGGTGCGAGTTTTCATTTGAAAGTGATGATAGGCACATGGAGAATGGTGGTGAGCAACAACCAGCTTGAAAAAGGGAGGTTTGTGTTGTTGTTGTTGTTGTTTTTTATGGTGGGATATTGTTAAGCTGGTCTGGAGGGGCACTGGGGTGAAGACCTTCATCACTGAGGTGAAAACCCAATAATTTAGAGTGCAGCAGCATCTCTCCTAACGCCTTGCTTGGACCGTATTCTTCTAACTCTCACGCCATCGTGCTTTTAGCGAGACACTGTAATGAGTGGAGCTGCATTGCCATCTTCCCAGGGACAGGTTACACGGGTGCACTCATAGATTTGAGACTGACGCAACCCAAGGGAGTCAGGCTTCTCCTCTGACCCACCGAGCTCCAAATTTTTCCATTGTAAAACACATTTCCTTTTTAACACACATAAATATCTCAGGGTAAAAGAATTACTCTATCTGTTTTGGAGTTCTCCATCCTCCTCACTATTCATTATTTTACAATTTTTTTGAGAGCTGTGCTAACCGGAACAACTTTCTGTGGCTTTCACTTCCTCCCAATTTGTTGTATTTTGTATCTCTACCATAAGTATATTTCCGAGCAAGTATGTACTAAAATATGTGAGAGATCATGATGTACCAGATACGTTTCCCCTAACAAGCTCCCCATGTAGGCGAAATCATTTGCATCAGTATCTAAAATGCTGCCACAGGCACCCAGTGTTAAAAACTTCTCCATATCAGTCTGCGTGCTGAATTAAGAGAAAGTGCACAAAATAATGCAAGCATCATGTCACAAGGTTTTTGTCTTCTGCTCTTCTGGGACCCATCACTCCAATCTGCACAGAAGAAGGATGCTTGCTTGAAAAAAATGCTCTTTTTGAACGACATTTCAGGAAGGACCTAATTCCTCCCCTCCTCTGGGCTGGAGAAGAGCAAAATTGTCTCCAGTTTGATTTACATTTGATGTCTGAGCCAATCCAGGATCTCTGAACCTGAAAGAAGAGCTGCAAAATGCTGTGATAAAGTGGCACTCTGCCAGCTTGGGCTTCCACTCCCTTGGTTTGGGGCCAGCTTGTGGAAATAGGTGGCTTTCAGGGCTGACCCTGGAGGAACCTGGTGCTGTACAAACACCCGGTCAGAAGGTGGTTTCTGCCCTGAGGATCCTAAGGGAGAGCCAGAGGATGGATGTCGAAAGACAGACTGAGGGGCAGTGTGCGTGCAGGAAGGGTTGCATTTCAAAATCTTGTGATATTATACATTTTTCTATTTGTTTTGGCCAAAAATGTGAACTGGGCTGCTACTAGTGGTGAAATGACACATAAAGAACCCAATGCTCTGAGAAAAGTCAGAACTTTATTAATGACTTTTTTGTTTACATGGTTCAGGGACTTAAATAGTAGGAAATAATAGGCAAAATTTATACTGAGGGCTTCATTTATGTCTCACACCAGGTTTTCATAACTCCAGAACTTCAGGGCAAAGTGTAAATTGGCATTGTCATGGTACCAAAAGACCTGCAAACACACACAGATGTGCACACACATGCATGTTCAGCTGTCCCAAGCCCTTCTCACAAGCACTTGTTTGCTGGTGCTTTTTCTGACCTTTCTCTGTGTGCAAGCTCTGTCTGTGTGAACAAAGGCTGAGGTGAAGCTTCAAGTAAAAAGACCAGGAAACAGGTTTCACTTCTAATTTGGGCGAAATTATATGTACATGTTTCTCACCATCCGGCCAGCAATACCCTAAAGGTGACTTTCTCTTCCTTTTCATTTACTGGTCCAGCAATCACGGTGAGTGAGCTCTGCCTGTGCAGGAGTGAGGTGCAGACTCAGCCTTGTCCTCAGACATGGCTTCCCAGATGGACAAGTCAACAGTGAAACAGCAGAAAAATCAAGTCAAACCCATGCACCTAACACCACCCTGAGGAGGGTCTATTCCATGTCCTTTAATTCCCAGTGGGACAATATGTGACTCGGCCAAGTGAAACCAGCACAGCACCAGTCTGCAGTGTGCTGTTACTGCTGGTACATGTCTGAACCCCACCGTGCTGTGCTGTCCTGGACCAGGTTTCTCTGGCACTGCAATGCTCAACACTTTAGCCTTCTGGTACATGTTAGTTAAGGAACAGACAGCTGAGATTTTTACACTTTTAAACCTAGGGAGATGCCCCATTTGAGTACCCCACACTATTCCTCACCACACTCAACACAAATCTGAGATGCTTTTCAGCAGAAGTGGGCATTACCCTACAAAAATTACGTGCTGAAAACACAGAGATGAGGAAAGTGTTAGAAAGCAGCTGGCAGTGGGGAGGAACGTGTGTGTCGGGCAGGTGGATGGAAGAACGGCTGTGTGCACCCATACAGTTTAGTGGGGGTTTAGTTGGGGCTTATGCAGGCACAGCTTTACCTGGGCACTGAAGGGATGGAGGGTAATTAGTCTTTGTCTTTCCCTATTTTGCCTCCCCCATCCAGTGCCACACGTGCTCTGGCATGACAGTGGCAGAGCTCTTCCCTTTGCCCACACTCACATTTTGGATGCCTTCCCCCCTCTTCTGGGAGCTGCAGCAGAGGTAACACTCCCCTGTTTCTCACTTATGAGCATAGCTGGAGGGGACAACAAAGGGACATGTGCAAGAGGTGTTGAACTTCTGCTGCTTTGCCTGCATTGCCTGTGTTGAACAAGCCCATACAATAAGGAGAAATATGATCCGAATGTAAAAGAAACACAGAAAACAAGAAACTATTCTCAAAATCCCTAGCAAAATTTCCATGCTGATTTTTCTGAAAAAAATAGCTTTGTCATCTGCTACAGGTATCAGCTACTATTTGAGCATCTTTCTAAAACACTGCACCTCTTCTTCTGTTAAATATGCATCAGTGCTAATAAAAATCTGAAAAATTCAAATCACAGGACACAAGAATCAGTGTCACAAATGCAGACCAGAGAAGATTCATTTCACAATCCTAGTAATGTATAAGGAGCCAGGAGTGCTAAATGACAATTTGTGACAGAGGTGGGACAGTGATGTTTCCCAGGCAAAGAACCCACTGACAGCAGCTTCTGAAGTGATCAGGGGCCTGCAGAATGAATTGGTCTCAGAAGACCTCTAGAGTGTTGTATTCATCCCTGACAAATAATCTGAGATAATATGACAAACAGGTGAATTATATTCTGCATGCTGGTAGGCTTCATGGGGCCCACAATGGTGATTTTCAGGCTCAAGCATTGCATCTTTGTGTGTGTGTTTGTGGTTTGGATTTTTTTAATATTTTACTGGCATCTTTGGTATTTCTTTGGCTTTGTTTTTCAGGGAGAGGAAAACATTTGTCATGACTTTGACGCTATATTAGCAGCCTTCACCGGGCATTCAGTCTACATGCTTTACATTTGATTAACTGTCATGTCTGCAAAGTATTTTTGGCATCTAATTTAGGTTGCAAACACCTGCCTCATTTACAGACAAGCTTGGGACAGTCCTGAATACACAGGCACAAACATACACATACTCTCGTGCTCCTTTTCCCTACCACATGCAACCAATACAATCATTCACTCTAAGGTCTCCTCCCTTCAAAGGGAGATTTTACTGTTGATCTAAATCGTGGTACTCTATGAAGAGGCAGAGAAGCCTTTCTGAAATATGAAGCAACACAGAAGTTGTGAAGCAGTTGCCACCACAGACACTGAGCTTGAGGGTTGCTGGCTACGGCCAGCACCACATACTGCCGAAACCCAGCTGGCAGGCGCTGCAAAGCCACCGGCCCCGGCACCTGGGAGGCTGTCCCCGAGCAATGCCCTCGCCCTGCCACAGCTTGTTTCGGCACGTGCTGTGCGGCGATGGCCAAGGGACAAACAGGAGACCCCCTTTCACAGCCACACGCAAGCATCCCCTGTGTGAGAAAAAGCGGCGGCAGAGAAAAGGTCAGCAGGAGAGGCCGAGGGGCAACGAAAGGGCTGCACCCCCCAGCCGAGCGCGGGGCTGGGTGGGAGCACTGTGCGCGCCTCTTGTTCTTTGCAAACTTGCTGGGGAGAAACAAACGACTCTGACCCCGGCCTTGGCTCCAGGACTGCTGATCCCTGCAGGGATGGCTTGGGAAAGCTTGGCAGGGACTCCCGGAGAGCCTCTCCAGACATCCCCGGAGTCCTGGCTGGCCATGCGGGAGGGCGACTGGTGGGAGCTGGGCTGACCGCAGCGCTGCTGTGCTCCGGGGACCCCAGGCTGGGATGGGGCCTCTCTGCTGCACAGTGACCATGATCACTGGGATGGACCTGCTGTGCTGTGCACCGCCCTCCCCATGGGCCACAGCCAGAGCACCTTAAAGAAAACTCACATTTCCAAAAATAGGACAGTCAGATCGTTCAGAAAAGTGCGTTTCTGCTGGGTCACCCACCACGCCAGGGCAGCAAACATCCGACACACAGATACACACCCTCGTGCAACAGCATGGCACAAGACAACCAAAGTCCTGCACCTGTGCCTCCTTACAGTAGTACTTTGCTCTTCCTTCCTAACCCTTTTTTATTTCCTCTAAGAACCACATCTGTGCTTTGTTGAATCTACTGCTTAAATAACGCAGCATAAAGCTGTCAGACACTTTCTCTCACTTTTAAAATTCAATTTTGATGAGCTTGCAAAAAGATGGTTAACCCAACCATCCCAGGCTGTGCAGGAGCAGGTGTGATGACCCTGGGGCAGGGACAACGCATGGTGTCCAGAGCCCCAGGAGGCCATGTCCCCAGGCCAGGGCAGTAACAGCCTGCAGCTGCAGTTGGATTCACCTGCAGGTCCTCTCCAGTCCTGACACACCTGAGGAGCTGAGCCTAAGTCCCAAAGTCTGTGAGAAAATGAGTCCTGCAGCTTTGCTGCCTTGGGAGAGACGTGTTTGCGCTCACTGTCTGCCTCTGTATATGTGTATATGTATAAAAAATGATAAATGCTGTGAACTGTACCTAATGGGATGCTGAACAGCTGTGCTTCATGGAAGTTCTGCTAACCCTGTATAGTAAAGTAACTATTCATTTTAAGTACCATTGTAAAGCCAAAAGGTATGTGCAAGCGAAATGATTAGTCATCAAGTCTAAAAATAACTGCCCCAAAATGTCTAAAATAAGGGAGAGCTGTAGGATTGCTTTCTCCTTGTGGAAGCACTCCGTGTTGCAAATGATTTGGTTGTTATCGCTGCTGAAAGAAGCTGAGCTTCCCTAGGCCAAAAATAGAACCCTGAACAAAGCGCAGATAGACCAGCCGATGAAAAAGTTGGTACCCTAAACCAGATCAGCCCAGGGAAGTACCCTGGGCAAAGGGAAGAGAGGGCACTGCAGCTTCATGAAGAGGATGATGGTAAGGCCAAGACTTGTGAGCTACAGCTACCAAGACTGCTGTACTGGAGAGAGAAGCCCAGCAGTACCCAGGCTGGTCACAGCCTCCTCCAAAGTGCTGCTGCCTTTACTTAAGAGCAAGGTGCTTCCTATACTGAGAGATGCTGCAGGATCTTGCCCAAAACAGCAAAGCAAATTTGGTTCAGGAGCCTGCCTTCGCTGCTTCAGCGCTAAAAAAGGAAAATGTAGTTTTGAGGCCATTTGTGGTAAAGAAAACCCATCCGTTCTGAAGGGAGGAGGATCTTTCCTAACATGAGGTTGATTATACTGCTGGAAAGGAAGAGATTCAAGGAAATTAAAGAGAGTGTCCACAGGAAGAAAGAGATGAAAACTCATGGCAGACACATTCCAGTCTATTTTTTCCTGCTGTAGGCCAGCTCATCTGTTAAAGGGGGTAAAACTAAAAACACAAGTAGGAGGTTTAGTGCCGCTTTTCCTTGCTCTGCCTTTGCCAGTACTGAAGAGTCTTTGTGGGTACCAGCAAGGCTGCAGAGAGGGCTCTGCCCTGCATGCCTCCCGCTGGCCCAGGGATGGCAGGGGGAGAGGTGTCTATGTGCTGACTGTACTGGTGAGCGTTTGCCAGGATGTTTAAGTTCCTTTATGTGGCCCTGCTTTCTCTGGCCAAGCCAAATCTGTGGCTATTTTAATGACAAAACAGCTGGAGGACATGCATTGGCCACGGTTTCGCCCTTCAGACATTGCCGTAATAATGAATCTCTGCCTCCAGAGAGTTCCCTGTCTTTTCCTTAAGCAACCTGGCCAGGTTACTACTTAGCAGAGAAGATCTCCTAGGTGCTGTTGTGTGTACATTAAGCGTATCGATGAACACACCAAAAGCCAGCCTGGGTATGGAGGCTGAGACCCTCCCCACTTCCAGTCCCTTTCCATCTGTTTTTAACCATGAAGGAAATTATTTCAGTATTTGATCTAAGTTTGGTCATGAAAAAAAGAACAAATAGAAGTTTGGTTAAAGTCTCTCAAGAAGAAAAAGGGATGGTTTGTGCGATTACTGAGTTTTTTCAATTGGTGCTGAAGATTGGGTCTAAGTATTTACTCATCTCTGGGCACAACTGGTCTCCTGACGTATGTAGAAATTTCTGAAATTTCTCTCCTCATTTTACTTGATCACAACATTGATTTTCCCCCAGCCTGTTCTTTATGGTGAGATTAATTTATTATTTTATTTTATGTGTCTGTGATCAAGACACTAGAGTCTCCTAATCTGTTGCAGATGAAATGCTGTCCTTTTAGGGCATTTTTTTTCCCCTAGCCCTGTGTCTGGGTAATGTGAAAAATTTAGAGAAGATACTATCAATCCTGTTTGTCCTCCCTCCTAGTTTGATCTTTTGGTGGGGATAATTGGAAGACTTCATTCACCCAGACTCAGACCTCTTCTCTCACACTTCTGCATGAAAAGCTATTAGAATTGCTCCATTTACTGAGATAGTGATCTGGCTGAAGAGAGGAAAACAAAGACAGCTAGTGAAGGTGGTGATGAAGAAGAGGAGGAAAAGTAAAAACAGCATCGAAAGAAGGAGTGAAGTCAGAAAACTGGAGGGAAATATAGAAAATATAGAGTAAAGAGGAATGGCTGACTAAAATCTAATGGGTCACTTCAGCCTTCCAGGACACATTTTTAACACACAGGGTTCTAATTCATTTCCATACGCTAGGACAGGAGCAGAGTTAAAGGACTCTGACCTCACCTATACAAGCTGCCAAAGGTATCAGAAGAGCAATGATTCAAGCGTTGAAATCAAAAGTGGGAGAAGCCATGGAGTAGAGGGGCTCCACACAGCCTGCTCCTGGCTACCATGCTGTGCAACCCCGTAGCTTTTGGAGAGTCCGTGCTCCAAAACGTAGCAGCCTCCACCCATGAGAAAAGGCAACAGCTGTATTTTGGGGTATGCTGTCTTCCCATTGAACTTCACTGGCATAAGGCCCATAACTTTGGATAATGTCTTTCATAGAGCTATCAGAGCACACAGCTTTGGGTTATCTTCCCAAAACGTAAGACAGCTCTGCTTGGGATCATGTGATGGACAGTATCTCTGAAGCACAATGGAGGGAACCACCTTAACCCACGGTGGGAGGGACTGGGGCATTAGACTAAAGCCAAGAAGTGAACTCCTTCAAAAGAAACTTTGAGCCTCCTTGCTCATGCACATCCCCAGCAGTAGCTCAGCCATGATTCTGCACACCAAGTACACATGGCCACAGGACAGGAGAGTCTGTCACTACTCTCCAAATGTGGAAGATGAAGATCTAACAGCAAAAGGGCATGAAGCACAAGTCAGATTTGTGAAGTTCACATTTCAAGTAGGAGGCTTCCCAGGTCTGTTACTAGCCCAGGACAGACTATAACAACTACAAATCCAAACTTTGTATGTGCTGGGTCATTATACTTACAAAAACAAAGAAGTGGAAGAATGAGGTTGTCAGGCTTTACTTGCATTTGCAATACACAAAAAATGCAGTGCTATCACATACATTTGTCATACACTGACTTGGATATCCATGTTGGTGTTTTTGTTAACTAATGCTTGTTTTGTGCCTCTAAAAAATGTTCTGCTGTGTACTGGAAGATTTCCATGCGAGGAGGAGGTCAACAAATGACTGTGCTCAGCTTCCAGGAAATTATTTCTATAAATTTGCTACAATATGGTGGTGTATGGCTGTACACACCCATCCTATACACTTGATATATCAACTGATATATTTAATAATAGAATATGTAAGTCCATGTCCAGATATGCAGACACAAACACATGTAACCTAATAAGATCTGAATACTCTACTGTATTAAAAATGTCTTTTTAAGTCTTCAAAATATAATAAAAAGAAGAAAATTATTTTGTCAGTTCAGAGTGTTCCTCTTCTCAGTCTACTGCTGGGACTGGCAAGTTAAAGGAATTAACTTGGTGAGGTCTGCTTTACACAAGCTGAATAAACATCTAAGATAATCATTTCACATTCATGTGTGATAAACACTTGAGGAACATGCATTCGCCAACATCAAAGAAGGAACCAAACTACACAGTTCTCATCTGCAAATTTCAGACTCTGTCTCTATGCCACCAGCAATGGCAAGCAAGCCTCCCTCTTTTCTCACGACCCTTGCCACCCACCGTGCACAACCTACCCGCCATTGATCCAAAGCAAAATACCCTGCCCCATTTGCAGTACTTCTCCTTTGGCAACACTCATGGTGTGTTTCTGCATGTGGCTCTATAGCAGGATTGCAAAACCATCTAGGAAATGTATTCTGTGTGTTGGGGAACTCTGGGAATTTTGAGTCCTGATAGTCTTCCAAGGAGTTTGATCTTGAGTACCTTTATTGACTTCAGTGTCTTCAGCTCTATGATATTCTTTTTTAAGTGATGGGGAAATTGTGCTTTTTCCTATCAGCCTCCTGTACAACTTCACTCAGGAGAAGTTGAAGAAAGACCTTTAACAGTGACTCTAATAGACATTTATTTGTCTCTCTTCCACCGCAGAATGCACTAACTAGATGTCTTATTCAGCAATAACCACAATCACCGCAGAACCCTCCAAATCTACCAGAGAGGGGATGAGAAGCCAACACCGAAACCAGTGCATCCATAATCCCAAATGCACATGCTACAGGTCAATATGGTGTGTCAAGTATGTGCCACATGAATGTGAATAAAACCTGCAAAGAAGTTCATCAGGCTGCAGAAAACTGTTCAAACGCTTCATAGAAATAGAAATGTGTCAGTGTGCAAGATAAGTCCATGAGGAAACATTCATTTTGTACAGAGTACAGTTTAAGTCAGAAGCCAAAAATAACATGTTTTGGATATCTGTTCATGCAGTTAGTCCTGTTCAATGAAGCAAGAGGCCAAAGAGGAAAGTACAGCAGCCACAAAAATGAATTTTGCTGATAAAGCAGTGATTTTTTAAAAATATATTTCTGGTTACTCAAGTAAACTCAGATTCATTCTGTGGACAAATTAATTAAAGGGGTGCACAGGTACCTTACGGGCTTGTTTCTGGGTGTGTTTGTCCAAAGTAAAAGGCACATTCTTCAGACAATCCACCACACGATGTGTGGTTCAGCATTGGCTTTGATTTATGTTTTGTCCTTTACCATTAGAAAATAATTTCTTGGGCTAGGCTGAGGAATATTACAGTCCCTCACAAATCATGAGCCCTTCTCAGCTACCATGGACATGGTCTCCTTGGAAATAGTGATTCCGTCCTACCCCAGCAGGATCCCATCCTCACCTCTCCCTGCCCCTGAACTAATGCACCTCTCCATGCTCTCCTTAGGGAGTGAAGGTGTGTGTCACCTCCCACCCCCATATATTAATGGCAGCTACCCCAGAGAGTGAGGGCCTCATCACAACAGGCAACGGCTGGTCCCTCAAAATGATGAGGGACCTCTTTCCAGCCAATGTCCATACAGCTGTCCCCGGGCAGTGGCAGTGTGACACCTTCTCCCCTCGCAGGCAGCAGTGCCATAGACCCCGCAGCTCCCAAGGGGGAAGACAGCCTCAGTCAGTACTAAAGCTTTTGCTCTCTCTCTCCTTCACTCCCTGCAATGGTACCTGACCCTCCCTTCATTGAGGGTCTCCCCAGCTGATGCGCACCCTAATGCCTCCCTCTTCTCATCCTCCATCTCCGGGGGGTGTGCGAGCGAGGGCAGGGCGCGGGGGTAGTAGCATTTACCACCCGGCATTTCTCTCCCTCCGGAGTCCAAGCGCCGGCACTTCCCGGTGGCACCGGGGACCCTGTCCCGGCACGACCCCCGCGGGGCCGGGGCAGCCCGGCGGCGTGCGGCGGAGCGGGGCGTGCGGCCGCGCAGCCAGAGGCCGGTCCTGGCGGAGGCCACCCCGCAGCCCCGGGGAGGGGCTCCCCCCGTCCCCCCGCGTCCCCCCGAGCCGCCTGCAGCGCGTACACCGTCGGCGGCACCCTTTCTCCCGCTCCTGGTGCCGTTTTCGTTTAGCGGCGATCGCTTCGAGATGGGAAATATACGAGGAGAATTTCTCCTATTAAAAAAAAAAAAATAGGGGGGGACGAAAAAGACAGGGGAGGCTAGTTTAAAGCGCTGGGATTAAAGGTCTGTGCTAGTTTCAAGCGCTCATAAAACGGCCTGAAGGATGCTATTTTGCTGCAGTCTGGGTTATTTCAGCCCACAGTTGCACAACAAACCATTTAAACATTTCAGCACAAAACAGATTCCATTGTTGGGCTGCGCATTAAAAAGTGTTATTCGCTTTGAAGTTTTTGTCTAATGGCTCTAAACTGAAAGAAAATGTTTTCCTATTACTTAATTCAATCATAGCGAAGAGGCTTGGTAAAAAGCCCACGGATTTTGCCCAAAGTGTGACAGAGTTCTCTTTGTGTTTGCTTATCCTCTGCTGTCACACACTTTAATTCGCCTCTCTTTATCTGGCATTCAAAACTTTCTTCAATGACATTCAATAAGGTCCAGCGGCTGGAAAAAAAAAATGGTTATTTTTTTGGATATTCTTTCCCAGTAGCTTTGGGCTTGGTGTGCATTCAGGAGATGTTAACCCTTTTCCTCCCTGCGGCTCGGAGCCCTGGGGTTCAGCCCCTGGGCAGCGGGAATCCCTCGGGCTGAGGCTGAATCAACCCCCCATCGGCGGCTGGCCACTTCTCAGCGGGGAGAGATGCTCCTTCCCGGGCGCCAGCTCCGGGGGAAAATGTTTTAAATTACCAGCTCCTAAAAAACAAAACAAAACAAAATAAAACAAAACAAAACAAAACAAAAAAATCCAATCCCCATTAACGCTTTCAGGGGAAGGACACTTGGAAATCCTTTCTAAATCATTGCGGGACTGAGTTTCTACTAGCATTCGGTTTTGTTCGTTCTGTATTTTTCACCATTTATTTGTGCACATACATACATTTCTAGACATGGGCATCAACAGTACCTCGGCAAAACTCCCGTAGGTTTCGGTGAGAAATGCGACAGCAGGCAAGAACAGCCTCTGTACAAGCCAGAGACACGGCGTTATGCTGCTTCCAAGGCTTTTTCTTCCCTTCATTTAAAAAAAAGTCCATTTGTTTTTGAGGAGGGCAGGTTACTGTAGGGAGAAATTTCCCCACATTTTGACGGGAGTCGGCGGGTGCGTTTGTCTGTTTTTCCCACATATTAAACGTGAAGATGGGGGAAGAAAATGTACCCCGATTAATATTTTTTATTCTTATTTGTCAGCATTCTTTATTCACCTACAAAATCCACAAGCTGCAGGGAGCCCAACGCCGAGAGGTCCTGCGCGGACGCCGTGCCGCTGCGCGGGGAAGCGCCGGTGCGTGTTAGCTCAGATGAAGGCGCAGAAATTAGCTTTAGACCCCACTGGAAGTTTTGCAGACCCCTGTGCTAAGAAATCCAGACACTGCCGGTGTGTTTACGCTAATTCTCATCGTACGGGAGAAATAAGCCGTTTCCCTGTCGGTGCCCGCAGCCCCAGGGACTCCCCGGCTCACTCGTGCGCGGCGCGGCGGGGCCGGGGCGCGGGCGGTGGGGGGCCGGGGCGCGGGCGGTGCGGGGACAGGGACGGGGCCGGGGCCGCCGCACGTGGAGCGCGAGGGTGCGATGGCGGGTGTTACCGCTAAAACCGGGCAGAGGGACCGGATATAAGGAGGTGCGGAGTGTGCCGAGCGCCTCTTCTCCCTCCGCTGAGGCGCTCGCTGTGGGAGCCGCCGACACGGAGCGGTATCTGTGCGTCGGGGCTTCTGTCCCCGCACCAGCACACCCGCGCCGCTTGTGGAGCTCCGTGGCCGTTATCCGTGCCCAGGCGCCCACGCCCACGCAGAGGCCGGGCGGATGTGCTGCCGGTGGAGCATCGGCTGGCACATCTCGGTGGCCGGGGGTTTCGCCCGACGGCGGCGACAGCGATAAGCGGCAGGTCCCGGCACCGGGCTGGGAACAAAGACGCGGGTCTGGGGAAGGCGGCGGGCGCGGCAACGGGGACGAAGCAGCCCGGTGGCGAGGGGAGAGAGAGAGGCCGGCGGGGCTGGGGGGCCGACCTGGTGCCACAGGTGGGAAAGGCGCCGAGGGGCTGGCAGGGGAAGCTGGCGCCGGCGGAGACCGCGGCTGCAGCCGGCAAAATAAACAAGGGGGAGCGGGCTGAAAGCTGGGCTGGAAGCGAAGGAGAGCGATAAAGAGAAAGAAAAGAATATTAAATCGCGAGAGAATGAGAAAATAACCCCGCCAAAGGGAGAGGAGGGGAGAGACCGCCTGCTACGGCGTGGGTGGGGTCGACAAGAATAGAGTACATTATGCAGTTCATTTAGTTAACAAGGGAAATAATGAGGGAGCGTGCGGCGTGAATGCCAAGAGAAGAGGCACAGAAAGCCTATTGAGCGCCCCGGCGCCGCCATCACATGGCGCGGGCGCTATTTAAAGCGGGCAGGCGGGCGCCGTTCAGCACCACTCGGGCTGGCCAGCGGCGCTGCGCGGGTGCTGCGCGGGCGCTGCGCGGGGCGCTGCGCGGGCGCTGCGCGGGGCCATGCCGCGCTCCTTCCTGGTGGACTCGCTGGTGCTGCGGGAGGCGGGCGAGAAGAAGGGCGAGGGCAGCCCGCCGCCGCCGCTCTTCCCCTACGCCGTGCACCCTTCGCACCCGCTGCCCGGGCTGCCGGCCGGCGCCTGCCACGCTCGCAAGGCCGGGCTGCTCTGCGTCTGCCCGCTCTGTGTCACCGCCACCCAGCTGCACCCGCCGCCGCCCGCCATCCCCCTCATCAAGGCCTCCTTCCCCACCTTCGGCTCCCAGTACTGCCACTCGCCCCTGGCCCGCCAGCAGCACTCCGTCTCCGCCGTCAGCGTGGGGCACGCACCGGCGCTCTACCAGGGCGCCTACCCGCTGCCCGACCCCCGGCAGTTCCACTGCATCTCCGTGGGTAAGGGGGGCACGCGTGGCGGGGGGCACACGCCTGCATGCTAACCGTGGTCTCTGCGGGGAGGTTATAGGGATCCCGGGGCCGGGGGGTGGGGGGGTGGCAGGACCCTGCCGAAGGCACATGGAGCGGGGGGCGTCCCTGCCCTGCGCCCGCAGGCTGGACGGGGAGTCCCGGCACATCTCTCTGCCGGTGCCCCGAGGGATGCGCAGGGGAAGCCCCGCTGCTGCCCGCCGAGCCTCCGAGCCAGGCGGTGGGAACGGGGGGAGGCGGCCCCGGCACCCCGTGAGCTCGGGCTGCAGCCTGGCAGCCGCTTGCCGGGTCACCGGCTCCCGGGGAGGGAGGGTTACGGCCCCGGAGAGCGGGCGCCGGAGGGGGCAGCAAGGGACCGGCGGGTGCGGGCGCTGCGGGGCGGGCGGCGGCGGGTCCGGCAGGCCCTGACGGTGCGCTCCGCTCCGCAGACAGCACGTCCAGCCAGCTGCCCAGCAGCAAGCGGATGCGCACCGCCTTCACCAGCACGCAGCTCCTGGAGCTGGAGAGGGAGTTCGCCTCCAACATGTACCTCTCCCGGCTGCGGCGAATCGAGATCGCCACCTACCTGAACCTCTCCGAGAAGCAGGTGAAGATCTGGTTCCAGAACCGACGGGTCAAGCACAAGAAAGAAGGCAAAAGCAGCTCCCACCGGGGCGGGGGGGGCGGCCACAGCTGCAAATGTTCGGCCCTTTCCACCACCAAGTGCTCGGAAGACGACGAGGACTTGCGCATGTCTCCGTCCTCCTCGGGAAAGGACGACAGAGGCCTCGCAGTCACCCCCTAGCCCCCAGACACCCAACCCGGCTCCCCAGGAACTGTGGCGAAGGCAGGACGGGGAGTCCTGCCTGCTCCAGTGCTGACATGCAGCCGAAGGATTTTATACCGTTTTGTATAATCTGTGTAATTTACGAAGGACTTCCTCGCCTTTCTAGACCCCCGCCCCATGGGGGCGGGTGTCCGTGCGCCCTGTTGTAAATAAACTGCTCCCTAGGACCCCAGGCGTCCCCCAGTAGTGCTGTCTCACTTGTCTCCCCGCAGGCACAGCCCCGGGCCCGGGAGGCTCCTCGCAGACCTCCCCGCGCACCGAGACAGGCGCGGATGCTGCGCGGCGGCGGGCGGTGCGGGCCGCGTGGAGGGATGCTGTCCCGGGGCTCCCTCCGGTAACTCGGCAATGCCCGAAAGCCGGCGGACGAGGAGGGTCGGGGGCTGTTTATTATCTTTTTCTTTCTTTCTAAAATTGTTCTCGGTTTTGACTTCGTCGCTGCCGGGTGCGCAGCTGTGCTTGTACCGTTCCGTCCCCTCCCTCCCCTCGGGAGATATTTATTTATTTATTTATGTGCAGAGAAACGCCAATGGCGATGATTATAATGATGATGATAACAATAAAAGTTCGTTGGTGGTTTATTTCCCTCCTCTCACGTAGAAATCAGCCGCTCTGTGTCCGCGGGCGTGCGCCGGGAGCACCGTCGCTCTCCATCCTTCTCCGCCGTAGCCCGGCACCGGGACTTGCCCGCCCCGGCGGGCGCGGATGGCGGGGACTCTCCCTTTCTCCGGGCCGCGCTGAAGGTACGGGGTGCGGGGAACCCCTGCTCCCTCTCCCGGGGCCTCTCTCGGTCCTCCCCGCGAAGCTAAAGGTCGGGCTGGGGACGGGCTCGGCTGAACACCTTTCCCTTCCCATCACACCTCCCTTTCCATTCGCAAGTCTGCGGGAGAGATATACACCATTTGCACACACCAGTACGTACGGCTATAAGTGAACACAAATACCCGGTTGGCGGCTGGCCTCGGCTCCTCTCTCCAGGTGCCTGCCGCCGCTACCCGGGAAGGACGGAGTCGGCCGCCCGCTAACCCGCCGGGGCTGGTGCCGGTGCCGGGGCTCCCGCTTGCCCCGCCGCCGGGCTCCGGCAGCCCCGCTCCAGCCCCGCAGCCTCCCGGCAGCGCTTTGCCGTCGGGGAAGCGGAGCTCCCGTTTTTACTCGCGGCTTCTCGGTGGAGAGCCCCGGAGGAAAAGCAGCCTGCAGGCCCCGCAACCCTCGGGGGTGCCAAACGCGGGGGAGCGGCGGCATCTGCCCCCCGAGGGTGCGGGAACCTTGGGGCCCCGCGCTCCCGCCGCCGCTCCGTTTGCGCAGGGAAAGGCCCTTTGTGAGGGGACCTCCGCTCCCTTCGGGCTCACGGGGACGCGCTCGCCTGCAGCGGCCGTCCCTGCACCGGCAGCCGGTGCCTCGGGTCTCCCCGCGGGGCCGCAGAGCTGCACCGCCTGGCCCGGCGGGTTTCATGCCCTGAAGCCTGGAGAATGTGCTTGGGTCCCTGGGCTGCCATCGGTCCCTTCCCGCACCGGGACGGAACTGCTTTTCATCTCGGAGCAGGTCCGAAATAACCAAGGCCACCGGGAAGAGCTAGGAACGGAGATGTCGTCCCTCCCGGGAAAGTCCCGTGGAGAAGGTCCACGCAGCTTTGCACAGGGGCTGAACTCGGTTTGGGGAGCTGTGGGTTTGGAATCCACGGGCACCGAGGATGAAGGCAGAGCTGGTAAAATTGCCACTTCCAGGACAGCCTCAAGTCCTGCTCGTAAAACAAACGTGTCACACTCTGCCCTTCCCAGGTCCCTGCAGCTCTTTGTATATCTCTGGGGCCGGGAGACCTACAGGCTCCTACAGCTCCATCCCACGGGTGAACGGAGAGCACGACCCTGCAGACCATGGTGCACTGCGGACCTCTCTGGACACCCCAGGATGGTGTGAGGTGGGGGGGCCCTGGAGATGTGGCAGTGCAGGACAGGCACAACAGTACGCATGCCCTGCTGCGACTGTCCTGATTTGTGTTCCCCTTGGCTGGAAGATGGCAAGGGCTTGGTGATGTTAGGCAGGTGCTGCACCATCAGGTTTGGGACATGTGGACAAAATGTTTGGGCTGCTCCTCTCCTTGGTGGCCTGCCTTCACCCACTGCCTCCTGTGACCCTTAGATCTCTGGCTTCTCCCTCCTCGGTTCCTCCTCTGCTGGCTCTCCACATCACCCAGCTGAGACGGGATGGCCGGGCAAGCTAGTGGTTAGGACACTCTGTGGGCAGCATCTTTCTGGCTCCTTTTCCCATGGCTGTTGGGGATGAACCTGGCAGATGAGGGATCAAAACCTGACCTTGCTATAAGAGTCAGTCAGTCTTGCCTGGTGCTTGGCCCCATGACGTTCCCTGTGTGTCCTTCCCCAGTGGCCCAGTTCCAACAGGAAAGACCCCCTCAGGGGACCCTAAATGGCTCAACAGGGCCCTGCAGCCTCTTCAGCCCTCGCCTCCCTGCCCACACTTACCAGACTTGTTTTGAAAAGTCATTGCAACACAGAGAGACAGAAAACCTAACGCAGGTTTACCAACGGGTCTGGCATCCTCTTAAACCAGGGCCCTGGCACTGAAGTCGACGAGCATCCATAGAGGTGTATGTGTGCGCTCCTTGTGCCTGTTCAGTGGCATGGATTTGAGCCAGTTGGCTGGCAGTGGGATGTGAGGAACACCAACACTGGGCATTTGAGTGCTACTATTGAAGTGCTATTGTGTCAGTTGTGTCGAAACTCTCGACATCCTTGTCTGCCAGCACAGTCCCACCATCTCTCTAGTCCTTCATCACACAAGCACTTATATTAAAAAAAATGCGTTTCCTCGTCTCCTCACACACCTGTTTTGGGGCTGAGCAGAGGCAGCCAGGGATTTTCTCCCTTGTGATAGGGATGATGAGGCAGTGGCACTGCACACCAAGCTCCTCACTCGCCCTGAAACCTGGGCAGCAGCATGCCAACACCTGGGGGACAAACACATTTTGTCCTGCGGGATTAGAGCTGCTGGGCTCCTTCTGGGGGGCAGCCAGGAGACTTTCTGGGTGTGCGGACGCATGTTCACTAGCGCATCCTCACTGCAGGCATAGCGGCTGTGGGCTGCGAGGCAGAATCTTGCAGTGACACTGTCCCAGTGGGTGCACACATTACTAAGAGTGTGCGCACACATGTGCCTGTGTCCTCTGTGGACTGAGTTTGCCAGCCAGACAATTTAGGACTAATCCTCGGCCCTAAAAGGTACCTCATATATGTAAAGTAGCAAAGAGAATTCCCCCATATGGTATAATTTTGTCTGAACAGCAGTAGAGTATCACAATGGATGCCCCCAACAAGATGGTATTAATATTCTCCCATACACACTGGCCTCTACTGCAGACCCTCTGTATCTTGCAAAGCCCAGTGGGGCTCTCAGTGCACTTGACAGTCATTATGCCACATCCACATGCAGAGATAATCCCTCCTTAGTTGGGCATTTTTCTAATTTAGTGAGAAATCATTACAGCAAATGCTCAGAGTGTCATTTTCAAGGACTCTGGGGTCGGGCAAATTAAAGTCATTTTGCTGTGGGAAGAGTGTGGGCACCTCTGCTAAAGTGAATGTCATAACACGCCAACTTTCAACTTTCTCTAGCCATTTTGACGACAGGTTTCTGAAAGTTACTTAAGCATTTTAGCATCTAAAATGCCCAGTCTCTCCTGATTGTGACAGGAACCACATTTGCAAATCCACAAAGAGTGTTTGAATATTTTCCAGCATATAATTTTTTGTCTGTATTTCTATCTGGAAGTTGAATTATTTCTGCCCTAGCATGCAGAAAGGGGACTCTTTGGGTGCTATCGAGGCTTTAAAGACTGTGTCCCAGAGCAAAGGTGGCTATCCTGGCAGGGGAAGGAGGACAGAGGATGATGCTGGTGTTCGGGGCTCCCCTTTCCACCCCTTGGCATTCCTGAGTGTGGGTGTCCCACACCCCAACCATCACATATGCAGCCACTCTCACTTCACCAGTCCAGGCACAAAATGTGAACATGAGAAATAATGCATACCTGGAAAAAAACAAAGGTTTGGAATGAAGGAGCTTTTCAACACTAAATACCTGTGTACTTACAGCTATCATAATATTAATTTGCATTATATGGCTTTTATAGTTATGTGATTTTGATTTTTATCCCTAGACCTCACTTCATTCCACTCAAAGGTTGCATCAAATAGATTTATGGTTGAAAGCATGTATTGGTATTTTAAGGGTTGTTGCTCTTAACAACCGATTACAAAACTAATATTATTAACGCAGGAATTTCATAATTCAGTTTATCTGCAGTTAGCATATTTACACAGTGTCAACTCTGAGCTGGCCCCATGGACCTGGAATAGTGTTTGGAATAGACGGACTGTTTCTGCTTTGAAACAGCATTACATCAGGTGTAGCTGGGTGTTTCTTTCACTCTCGTTTACTTGGAATGAATCTTACCTGTGAATTTACTGGGATAACAAGGCTTCATTTTTAATCCTGAAGTTCCTGAGAGCGGCTGTGAAATATGATTCTTTAATGACGATATCATTTTGTCTGTGAATGTGATTACTTTAAAATATAGGTGGGTGTTAACTAAAGGCTCTAAATAAAATGTTTTTGTATGATATTCCTAGTAATTTGAAGACATGTACATCAACAGCAGCTATCTCTCAATTACATTAATTTTGAAACTGTTTTTGCTATGAACACAAAGTACTCATTTATCAGGATGTAATTATGCAAGATCAGGAGATCTCCTAGGATACTGACACTGATGATGACAGCAAATGGCAGGGCCTATTGCTTAATGTGGCTGTAGCTAGACAGGAGTGACTGCCTGGTGCTGGACAGCTAACTACTCTGGAAGTACTCTATATACTCTATATACTATATAACCTATATATACTCTCATATATATAAATATAAAAAAAAATTAAAAACAAAACCAAAAACCCTAAAAGAAGTAGTACCAATGATCATAAGCAGGAAAAAAAAATCTTCATTCTTCAGTTTGCTATATCCTCTCTCATTCTGCTGCAATTTTCTCAAATTTCCCTTTTCACTATTGACATTTTCTGTTAGGCTTGTTCCCAACAAAGGACACATGGGAAAGAGTAGATTTTCATCATATATTTATTACCAGTCTATACAGACCAAATTGGAAAAACACATCACAGGAACCTCAGGACCCAAAATGTGCCTCAGAGATAGTTTCTCCTGTCAAACCTGTGTCTATTCTCTTCCTCAGCCTCAACTTTCCAATTATTAAAAGTATTAGCATCAGTCACAGACTATGAATACATTCTTTTAGGCACTTTGCAGCCAGATGGGTACTGGCTCCCATGCTTAAACATACATATGTACTAGTATTTTTGATCTTGGGTGGGAGTATCTTGTCTGGATTGGCCTCCAGTTGCTGCTCCAGAAAGACCCGGGGCTGCTGCAGGTAAGTCCTTTCCGCCAGTCTGGTGAGGATGTCAGATACCCTAGCACATGTAAAATAGCATTAGGCACTCATCCAGGCACATGAAATGGTTCTTGACAGGAGAATTTATGCCTGAAGCACAAGGAGAACGGACGGATACAGCCAGATTGCTGGAGAGAACACATGGTAGCAGTGACTGCCGGTGCAAATGTATCTGGATGTAGCTTGATTTAAAAAGATTTAAGTATCCTGTGTGGAGGACTAACTGCCTCTACTTGACTGATCCTGGCCTGGGTAGGCTACAAAACTGTGCCGTGTCTTGGCTCACACTTGCTTTTTTTAAGAAGCTCCTTCCCAGTCAATGCTCAGGTAAATACCAAATAATACCGGATGGTCCGTACAGACCTGCAGGACATGCATATGGGTATTGGGTGGTTTGTGGTGAGCAAGGCAGAGCAGAATAATTAGGCAGAGAGTATAGTATGGTAAAATGTATGTTTGGTAAAATGTATGTCTGTATATTGTTTGGGGTTTTTTTAAAGTCATATTAATTTTGCACTTAGCATGATATAAACCCAGAGGAAATCCACGGGAATCAGTCACTCTGGGGAGAAAACATCTCCGCGAGCCAGGCGGTGTGAGGGAGGTACAGGGACTGAATTAGGCAGAGAGACTGAGATTTGAAGAGTGACAAAAATACATACCTGAGAGCCGTCTCATTCAGTCTGCTCTCTGACCTTCTCACCAGACAAGACTCTTTCAGACCAGTGCTGTCTCTTTACTGGTGTCCACATCTTGGTGACTGTACAGGGGGAGGTAAGGTGTCAGAAGAGCTCCTTGCCGGCAACGCTTGCTGATAGGAGTGACAACTGGGATGGTGAGGATGCAGAAGATGATGGGCACATGTCTGATCTGGGAAAGGTGTTCCAGACTTGTTTCAAGGTTTTGCTGGAGCAATTAACTCCGTCATTTTGCTGACTTGCTCCGCTCCAAGCTCACAAAAGCCTACCTGGCTTGAAGGGGGACACAGCACACCATCTGATCGTGCTGCTTTGCTACAGAGCAATATTCAGACTGGATTCTGTGCTGGTGCCTGCAGGTATTCAATTCTCAGTGGTGGAGAAGCCACCAAGGCTTATTATGGATGTTACATACGCAAGCAAGGAGTTTTTTCAGTGAAGAGTCTGAAGAGCCATGCAAAAAACTGTGGGGAGCATCTGAAGAGGGTAGATATCTCACTAGATAGATATTATTTCACCCTTGGTGTTCACCACTGGTTTTTGCTTGTTTAGTTTATCAGCTAAAATAATCATGTTATAAATTTGGCTTGGAACAACTGGATTTGTAAGCCACATCTTTTTTGTCTTTTATAACTCTATTAATAACTCTCCTTTTGGTTATTTGTTTGTTTGTTTGTTTAGCTGATAATGTGCTACCGCAGCACAGCACACTGGCCTTGTTTACATCTTATCTTACCTGTAATTATTGTATGGTTTGCACATTTCGCTGCTTGGATGGGAGGGAAACAAGGCACAAATCCCCCCCAGAAGTAATGGATCAGTGTTTTGTGCACATTTGCTTCAGAGGGATTTGTGCTGTTCATTATTTTAGGTGTCGGTGTCAAAAATGCTCTGACTACTGTGCTGAGTCCTGAGGCAGGAGACACACTGAAATTCTGTACCTGAGAGTCTTTTCACTACTTAAAGCTGAGAAAGAAAAATAATCCTACATCAGATATGCCTATTTTATTGGAGAGGTGGCTTTCCAGCTCATGCTTGGCATGAATTGCTGCGTGCCTGCTTGACGTGTGCTGATCTGGAGGTAATGTTAGAGCCTGGAGGTAGCCACGGAGATGCCTGATCTATAAAGGCTGTCCTGCTGAGCAAGCCGTACCCATCTGATGTGAATTATCTCCTGAGTCTACTCTCGTGGTCTCAGCTATGAGCAGTATATGGGATTGCAGAATCATTTATTATAGCAGACACAGGAACGTTAACATGCCTTACCGTAAAGTCAATCGGAGTCTCAGAGGTTCACAAAATCCACAAAAGATATTTATCTTCCGTGCTACCATGGCAAATCTGAATTTTCTTAAGAGCCCGAGCTGTACTAGGGGATAGGTAAGTGAAAGTTGATGACATGGGAAACTCCTGTCCTTAGTTCCTGGGCATCAAGTTGTTCTCTCAAGCACGAGCAGCCCCCAGCCTTGTTGTGCTATGGGCACGGAAGGGAGACAAGGCAGCTGGAGAGTTGCCGTTGTCAAACCTGCTGGATCTTATATTTTCTACCTAGGTGCCTGTGACTGCGGTTAAATGGTCCTGATGATGTCTGTGGCCTGTCTGAGTCCTATCCTGGCCCCATTCAGAGCTGATTTAACCTCTCCTGATCCAGAACCCAGCTGCTCCAGCACCCCCAAAAGCCTGCTCTGTTCCTGCACATCTGCTTAGCATCACCTCCAGAGCTTCCAGACCCCCTTGCAGTGACTGGCAACATCCCCACCTCCCTGGCTGATCCCAGCTCTGGCTTTGCATGCTCTCAGCCATTTTCTCCCATCATTCACAATTCTTCCCCCATTTTCTGTCTTCTCCCCAGGCCCCATCCTTCCAGAGACCTTCTGGGGTTCTGTTTCACTCCTAGCCCTGCCTGCACAACTGTTGAAGACAATACTCAGCTTGCCAGCAGCAGTGCACAAGCAGAGCATCGTTCAGCGCAGAGGACCCACACCAATTTATACCAGCTGACACCCAGGTGCATCACACACATCCACGCTGGCTTCCCTGTACACGGCATCCCGGTGCAGCTTTCCAGGCACCCCTCCAACCCATCAGCTCCTCCCAGCCAACACCGCCTTCACCCTACACACCCGCCCTGGCCCTTCTCCAGCGCTGCCAGCTCACACAGCCGAGCTGAATCCCCGTTGTGACCATTCTTTCTTCTTCTACTAACCTATCTTTTCTCATTTCTCCATGTCTTTTTATTTTCCTTTCCTGTATTTCAGTCAAACATCTGTTTACAGTTAAGCACATGCTTAAATACTCTGCCGGAATGAGCCCTAGATTTTCTTAGGTTGTTTTCCACTCTCTGTTTGATAACTACCCCCCTCCCCGTTTCCCCAGAACATATGGGGGACATATATCCAGCTCTTATGTTTAATTTTGCACACAGTTTAGGTTACACTTTGTATGAAACATGCTACCAAAAGTGAAGCTCTCTTCTCCTTTCTCTTCCTTTCTTTTTCTTTAGTTAAGCATACATGTAAAGAAACCTTTCAATGCATTTGCAGAGCCCGAATACAGTAGAGTGACACAAAGCATTCTGGATATTGCTATGCAAATGACATGCCAAGAATGTTTAGACTGTACCTTGAAGTAGTAAACAAGTTGATTGTCATGGTGTCATGGTAACTAGAGCTGGATCCGCTTCATACGAATGAGGTCCCAACCTTCGTTTTTATTTGGATTGCTGAAGCAACTCAGTTGCTTCATCACCCAAGGCTCATCACCCTCTGGTCCTCTGGAGAGCCAGAGGTACAAGAAATGGCCTCATGCATCAGGACACCATTTAAAATGAAACAGTGAGCTACTCTGACACACAACTTGAGGTCACCAAGGATATTCAAACACAGATCTGAGTTGGGTGATCTGTGAGATGCTGTCAATGCCACAGGGATTTGCCATGTGCCCTGGGCAGCATTGCTCTCCTGCAGGTGTAGTTACCATCTGCAGAGATGATATCATCAGAGATGATAGCCTCACAAGCTTTGGTGAGGAAGCTTGTGTTTTTAAACCGTCAAACTGCTCCCATCTCACAAAAGCATGGAAGTGTGGAAGCTGGAGAAGTCAAGTGGGTCTGTAGGAGTAAGACCTCAGACTGCTGGGCAGCAACTTGTATTGCCCAGTTGATACATGATTTCTTGCCGAGTAGAGCTGTGACCGTGTCCCTGGTTTTGATTCAGCCATCCTTCCCTGGGTAGCAGGGAAGCTCTCTAACACCACAGGAGAATCACATTGACGACTTTTGGAGATTACAGAGTCATTTTCCTAACCTTGTAACTCAGGGCTGAATTATTCCAGGCTCTGATAAGCCACCTCATTTACCAGTGTAAATGCATTCCTGGAAATTGCTCATCCAAGCTGAGCCACCACAAGCTTGGCATCTCCAAACCTCATCTTCTCCCTCTGCAAACAGAAGATGCTTTCACAGACCAAACCAGTAACACAGCAACATTGCATTGCTGAACAGGCTTACACCAGCTATGAAGTTGGTTCACCCTGCTTGGAATATGCCCAGTCCACTCCTTTGCATCCAGCTGAAGACGTTTCCCCTCCGCACCATGTCCCAGCTGCTCTTCAGTGCCAACTGCCTCCGATTTCCTTAAGCAAGTTGCTTACGTGCAGCTGCAATAAATGCAGTTGCTCCAGCTAAAGGCCAAGGTCCTGCACCTAACTCGGGGCAACCCCTGGTATCAATACAGGTTGGGGGATGAAGGAATTAAGAGCAGCCCAGCCGAGAAGGACTTGGGGGTACTGGTGGACGAAAAGCTGGACATGAGCCGACAATGTGCGCTCACAGCCCAGAAGGCCAACCGTATCCTGGGCTGCATCAAAAGAAGCATGGCCAGCAGGTCAAGGGAGGGGATTCTGCCCCTCTGCTCTGCTCTGGTGAGACCCCACCTGCAGTACTGCGTCCAGCTCTGGGGTCCTCAGCACAGGAAAGACATGGACCTGTTGGAGCGGGTCCAGAGGAGGGCCACAAAAATAATCAGGGGGATGGAATGCCTCTCCTAAGAAGAAAGGCTGAGAGAGTTGGGGTTGTTCAGCCTGGACAAGAGAAGGCTTCGGGGAGATCCTGTTGTGGCCTTTCAGTACTTAAAGGGGGCTTATAAGAAAGATGGCAGCAAACCTTTTAGCAGGGCCTGTTGCGACAGGACAAGGGGGAATGGTTTTAAACTAAAAGAGGGTAGAATTAGACTAGCTATAAGGAAGAAATTTTTTACAATGAGGGTGATGAAACATTGGCACAGGTTGCGCAGGGAGGTGGTAGATGCCCCATCCCTGGAAACATTCAAGGTCAGGTTGGACGGGGCTCTGAGCAACCTGATCTAGTTGAAGATGTCCCTGCCCATGTCAGGGGGGTTGGACTAGATGACCTTTAAAGGTCCCTTCCAACCCAAACTATTCTATGATTCTATGATCTCCAGGGCTGTGAAATAAGTATGTCCACCCCGGTCCTGCCCTTTCTGTCAATCTCCAGGCCAGAGCTATAAGAATGAGCATGTGACCAGGGAATTTTTATTCCCTGTTGCTCATTGGCCACTGCAAGGTCTCCTTGGAAGTAACTCATGGGAAGTATGACCACCTGCAGGAACAAATCAAACCCTGACCTAGGAGGAAGGTGGAGGGGATTTACTCCAATCATCTAAACCCATTACTGAGGGCAATTCTAGTGCTGTCAGGGACCAGGTGCCTAAATCTGATTAACTGACTACAAAATATCTTCTCTGGTACATTTGATCCTGAAGCCTAGCAAAGGCTTTTACAGTCTTCACAAACTCACCAGTGGGGAAGTCCTCGTTCCTTGCTGAAACACTGCTTTTCCTGAAGCAGAATTTGGACACTGCTCTATCTGGCAAGTACAGTTTTGGATGGTTCAGCAAATAGAGTAGAACCATCAGTGCTGTATTCAGCAAGGCTGAGGTAGGCACCAGAGCCCAGATCAGCTGGAGAGAGAGCTGAAGGGCCATATGTCCCCTCTGCTGCACACTCCAGGCTGCTCAATGGAGCTGTGGAGCCATCCCCCGGGGAGATGCTGTCTCCAGCCAGAAACTCTGTTTACACAGTAGCATCACAAGTGTGTGGAATTGAAGTCAGCAGCTGATCCTAAAAAGTGCTTTTGGTTTGCTCATCCATGATCTGAACAGGCAGAAAAGCAGTGTGGTGTTTGTGTGCATATAATACTTCCAGGTGGATATGTCACACTTTTCCACTGAGATTTGAAGATCCCTTTGGCCAGCTCCTCTAAATCCGCAGTCGGTGCATCTGCAGAGAGGGAGAACAACATTTTAGCTCTCGGTGAAAAGATGTCCTTAAAGCACATTCTGGCTGGCAGAAGTTCCCATTTGTAAGCAAGCTCTTACCTGACCAAGTGGTACTAAAGACACAGCAGTCTCAGTGTTCTAGCTGCCAGCTGTGAGCTTTCCTCACCCGTTACATTATAGCAACAGCTCCGCTGAGATTTGAGCATCAAGCAGTGAGCAGGTGATATGAATACCTTTTCTGTCTGAGGACATGGCCCAAGGCATTTTCTTCAAGAGGTACATTTATGTCTTCATTCATGTTAACTAGTCCACAGTAATTCAAAACAGCTGGCAAGCCCTCTCCACCAGTGACTTCATGGATTTCTTTTTTGGCCACATTATCTCTGGGGGGTGCTGCATTGTCAGTCCAGCAGTAGGTTGTCCCATGGGCTGGTGTCAGCATCCAGCACCCCGTCTGGGCACATCGCATGTATGTGCCATGCCTGAGCTCAGACCCCTCTGAAGGCTTCCTGAGAGGTGCTCTCTGCCTTTCAGAATCCCTCCTCTGCTTGGTACAGGTGCATTTGTGGGGCCATGTGTCAGCCTGCAGGGACCACTTGCCGCCTTGTAAGTCCCAGGGAGCTGCTCCAGGCGGCAGGTCTTCAGAGCTCACAGTGCGAGCTGGCCAGATCAGGCAGCTTGGATGTTCTCTCTCCTTGATTTGCCCAAGGTGCTGGTCTCCTTTATCCCTGGCTGCATTTCAAGCAGTATCTCCATGCTCTATCTTTGGCTGCTCCCAAACCCTGAGAAGCTTCCAGAAATACACCACCAGTACCATGTTTGTCTCTACAGCTTTCTTTTCCTGACTTGTGTAACATGCTGAACCCGGTGGCTGCATCCGTCCTCTACTTCTGTCTCATCGCCCTTTGTACCTTTCCTGTCCCAACTGCCTGGAGCCATCTCTGAACTCCTCTATTCATTGACCTCTGAGGAGAAGGAGACCTGTTGTGTCCTCTGTTTGTACAGCACTTAGCACAATACATGGTCCATGCTTTGTGCTCTCCTACATGCTTACAGAAACCCACAGGTTCACATCAGCACACAGAGGCCTTCAATGGCACCTCACACATGCCACGGCTCACTGGCTGCGCTCACGATGTTTCCTGAGGTCCCTTTGTTAAATAAACAGCAACAGAGATTGCTGCGCCCTGCCTGGATTATTGTATTCCTAACACAGAGCTTCGGCTTTGAATAGCACTATGTGCAAAATTAACGGTCATGTCTTTGTCCTCCAAAATGCGTAAAACGTCCAAAAATGGGAGGATGCTCTGTTGTGAGATGGAGCTAGTCTTAGAGGGCTGCAATTTGGTCCCAAAAGTACAACAGGACCTCAAAGGACCTGCTGAATTTGGCATTTGCAAAGGAAATAAAATCACCGATGCTTCTGGGTAAGAGAAGAAGAGAACAGAGGCAGGAGGCTCTCCACCAGGACAGCCCTGGGGTCAACAGGGCTATGGGGAAGACAGGCTCTGGGGTGCCTGGCTCTGCCCTCAGCTCTGCCCTGGTTGGTTGCCTAACCCAGGTGAAACTCCTTTTAGATACCAGTATTTAACCACCTGATATTAGGTGGCTAAATGTTGGCTTGACACTGGCAGGTTATTAATAGCAGTGTTTATGATCATAAGTAGCATTAATAACTGTGACAATAACTGTTCAGGACCTGCCTGTTATGATGACTGGTGGAGCAGAAAGCAGATCTCTCAGCCAGTGATGTAAATATTGAGATGTAAAT